>JAESUZ010002811.1:0-374095 GCA_017311185.1 Proteles cristata cristata
CAAGAGAGCTAATTCACTGACCACAGTGTGTCGAGGTTTCTGTGGTTCACAGGCACAGTCGCTTTGAGAGGCCATTTCATGGATAAGGAAAGTCAGAGCCCATTTAGGGAACTTGATGAGCGCATGGTCCTGAAGCCAGAATGTGGCAGAACCAGGCCCACATCTCAGACTCCTAGGCCACAGATATTTCCAAACCTAAGTCCCTCCTGACCTTGACAAGTGACATTGCAGGGGGAGGGAGGCCAGCCTGCCCCAAGGCAGCCTCTCTCCTTTCTCACACCCGCAGGCAGAGGAAACAAGGGCTGTGGTTGCAGTTCTGTGGGCTCTGAGATCCACAGAGGCCCTTGCTGACCACAGCATCCCCCCTGTACCGCCTGCTTCACACGGGCCAGTGCCTCCAGCCCTGCTCAGGGTGGGGCTTGCTTCTCCCCAACCTTAAGAAAATTCAATAAGAGGTACACTAACTGTAGAGGATGAAATAAAACCAACTTGTACACATGTGACATGGTTTTCCATGTAAAAAATCCAAAGAATAGACACACCAAGAAGCAGAAGTACTCATCATGTGATGAGGGATGATTGCACAGTTGCCGGAAACAAGGTTCCTACATGACACTCAATTACTCACTTTCACACCAGCAATGAAGAAATGGATTTTGAAACTGAAAATCAGTACAGTTTACACTGAAAACCAAAAAGTGAACTATTTAGGCCCCAATGGATCAAAATATTCAAAGATCTTTATGAGGAAAACTACAAGACTCTCATAAACAAAACCAGAGAACTCTAAATACATGCAGAGATAGACCATGTTCATGGATAAGAAGGCTCATTATTGTCTAGATATTCATTCTTCCCAACGAGTCAGTCCATTAGCTCAAAAACAATCTACATCCCAGCAGGTAATGGTGGAGATATTGATCACATGATTCTACAGTTTGCATGGAAAGAAAATGACTCAGAGGATCCACACCATGTTGCTGAAGAGTGAAGGTGGACGGCCCACATCCCCTCTCCCTCAAGACATCCTATAAAGTTACAATCATCAAGACAGTACAGATTTGGAGAGAGATGAGCCAAGAGCCAAATAGAACATGAAACAGAAGAGAGCCCAAAAATAGACTCACGTACATTTGGTGAACTGCTCTTTGACAAGGAACAAAGGCAGTACCATGGATGAAAGACAGTCTCTTCAACAAATGATGCTGGAACAACCAGACAGAACACCCTGTGCAGAAAAAAAAAATAAAAAATAAAAAATGAAAAGAAGCAGGACACAGAGCTCACACCCTTCACAAAAATTAAATCCGTCAATCACTGACCTCCACATAAATGAAGAATTGGGAAACTCCTACAGGACAACATAGGAGAAATCTAGATGTTCTTGGGACTCGCAAATATGTTTCAGAAAGACACGAATGGCTGAATTCATGAATGAAAGATGAGATAAGCAGGAATTCAGTGAAATGAAACACTTCTGTTCTGCAAAGACAATCACAGGAAGGCAAAGACAAACCAGAGACTGGGAGGAAAAAATCTGCAAAAGGCTTATCTGATAAAGAAATGTTAGCCAACATATATAAAGAGCTCTGAAAACTCAACAGTAAGAAAACAAACAACACAATCAAAACAGAGGCCCAAGGCACTAAAAGACACCTCACCAACGAGGATACAGAGATGGCAGAGAAGCACAGGAAAGATGCCCCACATCACATGTCCTCAGGGACATGGAAACGGAGGCAATGAGACACCCCTGCAGCTGTTAGGATGACCACAGTCTGAGCACCGCACCCCCCAGTGCTGGGGAGGAGGCGCCGCCCCAGCAGCTCTCACTCCTGCGGCAGGGACGCAACATGGCACCGCCGCTTTGGAACATGGTCTGGTGGTTTCTTAAAAACCTCAACATGTTCCTACCATACAATCCAGCAACCTCCCGCCTGGATAATTTCCAAAGAAGTTGAATACCTAGTTCACACTAAAACCTACATCTAGTTGTATTTAACAACTTCCTTCATAATTGCCAAGACCTGAAAGAACCAAGTGTTCCTGCACTCAATGAATAAATAAACTGGTCAAACCAGAGAAGGGAACATCACCAGCTCTAAATAGAAACAAGCTATCAAATCACAAAAAGACTCACAGGGAACTTACATGCATGTTACCACATGAAAGACGGCAATGTGAAGAGTACACACCATTGCAACTACGTGATATTCTGGAAAAGGCAAAGTAATTTGTTATGTTTATTTACATCTTTTGAGAAAGAGAGCACTCAGTGGAGAGGCAGAGGGAGAGACAGAGAGGTTGTGAGAAAGAGAGAGAGAGAGAGAGAATGCCAAGCAGTCTCAGGGCTGCCAGCACAGAATCCAATGCAGGGCTTGAACCCGTGACCTGTGTGATCATGACCTGAGCAGAAATCAAGAGTCAGACACTTATCTCACAGAACCACCCAGGCGCCCCAAAAGGCAAAGTTGTGGAAATAGTAAAAACATCACCATTTTCCCAGGGTTGGGGGAGGAGTCATGAGCACAGGAAATGCAGGATTTTAGGGCAGTGAAAATACCCTGGGTGCTACTGTAATGGTAGATACATGTCTTTTCCCTTTGTCTGAACTCACAGAACACAGAGTGGCTGACAGGCAGGGAGGAGGCCCTGGGCCAAATGAGCCCACAGTCAAGAGAAACTCTGGCAAGTCCTTCTGGGCCAAGTTCATCTCGGTCATGATGAGGGATCGCTCACACTAGGCAAACAGGTGGCACAGGGCCATTTTGGCCTTTTTTGCTTTAAAGAACACCTCGCACTGTTCCACGTGGTTCCCAAGGCACCCCCCACCTATAGGTCAGCCCCTATCTTTGCACCAGGGTCCCCAAGAGTCCGTCCCCAGCTGTGCATCTAGTTGTCAGTATCTGGAAGGAAGGAAGGTCTTTCAGGGGATCCTTGAAGCGTTGTTACCAGGGGGTGTCCACAGCTTTCTGGCCTCTCCTTCAGGTGACTGTCTGGCAGACTCAAGCCTGAGGAAGGGGCTGGGCCCTCCTGACTTAGAAAGTGCTAGCAGCCTGTGCAGATGGGGGAAATCCTGACAACTTCTGAGACCCCACCTCAGGGACTGTAGAGGCCCCAGTTCTACATGCTGACAAGATGCCCAGGTGCCCCTCCTCATCCCACTTCCCACCAGAAGGTGTGTTTCAACTGCAAATTCCCAAGATCATGTAGAAGTTGCTGATCGGTACACCCCATGCAGCCCTACAATATCCCACAACCCAAATCAAGACCAAGACACTCTGAGATGAAAACAGTTTATGGGACACGTCTTCAGGAGCCTCTTCCTAGGTACCCGACACTTGTCCTGGGAAGAGAACCACGTATCACTGTTGATGTTGACCTTGACCACTGCCCCAGGCAGTGCCTGTCAGCAATGTGTTATGACTCCTTTGAGTTCTCACCTCCAATTCTACGGGAATGGCCTCAGGTGAGTAACAGGTCAGGAGACAGAAGCATTCCCTCAGGTGTCATATTCCTGTGTGTGTGAAGGATACAGGGGACAGGACACACCTCAGGGGACTGACACCATTACCTGGGGAGTGGTCAACAGAAGAGTCTGGACAATGTGAGGGACACATGAGGACTTTCCATAGAGCTTAGCCCAGGGGCAGGTCAGGTATTTGGGAAGGTGTTGAAAGGCCACGGGACACAGTGGATCGAGGTGGGGGAGGAGGCAGGAAGTGAGACCTGGAAAGAGAGTCTGAGGCAGGAGTAGGAAGGAGGCTACATGTAGTCCAGAGGCTGCCCCAGAGGCTCATGGGAGAGTAATGCCTTCTTGTCAAGAGCATGTGGGCAGGTGTTTGTTGCTTGTTGCACATTTCCGCGGTTAGGATACATCTTAGAATTGATGTTACTTAGTGGCACATGAAACATTGATGTATCAAGATTATCGATACAAAGTAGCTTTGAGAAACACAGTAGCTACAATGAATTGTGAGAAAATGGATGGGTTCCCTTGAGAAGCAGGGCTGGGGATTCAAAGGTGGAAGGGAGACTCTTTTTCTGGGCACATTTTCTCCAGTTTTAAACCGTATGTGTATAACGTGATATTTGTCATCAGGAGCTGTCTTTCAGCTAGACATGGAATGATTTATTTCCTCTGTGTCATTCATTTTTGAACATTTGTGGCAGCAGGGACACCTTGGTGGCTCAGTCAGTTAAGTATCAGGCTCTTGATACCCACACTAGACATGATCTCTCAGTTCCTGAGATCCAGCCTGGCATTGGGCTCTGAGCACTGACAGCATGGAGCCTGCTTGGAATTCTCTCTCCCTCTCTCTCTGCCCCTAGTTGCCCCCACCTATGGACATGCTCACTCTCCCTGTCTCTGAAAATAAATAAATAAACATTTTAAACTAACCACATAAAATTTCAGTCAACAAACTTCAGACTACAAGTTATAAGTAGGCTCACACCCCTCATGGCTGAGGTAGACACCACATCCCCCCCAGATCAAAAGTGGCATCCACCACCACTCAGCCAGCCAGGTGCCCCTAGACTTCCTCTTTAATATAGGAGCTATTGGAGGCACCTGGTGGATCAGTCAGGTGGGCATTGGACTCCTGATCTCAGATTAGTTCACGATCTCACGGGTTCATGGGTTCTAAACCTGCATTGGGTTCTGGGTTTACACCACTGAGCCTGCCTGGGATTCTGTCTCTTCCTCTCTCTGTCCCTCACCTGCTCTCTATCTCTCTTTCTCTCTCTCTCTCCTTCCCTCTCAAAATGAAGAAATAAACTTGAAAAAAATAATATAGGTACTATTTGTTGAGCACATAATGCTAGGCACCGATTCATGTGTTTTTTTCATTCACCCCATGAACAGGTTGAAGAGATCAGTCTGTTAGCATCCTATCTGGGCTCAGGAGAAATGTTACATGAACAGAGGCAGGTGACTTGCCCAGGGTCTTTCAGCAAGAGGGGGAAGGCAGTCAGGGACTGCAGCTGTGCTCCAGGGGGTCCAGGTGAGATGGGGTGAACTAAGGGGGCACCAGGTGGGATGGGGGTGCTCCTGGTGGGGAGAGGGGTGGACAGGTAGGAAGAGCTCTACAGTGTCACTAGACCACCCATCCTGCATCTCAGAGCCTCTCCACCTGACTGACAGGGATGACTGCACTCCGGAGAGAAAGCTGGCTCAGAGAGGAGAGCAGGCCTGGATAGAAAGGCAACAGAGACCTCACCAGGGAGTAGATTGTGCTGTTGACTGGGGCGTCTGTCTTCAGTCCTTCAAGGCAGGCTCCTTCCAGGGAGCTAAACCTTCTCTCAGGATCAGTTATTACCCCCAATGACCTGCCACTTAAGGGGACCATTGTGTCCCATCTCCTTCCCAGGAGATGTCACTTCTCAGCATCAGTCTCAAGGAGTGAGGCAGAAACCCCACTCTCGCCTCCAGGCTGTTTCACCCCAGAAACCTGGATCAGGACCTTGAGTCTCAGACTCAGGATCCACAAGGGATCCCCCTTTCCCAGGTGACCCACCCCACCCCCAGCCCCTGATAACCTTCTCCCAACCCCAGTAACAGTCCTGGACCTCAGATCCCCTCCCTCGTCCCCAGCCCGCACCCCTCCTACACCAGGACCTCGCCCCCCACCGCTCACCAAGGCTCCTACCTTCCAGATTTGGCTCCTGATCCCTGAGTCCTGGCTGCACATTTACGTCTACACTGCCGCCCCTGTGACCTGCCAGCCCTCCCAGTGTCGCTGGCGCTAATCCCCTCCTTCTGCCATGTGGTGGTTCTGAGGTCAATTGGAACAGTTCTGCGGCCCCGCCCCCCTCAGCCCCACCTGAGCCCCCGAGGCCTCCCTGAGCATCCTCCCTCCCAGCACTGAGCACAGGCACCACCGCCACCTGGCGGCCGAGGACAGAACTGCCGCTGGAGACTTCCTGCCCAGAAGCCCTCCACCATCAGCTCAGCTGCACACACAGGTCATGAGCGCCTACTGTGTGCAGCACAGGGGAGCAGGGACAGGCAGCTAAGTCCTTGTCCTAGAGCTGCGCCCAGGCTGGCGGGAGGTAGAAGCAGAAATCTGCTCAGGGAAGGCTGTGGGAGCCTCAGTGAGAGGGCCTCAGCGTTTTCTTTCGACAGGAAGGTGGCTCCAGGGAGGGGGACGGTGTGACCTGATGGGGGGGCAGGTGGGTGCACATGGACACCAGGAAGGGAAGGAGCAGGAAACTGGGAAACAAATGTGGCTCCAGGCTGGGGCCTGATCTCCGGTGGGAGGAGGATCTGGGAGGCAGGTCAGATCTGCAGAGGGAGCAGGCAGTGGGGAGATCCCGCCTCCCAGTGGAGCCCCGCCCTCGCCATGGGGAGGGGGGGCGGGGAACAGGCATGGAGGGTCCCCTCCCCCCGCAGGGCCCTGCGCAGGGGGCCCCCCACCTTCTCCAGGAGCCCCTGCGGCTCCGCGGGTCTGCTCCTCACACCTGCTCTACAGACACGCAGCACCTGCACCAGGACACGCGGGGAGCAGGGCCGGGGCCGCCGCGTGGGGGGAGCCACGGAGGACAGACCACAGGCTCCGTGACGCCCTGTGTGACCCCCACACGGGCCGCGTCAGCCGCCCCGTTGTGCTGCCTGCGGAGGTGGTCACACCGACAGAGGCGGGCAGGGGCTTCAGTCTGGGGCCGGGACTCTGGGATCCCTAAGGGCACCCGGGGACTCCTGGGGGCCGGGGCGGCCCGTCCTGACCCTGCTGCTCACGTTGGTGTTTCTCTAATTCATTCACCTCTAGGTTTACACTGTGCTCTCTCGGTGTTATTCTCACAAGTGGGAAGGTGGTGAACAGAGAACACTGTGGACAACTTTAGAACACAAACCGTTCCCAGTAGTTCTGTGGTTCTCCTTTGGATTTATTCATGGATGTGAGAGATGAGGAACATGCTGTTAACAATTTACACTTTTTTAAAATGTTTTTATGGGGGCGCCTGGGTGGCTTAGTCAGTTAAGCGTCGACTTTCGCTTAGGTCATGATCTCGCGGTTCGTGGGTTCGAGCCCCGCGTCGGGCTCTGTGCTGACTGCCAGCTTGGAGCCTGGAGCCTGTTTCAGTCTGTGACTCCCTCTGTCTCTGACCCTCCCCTGCTCACGCTGTCTCTCTCTCTCTCTCTCCTAGAAATAAATTTTAAAAAAAAACATTAAAAAAATAAAATGTTTTTATGTTGTTTCTTTATGTATTTGAGAGAGAGCATGGGGGGGAGGGGCAGAGAGAGAGGAGAGACAGAATCCCAAGCAGGCTCTGCCCTGTCAGCGGAGATCCCATACGGGGCTTGATCTTCCAAACCAAGATCTCATGACCTGACCTGAAAACGAGAGTCGAGGGGGACAATTACCAGCCTGAGGCACACAGGCACCCCCACTACTTACACTCCTGGCTCCTCACCGCACGTGTGTGTCTAGAACACTAGTAATTAGACCATGTGTCCCAAATTCCTGAGCTGCTTGTGTTTTCTATTTTCTGATTTTCTGACTTATTCCTGAGTGTGACCCCTTGAAAAATCCTGTCGTATTTGGGGTGGTGACTCTTCTACATTCTGTGGAGAGAGGACCCTTGAAGGAGAAAATACTAAGGATTCGGGAGCCTGGGGAACTGGAGGGGCAGCGGGCCGTCCCCTAACGGAGCTGGAGAGGAGCCGCTGTCCCTCCCCAGGCTGCAGACGGGGAGCTGTGCACCTGCTTCTGTTTGGGGCCCTTCGTCCTGCTCCACAGCCACAGCCCCTGTGCCACCTAGACCCGCAGCACCCCCACCCAGGCAGAGCGGGTGCATGGGGGCTGAGGAGCACAGAAGAGCCTCACACAGGTGGAATAAGAAGAGGGACAGGGGTGGGGTGGGGGTGGGGAACACAGCACACAGGCAGGGGGAGGGGGAGGGGAGGGCTGAGTGTGGAGGTGGGCTCCATGGTGGGGTGTGGCCAAAAGGTCCAGGGGTTCACAGAGAATACACGGGAAGGAGAAGCGTCGGCGGTGGGGGGAGGGAGGACTAGGCTGGAGAGACTGGAGGGGCTCAAAGCCTGGGTTCCCAGCTCAGCACTCAGCACTGTCCTGTAAGAGGCCATTTCCCAGAATAGGTGACGATCAGATGCTAATTTACAGGTTCATGGGACCTCCGCTCCAGGAGACAGAAAGAGAATTCCACGATCACACATGCTGTGAATCGAGATTAAGGCATTACCCATGATCCCGCGGGAGTAGGGAGTGTGAGTATCTCAGGAGGGATCTGTCCCCACATTTCCCACATTCCTCTGACCTGCGGGGCCCTCCCCCGATGTGGAGGAGGGTCTCTCAGAACCCACCCCCCTGGGTTGCACTGAGAATCCTGATGCAGGTAAATCGGGTGCCCGTTTATGGACATGCTGAGTGACAGCGGCCTAGGTGGCTGTGTTCTCCCCACCAGCCCCTCCCCTCTCCCCACAGGGCAGCTCATGGACAAGCTGCTCCTTTCTGTTGAGCCTTATCTGGTTGCAGCAGCGGGACCCCATGGATGCACTGATGTGAGCTGTTGAGGGGGGACTGTGGCCCGCAACCCAGACCCTCCAGGACAGTAGACTCCTTCCTTCCACAACCTACTCATGAGCGCCTGCTGTGTGCCATCCCCTGGGCCAGGTGCACATGCAGGGCCAGGAAGCTCCTGGCACTGACTCCACCCCCTCACTGACCCAGGAGGAGACAGGCCCTGCATGGTCCCCACAATGCAGAAGGGAGAAAAGAGCAGGTGGGAGGCTCAGACCTGGGAGTGTGGCTTCAGGCTCACACCAGGAGGTCAGGGCAGGCGTCACCAAGGACACCTCTGAGAACAGACCCGCAGGAGGTGAGAAGTGACCCTGGACATCTGGGGAACTGCCTGCCTGGGAGAAGTAATGGCCCATGTCATGGCCTCAGGCAAGACCAGGCCTGTCGTGTTCCAGGAGCCAGAGGGCAGGTGCCCAGAGCCTACGTGAGCCCAGGCAAGACAGGGAGGAGACGGAGATCAGAGAGGTGTCAGGGAGCCAGATCAGCTCCACCCTGACCTTGAGACCCGGGACCCCGGGGCCAGAAGGGCCTCAGAGCTGCCCGTGACCCACCTCCTGCTGGGCAGGTGAGACCCCAGGGGACAGGTGGGAGGCTCGCCCCGGGCTCCGGGATAGAACTGGGCTCCTGAACTCCTTTCTCAGACCTGACTCTGAGCGGAGCTGCCCTGGCCTGGGCCGGAGGGAGGGCTGTGCTGTCCGCCCTGCGGTGTCCAGGAGGGACCTGCTCCCTGGGGCCCTGAGGGCGGGGCTGGGACCCCTGACTGCGCACGGCCGCCATTCCAGCGTCTTCCACCAGGGGGCGCTGCCGGCACAGCTTCGCCTGCAGGCCCTGAGCCTGGTGAACCTGAGACTCAGGGAAGCCCCTGGCCCAGCGCCGTAGCAGTGCCCACCTTGTGCACAGGACCCTTCCCAGCCTGGCTCCCCGGGTCTCAGTGTCTATCTCTGGTTGGGCCCTGGGAAGAGCCCTAGGGGCAGCCAACCTAATTTTCAGGGACTGTGGGGTGCAGAGGGGTGATGAGGAAGGGTGGACCCAGGGTGGCCTGGGCAGGAGCAGGGTGCACAGCCCGCTTGTCTGCTGGGCCCTTGCCTGTCCCTCTGGTGTTTGCTGCTGCGGGTCCCCAGGGGCTCATTGGGAGACAGGGAACTGGGCAGGAGGTAGGGGTGATGGCAGAGCAGAGAGCAGGGAGGAGTGGGGGTGAGAGGCCTCACTTAACCTGCGAGAGACACTAGGAAGATGCCGTGGCCCCGCCCCCACTCACAGGGTGTGTCCCCCTCCAACTGCAGCAGCCCCAGGGAGGGGAAACTGAGGCACCAGAGGAAAGGACCAGCTGCCAGGGACCCTCCTCTCCTGCCCCAATTCCTGGTGACTCTGGATGAGCCCCATGTGGAGATGCCCCTCCCCCACTGCTCTGTAGACACACTGGGGATGAAGGGGGGAGAGGGAAGCTGTTTCTACACACACCCCTTACCAGCACTGCAGGTCCAGGCTGAACCCACCAAGCACACACACATGCTGGGAGGGCAGAGAGACCCAGACACCCTGCACCTCCCTGCTGGACAGCTGACCACAGGGACAGTCAGGACAGGGCGCTGCAGGTGGGGCTCAGCCTAGGTCTCTCCCACCCATGACCCTCAGGGCCTCCATCTCTCTCCTGTCCTCACCCCACTGGGTATGCTTGGCCTCTGTGGCCTAAGCCCCCAGACCTGAAGAGTAGAGGTCAGTGGGAGTCCCCAGATAACCAGGGAAATAGGCTCAGAGTGACAGTTTGCTCATACTTACCGGCTGGACTGAGGCCATGTATAGGGCAGTGATGAGCCTGAACGTGCTGCGTGTCCAGATCATCCGATGTCCCAGGACCAGAGATTCCATAACTGGGGGTGGGTTGTCCCCAAGGCCTCAGGCTTTCCTCTTCAACTACATCCGTCCCCTTCCTGGAGGCTGCTGATACATCAGCCTCTCAGGCTCCACGGTGCTGCAAAGGGAACACCCACAGGACAGCCCCACAAGTAGGCCCTGGGGACGAGGCAGTACCAGGGACTGGTCCAGGTTCAGCACCTGCAGGTTTGCAGACAGGAAGGAGGTTGGGGCCGTGGATGGGAGTAGGATGTGGGGTTCAGTGAGGACGTCGTGCAGAGAGAGAGCAGATTTCAGACACACCAGCTGCCCATGGTGTGGACGCCAGAGCAGAGCGAATGAAGCAAAGGAGCCTCCAGGTGTTTGGCTGAAGCGAGTGGATGGTGGGACCTGATCCAGGTGGAAATATGATCAGAGCCGAGGGAGGAGCTGGGGAGGGTCAGAGGGGCCCCCCGGGAGGCACGAATTCTGTTTCCTGCAGGTCCTCTCTGGGTTCCAAGGGCAGATGTCCATCAGGAGCCGCGGGAGGGTGTCGGGTCAGGACTGGAGACGTGGCCTCAGCACAGCCAGGCTCCCACCAGGGCTTAGCTGGAGCCCCCTGGGGAGAGAGGAGGGCTGGGCGCTGACCAGCAGAGGATGGGCCAGTATAGATGGAGCGGGAGGGGTGGGTGGGGAACCTGCTGAGGGCGGAGCCAAGTCACAGTAAACGACACACTTCTTTAAATTAAAATTGAAATTACAAAGCCAGAGTAGAGCTTAGACAGTATCTTCTATTTTTATTTTTGAGTGTTACTTGTTAAGTTTTGAGACAGAGACAGAGAGAAAATGCACATAGTGACTGCTGAGAGATTTTAAACTGGATGTGCTGACTGTTGTGAATCATAATGACTTTAAGCCAGAGGCTGATGGCTCTGACAGGCAGATTGCTGTCATACAGGTGGGGAGCCTGGGGTCCGTATAGGGAGGCCAAGGAGATGAGGCTGAGTGGGATTGGAACACAGGTTTGGACCCATTTAAATACTAAGGTCCC
The DNA here is from genome assembly GCA_017311185.1 of Proteles cristata cristata. Lineage (NCBI taxonomy): Eukaryota > Metazoa > Chordata > Mammalia > Carnivora > Hyaenidae > Proteles > Proteles cristata. The sequence goes on from JAESUZ010002811.1 coordinate 11,428, forward strand.
CTTTTGATTTATCAGATCTGTGTCTTTTGGTGAACTTGTGCTCAAGATGTTTGCGTACAAATAAATACACCAATGTCGGCTAAATCCATCCCTGCTCGGAGCAGTCAGAGGGGGAGGGGCGGGACCAGGGTGCAGGCTTTACACACACAACAGAGGTGTCACCAGAGGCTGGATTCCCTGCTTCTTCCAATTAAGTCACCATCCTGACCTGGCCTGGTGTGCGGACCTCAGTGTAGACAGGACGGAGATGGGTCTCCTGTTGTGAATGTGCTTCACTTCATCCCTGGAATGCAGACAAAGGAACAGGGAGGCCACAGAGGGACACACACAGATGCCGTGCTGCTCACATGACCTCCCCCAACACGCCCAGTCCTGCTTGGACCCGTGTTAATACTGCATGTCTCAAATGGAAACAGAGGAAACCAGAAGCTGCAGATGAGTGGGTTTGACCAACTCACACCCAGACTCACAGGGATGGGGGGGAACCCAGGTCTCACCTTGTCCCTGCCGTCCTGGGACATCAGCCTGCTCAGCTCTGCATAGTGGACGCCACCATCATGGTCCCTGGGCTTCTCCTGCGACCCTGCGCCTGAGCCCCACACACATGGAGCTGAATCTGAGCCTTGGGAACCTTGCCCTCCCCCCACCAGGACCCCCACGGTGATGCCCACACCCACCAGCCTCCCGGGAAGCATTCTCTGAGCAGCAAAATGCAGGGGAGGGAGCTGAGGGTCAGTGGGGGAGGGAGGTGTGTGTGGGGGGGTGGAGACGTGCACCTGCCTCTCCCAGTCTCCAAGCTCTTCCTCTCCCCACGTGAGAACACCAGGTACAGCCCAGCCCGAGGATCAGCAGCGCGACCACAAGAGCCCCCAGGATGGCTCCCAGGTGAACAGCACCGGCCTGTCTGTATGGATGTGTTTCTCCCTCTCAGGGTCGGTGAAGAAGGATAAACGAGGGACAAGGTCAGACGCCCATTGCCAAGCACGTGCAGGCATCTGAAGGGACGGGTCTCAGCCGGAGAGAGGGGGACATGGCAGGTGCTTTCACCAACCAGTTCTGAGCCCTGCTGGGGGCCGGGTGCTGAGAGGAACAGGACAGGGTCCCCGCGCTGGAGGAGCTCATCAGTGGGGGAAGGTGGTGACATAAACATGGGGGACAGAACCCAGAACCTTCCCCAGGGGGACCTGAGCCCGAGGAGTCCCCTCCCCTCAGGCAGGAACACTCACCGTGGCCACAGACTTCCCCGAGGTCCCGGGTGGCAGTTTTCTGGTCCACCGGGTTGCTGACCACACAGGTGACCCTGGGGCTGGGCTGGCTCAGGGGCAGTTTCAAAGCCAGGGTCCAGGGATTGGGGGCTGGTCCTGGGGCCCCCCTCTTCTCCAGCTCCCTGGGGAGGCCCTTGCTCTCCAAGGACACGTTCATGGCCGCTGTGGCTCCCGTGGCATTGCACTCCAGGGTGACGTTGCACCAGTCTTGTGTGAGGGACAGGGCCTTGACCAGGACCTGGGGACGGGGCACGGGCTCTGGGGCAGGAGGGACAAAGGACAGGGTGTCCCGTGAGTGGAGAGCATCACACTCCTGCTTCCTCATGCGGAATCTCACTGACACCCTGGTTCCTCCCCAGAGGATGGTGAGTCCGTTTTACAGACAGACTGACTTGCCCCAAATATACAGCAAGTGACGATAAGAAAGGAGCCACTGAGTGAAGCCTCATGTGATTCCACTATACTGAGCACGTCTAAAAATCTCCCAGGAAAAATTACATATACACCCCTCCTACCAGAGTCCATTGATTCTAAGACAGTAAGGTGTCCTCCGGAAAACAAGGAGCCTGGAACTGAATGATCTGTCCTGTTTTGTTCCCTGCTCCCTTCTGCTCCAATGGATGTCGGGACCACACCACCTGAGGTGCAAAGGCCACCTGGCAGCTCTGGTGCCCAGAGAACGTCCCAGGCTCCCAGCAGGAGAGGCCGCAGTGGGGGACGCAGTGGGGCTGGAGGAATGGCCAGCCAGAGCCTGGTTACGATTTGCCGTCCACAATGGAGACAAGAGACAGGCTGGCAGGCCCTCTGGGGACCTCACCGACCTGAGGCTGCAGGAGCCGCTCTCCCCGGAGCAGGATGTCTCCCTCCACAGTGGGGTCAGAGACAGAGACAGAGAGAGGTGCTGACTGCGTGTCTAAGGAAGGGCCACCCTATGAACATGTCCTGTGTCCCTGGAGGTTCAGAGCGGCACCGGGGAGTCTGGGAGTGGGGGTGGCCTCGGGCTGGTGCTGAGAAGGTGAGGGGGCGGAGTGGGAGATGCTACATGGTTTGTTGATCGTGCCAGGAGACGAGTGTCCCCAAAGATGACCACCTGTTACCCACCGACCTGCAAGTGTCCTAGAATCCATGGCGAAGGGGAACTGATGTCGCAAACCAGCTGCCCCTGAACTAGGGATTGTCTGGATCCTCAGACAGGATCAGTGGATCACAGGGTCCTCAACACGGATAGAGGAGGGAAAAGGCGGGATGGATGCAGAACCAGAAGGAGTCAGCCCAAGATGACCAGCTTTGCAGCTTGAGGAAGTTGTCACGGGGCAAGGACGCAGCCACCACCCCAAGGTGAGACAAGAAAGAAATGGATCCTCCCCTGGAGCCTCCAGAAAGGAGCACAGCCCTGCGGACACCTGACCGTCATCGCAGTGGCCCCGGGGCTGACCCTGACCCACACACAGGTGCACACAGTGTTGGGGCTCCGCTAAGACACCTGTGGGTCCATCTGTGACAGCAGCAACAGCCGCCACCACACCAGTTAAGGACACGTGTCCTGTGAGCACAGTAAGGGTTCAGGTAAAACCCCACCTCCCCACGTGTCCCTTCTCTGTCCTGAAGCACCGAGGGATCCGCCCCTGCTGGGAGTCTCAGCCCCGCCTCCACTCGTGCTGAACACGCTGCTTCTGATTTCAGGGGAGAAGCAGAGCCTGAAGTCTGGGGTCTGGAAGGGATCCTGCAAGGGGCCCATGGACACTCCCAGGGACCAAAGCAGGGGGTAAGCCTGTCCTGGGGGAGGGCCACCACGTACCGTAGACACTGAGGTGGAAATACTGGGCATTTTCTATCCCTGTGCTGAAGGAGCATCGAGCCCGGTACCACCCACTGTCCTCGAGGGTCAGCTTGTCAATCCTCAGGGTCGTAGTGTGGTGCACATGAAGCCTCTCCTTGAACTTGTCCTGGGGGTTGACCCGTTCTGGAACATCCACCCCAGGAGAGACATGCAGGAGGAGTATGTAGTTTGACTCGTTTTTAACGGCCCAAGAAATCTTCTCCAGCTTGGCTTCAGGAGGTACTTCTGGACGTCTGGTCACATGAAACACCACAGAACCTCCTTGAGTCCCCTTCAGAGAAACTAGGTTTCTGGAATCCTCCACTCCAGATCCACGGACCCCAGAGCTGCTGACCGCAGTGCTGAAGGCGCCTAGGGCATTGGAAGCACAAAATGTGAGTGTGTTTCATTAAGCACGAGGAGAAAACCATAGACCCCATCGTGTTAATGAACTCCACCCTGTAGACTCCCATGACTCCGGGGGGTGGGACAGAGCGTGAACCTGGAGCGAGGCTGGAATCACGTCCTGGTCCTGGTGGGGTGTCCCCTTGAACACGGTCCTGAACTGTTCAACCACACTGTCCTCACCTCTGACACTGAGAGTCTGGATATGATGACATCACGGATGAAATTCACTGAGTACATTGGGTCAATGCCAAGTGCACAAGTGTAGGAGCTTTCTCGGTGGCTGCAGAGTCCCCACACCCACAAGCCTTAGAAACCTGGCCCTGCAGTGGGGGCGGCGCCCTGTGACTTACTCTGAGGAACGGAGTTCAGCTACAGTGATGGACGTCACTCAGTGACAGCAGGTCTCACAGGAGTGTGACTTCTATCTTTATCACACCTGTCTCTCACTCCTGGGACGAGCCTGCAGCCATGTCGGGGCTATGCTGTGGGGACACCCAGGTGGCAGGGACGAGTGCAACCTTGTGCCAGCACCTGTGAGGAGGTAGGCCTGATCCAGCCCCAGGATCTGCTCCTCCTCCCCAAGTGCAGGGGTCAGGGGAACCACACCCTTCCTGTTGGCCTTGAGCTCCCTCAGCCCCACACAGACTTGGATTTCAGTCTGAGAAGCCCCGAGACTCAGCCTCCAGAGTAGCCACTCCAGGTCCTGACCTGCACAGGCTGGAAGCCCACACTGCAAGTTTCAAGGACCTGGGGACAGCAGGGGATGCAGCAGCAAGTGACAGGGTGGGCACTGACAGAGGTGGGTCCCATCCCCCCTGGGAAGGCCCGTCCAAACTCGGTGATGCTACAGGACAGGACTTCACTCCACTCCCTCCAGCCTCCCCCACAGATCTGGGGCTCCCACCCCAGGCCTAGCACTACTTAGTCATCAAGACACAGGCCCTCAGCACCTGCATCAGGGGGAAGGTGGTCACACCTATCCTGCCCCAGGCCGGCCAGGAGAGTGACAGGGATTCAGCCCTCAGCCCCCTGCCGGCCCCTCCTTTGTCCTTTCCCTCCAGAGGTCACCGTCCTCTGACCCCCAGTGCAGGACGAGGTCGGGGTAGACACGTGCCCTGGGTGCAGGACCCACCCCGACACGGCACAGACCAGGTGCACGGAGATGGCAGGGGACACGGCCACCAGGTCCCTCTAAGCAAGTCACGACACGAATGTCCCGGGTCCCAACGGCACAGATCTCCATCCCTCCCATCAGACACTGTCCAGAAACTTGATTTTGAACTCTAAGTCCCCGGGACTGTGAGACAACAACTTGATGTGGTTTCAGCTGCCAGGTCTATAGGATCTTGTTCCCAGAGTCCAGGATTCCAATCCAGGAGCCCAGGGTCAGGACCCAGCACCTGTGGACCCCGTAAGGTCTCCTGGGACCCAGGCCTGGCCTCATGGACAGCAGATCAATGAGTCATGAGCTCTGGTATGAAACAGACCCAGGTTTAAGTTCCAGATCCGCCCTTTACTGGCTGAGTGGCCTTGGTGATTTCCCAAACTGTCTCACCTGAGGCCCCACGTGTGAAGCAGGGGACACGAGAGTGTGAGTGCAGGGGGCTCCTGGGGTGTAAACACGACACATCAGAAGAAGCACCAGCCGTCTCCGTCCGTGGTCCCTTCCGTCCCTGTTCCTAGGACCTCCTGCCCTGCACTTCTCCCCGGCGGCTGCACCCCTGATGCCGCCCGGCCTGAGATGGCAGCTCCTCGTTCCCCATGACACGATTCCAGTCCCTATGGGTCAGCTGCTCCGTCACAGTCCGAGAGGGAACGGTCCCCAGGACGGCCCTCAAGGCCGGAAGCCTACGGAGGATTATCCTCCACTCGAAGGACGAGAGGCTGCGTTTCGGCCACACTCGCAGCTCTCACTTTGGTGGATGGTGAGCAGACCGTACACGCACACACAGGAGGCGATGGGGATCGACACGCAGTCTGGCCCGTACCTCAGACCCGCTGCGCACTCCCCTCCACACACATGGCTGTTCCATCGTGCGTGTCCCTCCAGGACCCTCCTGTGTCTCCTGTGCCCGACCACGCGTCGCACACACCGCACCTGCCTTTCCTTGCACGACTCGGGCAGGGGTCCACGCTGCGTCTGCACACGTGGACGCGTCTCACATCCCAGCTGCACACGGTCCCACGCAGGGCTCACGTTGTCTCCACTTGTGTCGGGAGCTTGGCTGTGGCTCTTGTCCCTGCAAACACCTTGGCACTGAGTAGCCACGACTGGAGTCTCTGCACACGCAGGTGTCGACATGTGACATGTGGACGCGTACACGTCAGGATCCGTGTACCTGTCACACACGGTACGTATACCGCACAGTTGGGGACACAGGTCTCACAGGGTCATATATGCCCCATGCTGGTGTATATCTGTCACACACGGGTGCACATAGGTCACACATGGATGTGTTCACCAGGAATAACCATTGGCTGTGTGCAATAGACCAAGGCAGGCACATGCACGTGGGACGGACCTGGCCCAGTGCCCTTCTGAGGGTGACCGTAGCCACACCTCTGCCAACAAGGCTGGGGCTTTCCCGACACACAACGGAGGAGGGAGCCTTACATCACATTTCATGTTAATGGGCATCTCTCCTGTCATGAACCTGACCATCCTGTCCCATCACTGCTCTGATCTCCTTTTCGGTCAGCCGTGAGCCATCTGCTTGTGTCCTTTGCTTGTTGTGTTCCCCTTGGTTCACAGGAGCCACATCTGTTGTAGGAAAATTAATCTCTTTTCTTTTTATTTCTATTTAGTTGATTTTTTAAAATTTACATCCAAGTTAGTTAGCGTACAGTACGCCAATGATTTCAGGAGTAGATTCCTTACTGTCCCCTACTCTTTAAGCCCATTTAACCCAATCCCCCCTCCCACAATCCCTCCAGGAACCCTCTGTTTGTTCTCTGTATTTAAGAGTCTGTTATGTTTTAGTCCGCCTCCCTGTTTTTATATTATTTTGCTTCCCTTCCCTTATGTTCATCTATTCTGTGTCTTAAAGTCCTCATATGAGTGAAGTCATGGTATTTGTCTGTCTCTAATTTTCCTTAGCATAATATCCTCCTGGATCCATCCATATAGCTGCGAATGGCAAGATTTCATTCTTTTTGATTGCCAAGTAATACTCCTTTGTGTATATGTACAACATCTTCTTGATCCATTAATCCGTTGACGGATTTTGGGCTCTTCACATACTTTGGCTATTGTCAATAGTGCTGCTATAAACATTGGAGTGCATGTGCCCCTTCAAAACATCATACCTGTATCCCTTGGATAAATACCTAGTAGCACACTTGCTGGGTCATAGGGCAGTTCTATTTTTAATTTTTTGCGGAACCACCATACTGTTTTCCAGAGTGGCTGCACCAGTTTGCATTCCCACCAGCAGTGCACAAGAGATACTCTTTCTCTGCATCCTTGCTAACATCTGTTGTTGCCTGCTTAGTTAATGTTAGCCATCCTGACAGGTATGAGGTGGTATCTCATTGTGGTTTTGATTTGTATTTCCCTGATGATGAGTGACATTGAGCATCGTTTCATCTGTCTGTTGGCTATTTGGATGTCCTCTTTGGAGAAGTGTCTATTCATGTCTTTTGCCCATTTCTTCACTGGATTATTTGTTTTTTGGGTGTTGAGTTTGTTAAGTTCTTTATAGATTTTGGATATTAGCCCTTTATCCGATATGTCATTTGCAAATGTGTTCTCCCATTCCATCGGTTGCCTTTTAGTTTTTCTGATTGTTTCCTTCGCTGTGCAGAAGCGTTTTACTTTGATGAGGTCCCAGTAGTTCATGTTTACTCTTGTGTCTCTTGCCTCCAGAGACGTGTCAAATAAGAAGTTGCTGTGTCCAAGGTCAAAGAGGTTCTTGTCTGCTTTCTCCTCAAGGAATGTGATGGCTTCCTGTCTTACATTTAGGTCTTTCATCCATTGTGAGTTTATTTTTGTGTGTGGTGTTAGAAAGTGGTCCAGGTTCATTTTTCTGCATGTCACTGTTCAGTTTTCCCACCACCACTTGCTGAAAAGACTGTCTTTATTCCATTGGATATTCTTTCCTGCTTTGTCAAAGGTGACTTGGCTTACATTTTTGGGTCCATTTCTAGGTTCTCTGTTCTGATCCATTGACGGGGTGTTTGTTTTTGTGCCACTACCATACTGTCCTGATGATTACAGCTTCGTAATACAGCTTGAAATCCAGGATTGTGAGGCCTCCTGAAATTAGCCTGTTTTCTGACACAAATAATGTAACTTTGCCAATTCGCACATCAACTCTATGGACTTTTGGCCCTGCTATTATCCTCAGGAAGTTAGATGTAATAGCTTTTTTAAAGGCTTATTGGTTTTATATCTTGCAGAAAAAGATCTTCTCCACATCAAAAGTCTGTTCTCCATTCTGTCTGGTTTCCTTCAGGAAGGTTTTTGGTCTCAGTGTTTGTGTGTGAACCTGACTCAAAGGGACTGTGCTTGGCTCTCGGAGCAGGAGATCTAATGCGGCAGGACGGTCAGGAACCAGGGCTGGAGGGTCCGGGAGGCAGGGTCCACGTCCTCCGTTCTCCTGAGCCCATGGCCTTGAGCAGTCCTGTACCTACCATGCCTTCTCCTTCCATCTGTGAAGTGGAGATAATGACAGCGCTCCCCTGGGACAATGGTGGCTGGGATTTCAGAAGGTGAGAGCGTTCCCGTGCGTGTGAGCTGCTCTCACGACTACGATGCTTCTCCTGACCAAGCACCCCTGGGGTCCACACCAAACTTCCCAGATCTCAGGATGGAGCCCTGCTCCCCCACCAGCTGCCCTCTTGGGGTCTCCTCCTGGGATCAGGAATGGGATCCCTGGAGACAGACACCCGTGCTGTGACCCCACAGGTGGCTGTGGGTGCCAGAGTCCAGTTGGGCTATGGCTGCGTCCACAGCAGCTGGGTTCCATGGTCCCTCTCATGTCCACCTCAGCAAGTGACTGGGCACACTTATGCAGCTGGGCGGGCTCCTTGAGACGAGGGGACCGGCTCCCAGTTATCCCATGCTTGGGCTGAGAAAAATTGATACTGTAGGCACCACATGGTGTGGGCACTTCCCCATTTCTCTTCAGCGGGTTGCTGTACTTACAGCTGGCTTCCGTCTCCTCTAGCTCAGTGCTTCCCTTGCAGGGAGCTGCCTGCAGCCCTCCCCTGCCCTGCCCCCCCCGCCCTGCCCTCCCCTGCCCTGCACTCTCCCTGCAGACCTGCTGTCTGCTCAGCGGGTCCCAGCAGCTCTGGGCTCTCCCGTCCCAGCTATTCTCCTGGGAAAGGTACCCAAGTGCCTGTTGGGCTTTGGCAGGGCAGGGAACTGGGGCACCTGCTGGGAGGGAAGGAAACAGGGAGGCAGGAGGCTCAGCCCTCAGGCTGCAGGGGAGGGTCTGTCCCCCAGGCTGGATGGTGAGTGTCGACTCACCTCCCCCAGGCTGGACACACCTCGAGGTGGGAGGAAGGTGAGAGCTCTCAAATCAGCAGACGGTGCTAATCCCAGAGAGGAAGGACAGATGGACAGAAAGACAAAAGGACAGATGGCCAGGGGCACAGATGGTTGTGATGTAGAGAGTCAGGATGTATTGAAAGAAGATAAAATTTGGGGGCACTTTGGTGGCTCAGGTGAGCGTCCGACTTCAGCTCATGTTATGATCTCACAGGTCATGAGTTCGAGCCCCACATTGGGCTCTTTGCTGACAGGTCGGAGGCTGTGGCCTATTTCAGATTCTGTGTCTCCCTTTCTCTCTGCCCCTCCACAACTCGCGCTCTCTCTCTCTCAAAAATAAGTTAATATTTAAATTTTTTTAATTGAAAGAAAGAGAAAGACTACATTTTGTTGTTGACAAAATTAATCAGTTAATAGGGATGTTAATCTTACAAAGCTCATTTTCTTTACTGTTTAATAAATTTTTGAATGTTTCTTTATTTTTAGAAAGAGAGCGAGAGCATGAGTGGAGTAGTGACACAGAGACAAGGAGAGATAATTCCAAGCTGGCTCAGCACAGAGTCTGACTCCTGGCTCAAACTCATTAACCAAGTGATCATCCCCTGAGCCAAAAATAATGTTAGGATGGATACTTACCTGACTGAGCCACCCAGGCGCCCCACAGAGCTCATTTTCTAATGGGAAACATCCTGTTTACAGATGCCCAAGGTTCAGGAACTTCCTACAACCCCTGACTCCAGCAAGGCCTGGGCACCCAAGCCAAACATTACAGGAAATAAAAGCTTTCCCAGGATTCCAGAGAATTCTAGCTCTGGAGGCCTCAGTGTTCTCCTTTGTTTTTATTTAATCTGTTACACAAAAGCAGAGAGTCTCAGGGGAAGTAATGACGGGAATGTCTGGATTTCATTAGGACAGTCTCTTGTGGGAACCTTCTGCTTCCCTTCCTGTCACCCCGTTCACACCCTCCTGGGGCCTGTCAGCACCCTCTGTTCTGTCCACATCCTTCCAGCAAGTGGGCGCAGACGCCCTCATATTCTGGGGCTTCCAGCCCTTCCTGGGTCAGACAGAGTTCGGTGTGTCAGGGCCCTCCTCTTGCCTCAGGGGCTATAGGAGGGTCCCCCCACCCTGACAGGGCCTCTAGGCCTCCCCATTGTCCCCACATAGCAGCAGAGGTTGTGCGGCCCCCTGTGCAAGGCCTCCCCAGCTCAGAGACAAAGCCTCTCTCATGCCCTACGATAGAGGTGGTGTTTCATGTCTTTCCCCACAGACATCAGACCCATGGGAGCCCCAGTCCCTGCCCCCCCACAGAGGCCTCCCACCCAGGGACCCGGGCCACTCACTGAGGAGGAGGCTGGTGAATCCCAGGAGCCAGGGGGCCCGGCACAGGTGGAGGGCCTCTGGACACGTGCCCATCACAGGCTGCCTCCTGCCAGGCATGCTCTGGGCCTAATGGCTGCAGAGAAAACCTCCAGAAATCCAGAAGGAAAAGGCAAAACAAGAGGAAAGGTTCACTCACGAACACTCTTAGCTCTTCCCAACTGAGGGGCGGAGCTAACTGTGTAGGACCAGCTGACTGGTCTAGATAAAGCCATTCAGATGCTTCCTCTTACCTCCCCCTGCACTGGACTCAGGAGATTATAGTAAATGAGTGTATGAACACCCCTTGGCTGAGCTGCTGGGTGGGAGGGGCCCCTTCCTGTGGGCACCACTGGCCTGGTGATCTCAGCTCCCCAGCCGGCACCCAGAAGGACCTCTTTCCTGTGTCCTGGGTTCACAATCAGCCCAGCAGCCCTGCTCCCCGGGGACAGCATATTCACGCTAACCCCTGTACAAGGACATGGCCCCTCTCCCTGCTTTGGGCCTATCCTCTGTCTTTACTGTGCTCTGTTCATTGATTTCTCTAAACAAGGGACAGGAGGGGACATGCTTTCGAGAAACAGGTCACAGAGGCATCCATGGTGCAGGGAGGCTGTAGGAGTAGGTGCTCAGGCTCATGAAGGAAGTCTTCCCTGAGCCTGGACATGTGCCTGGTTCTAGGGGGTGGGTCTGGGGACAGTGATGGAAGCCATGAGGGCCTTGACAGGGACCAGAGCACCTGCCCCTCCAGATATGGGTGACAACCAGTAACAATGTACCAGCAGAGACAGCCTGATGGAGAACAAGAACACAACCATCTATCTTCACAGAGGGATGTGAGACTCAGCTGTAGCACCAACTCAGCTCCAGACAACTTGCCAATGTTCCTCGGACAAGCCAACCACATGTTGAAGCAGGGCGATCATGTGTCCTCTGGAAACTCTGCAGCTTCTCCTTTAAGAAGCTAAGCCTTTGGTTAATTCTGAAACCTGGTCCTTCCTAGGGCTGCTCTGCCTTCATTATGTATAGAAAAGAGACATGAGTCCTTTGCTTTAAACAAGTTTGTTCTAAATTACTCTTAGTAGCGTGGAAGGGAAACATGGTATTTGCGTCAGTGGAAGACTCTGGACTTTACTCTGTGTCCCAGAAAGAAGGGAAGATGAAGTCCACCTGTGCAGGTGAGTGTTAACTGCCTAAGTGGTGTGATTCCACAAAATTAATATTTTTCTTGTTTCCTTTGACTCCAAAAGTAACTGAGCCCCAACACCCACTCATCATGATAAACTCACAGTAAACTAGAAATAGAGGAGAATTTCTTCAACTTGATCACATCATCTCCACAAACACCACAGCTAACATCATACTTGATGCCCGCAGGTGGGAAACTCTTCTTCTAAGACCAGGAACCAGGAAGGATGGCTCCTAACACCATCCTTTCTCAGGATTATATGTGAAGTCCTAGCTGACAAAGTAAGATAAGAAAATTCAATATGAGGTATAGTGACTATGGAAGATGAAATAAAACCATCTCTGTACACATGTGACATGGTTTTCTATGTACAAAACCCAAAAGAATCCACACAAGAAGTACTCTTCACCTGAGGAGGGATGATAGTATGGTTGCAAGAAACACAAGATTCCTATACGACACTCAATTACTCACTTTCATACCAGCAATAAAGAAATGGATTTGAAACTGAACACACAGTTCCGTGTACACTGACAACCCAAAAGTGATCCATTTAGGCCTAAATATAACAAAATATGCAAAGATCTTTATGAGGAAAACTACAAGACTCTCATAAACAAAATCAGAGGAGACTATACAAATCTTTTATATATATGCAAAGATAGACCATGTTCATGGATAAGAAGACTCATTATTGTCTAGATATCCATTCTTCCCAACTTGATCAATACATTAAGTCAAACACAATCTACAGCTCGGGAAGTTATGACTGAGATATTGATCACGTGATTCTACAGGTTGCATGGAGAGAAAATGACTCAGTGGAGCCCACACCATGTTGGTGAAGAGGCTCCCACCTCCTTTTTCAAGACCTCCTATAAAGTTACAATCATCAAGACAGTACTGATTTGGGTAGAGAAAAGCCAAATACATCCTGCCACAGAAGAGAGAGCCCAAAATAGACCCATGAATAGATGGTGATCTGATCTTTGACAAGGAGCAGAGGCAATACTATGGATAAAGACAGTCTCTTCAACCTATGATGATGGAACAGCCAGACATCCATGTGCAAAAAAAAAAAAAAAGGGGGGGGAACTGAGACACAGAGCTCACAGCCTTCACAAAAATTAATTCTGTGGATCAGTGACTTCCATATAAATGAAGACGGGGGAAACTCCTACTGGATAACATAGAAGAAATCTAGATGTTATTGAGACTGGCAAGTATGTTTCTTGCCATAGAAGACACATGTGAAAGACACAAAAGGCATAATTCATGAAGGAACGCTGAGATAAGCAGGAATTCAGTAAAATGAAACACTTCTCTGCAAAGAAAATCACAGGAAGGCATAGACAAGCCACAGAAACGAAGAAAAAATCTGCAAAAGGCATATCTGATAAAGAAGTGTTAGCCAACATATATAAAGAGCTCTGAAAACTCAACAAGAAGAAAACCTACAATCCAATCAAGAAAGAGGCCAAAGGCACGAACAGACATCTCACCAAAGAAGATACACAGGTGGGAAAGTGCACAGGAAAGATGCCCCACATCACATGTCCTCAGGGAAATGCAAACAGAAGCAATGAGACATCCCTGCACCCCTTAGAATGACACAGTTTGAGAACTGCCTCCACCCTGTGCTGGTGAGAAGGCGCCACCCCAGGAGCTCTCACTCCTGCTCCTGGGAATGCAACACGGCACCACCACTTTGGAAACTGGCCTGTGGTTTCTTGCAAACCTCAACATGTTCCTACCATACAATCCAGCCACTTCCCTCCTGGGTAATTGCCCAAGGAGTTGAAAACCTAGTTCACACTAAAACCTACTCCTAGATGTATTTAACAACTTCCTTCATAATTGCCAAGACCTGGAAGCACCAAGTGGTCCTGCACTTGATGAATAAATAAATAAACTGGTCAATCCAGACAAGGGAACATCACCAGCTCTAAAAAGAAACAAGCTATCAAATCACAAAAAGACTCCCAGGGAACTTAAATGGTGTTACCACATGCAAGACGCCAATGTGAAGGGTACACACTGTTACAACTACATGACATTCTGGAAAAGGCAAATTAATTTGTTATGTTTATTTATATCTTTTGAGAGAGAGAGAGAGAGAGCACCCAGTGGAGAAGCAGAGGAAGAGAGAGAGAGAGAGAGAGAGAGAGAGAGAGCCAAGCAGTCTCCAAGCTGTCAGCACAGGGTCCAATGAAGGATTCAAACCCCAAATCTATGAGATCATAACCTGAGCAGAAATCAAGAGTCAGACAATTAATGAATGGAAACACCCAGGCGCCCCAAAAGACAAGGTTGTGGAAATAGTAAAATCATCAGTATTTTCCCTGGGTTGGGGGAGGAGTCATGAACAGGGGGAACGCAGGATTTTACAGCAGTGAAAAGACTCTGTGTGTTACTATAATGGTAGATATACGTCTTTCTCCCTTTATCTGAACTCACAGACCACGGAGTGGCTGACGGGCAGGGAGGAGGCCATGGGTCCAACTGAGCCCACGGTCAAGAGAAACTTTGGCAAGTCCTTCTGGGACAAGGCCACCAAGGTCATGATGCGGATGGGCTCATATGTGGAAACGGGTGGGCTTTTTGCTTCAAAGATCACTTAGGCCTGTTCCACTTGCTCCCCAAGTCACCCTCCCACCTGCAGATCAGCAGTTTCTTTGCACCTGGGACCCAGGAGTCCAGTCCCAGCTGTGCCTCTGGCCCTCAGTTTCTGGGAGGAAGGCAGGTCTTCCAGGGGATCCTTGCAGCGCTGTTCTCAGGGAGTGTCAAGGATGCTCCACAGCTTTCTGGCTTCTCCTCCGTTGTGCAGCCTCAAGCCTGAGGAAGGGGCTTGCCCCTCCTGACTTAGAAAGTTCTAGGAGCCTGTGCAGATGGGGAAAATCCCGACAACGTCCGAGGACCCACCTCATAGACTTTAGAGACCCCAGTTCTACAGGCTGACAAGTTGGTCAGGAGTCCCCCCCCAAAGAGGTTTGTTTCAACTGTAAATTCCCAAGATCATGGGGAAGATGCTGATCGGGACACCCCCCCTGCACCCCTACAATATCCCACATTCCAGATCTAGACCAAGACACTCTGAGATGAAACACTCTATGGGACACGTCTTCAGGAGCCTCTTCCTGGGTACCCGACACTTGTCCTGGGAAGAGAACCACGTGTCACTGTTGATGTTGACCTTGACCACTGCCCCAGGCAGTGCCTGTCAGCAATGTGTTATGACTCTTTTGAGTTCTCCCCTCCATTTCTAAGGGAATGGCCTCATGTGAGTAACAGACCAGGAGATGGAAGCATCCCCTCAGGTGTCAACTTCCAGCAAGGTGGGGGGGAGGGGAACAGAGGGGATAGGACACACCTCAGGGGACTGACACCATTACCTAGGCAGTCGTCAAGGGAACAGTCTGGACAACATGAGAGACAAGTTAGGACCTGTCCCCAGGGGCAGGTCAGGGAGGTGAAGAAAGGCCACAGGGCATGGGGGGGTGGGGAGGGGCGTGTTGGGGAGGCAGCTGGAAATGAGACCAAGAGAGAGTCTGAGGCACGACTGGGAAGGAGGCTGCAGTCAGAGGCTGCCCTGGGGGCTCATGGGAGAGGAGTGCAGGCACCTCCCCCTCTAGAGCAGCTGGGCAGGTGTTTGCTTCATGTTGCAGGGTTCTGAGATTAGGATACATGGTAGAATTGATGTTACTTAGTGACACATAAAACATTGATGTATCTACAGAAATGCTGAGGCATAGGAGCACATGTACCCCAATGTTCACAGCAGCACTCTCCACAATAGCTAAAACCTGGAAAGAGCCTAAGTGTCCATCAACAGATGAATGGATCAAGAAGATGTGGTTTATCTATACCATGGAATATTACATGGCAATGAGAAACAATGAAATCTGGCCATGTGTAGCAACATGGATGGACCTTGAGGGTGTTATGCTGAGCGAAATAAGTCAGGCAGAGAAAGACAAATATCATATGTGTGCACGTATAGGAGGATTAGGAGGAACTTAACAGAGGACCAAGGGGGAGAAGAAGGGCGGAAATGGTGGGGGAAAGGGGGAGAGGCAAACCATGAGAGACTCTTGAATGCTGACAAAAACTGAGGACTGGTGGATGTGGGAGGGAGGAGGGGTGGGCATGGAGGAGGGCACTTGTGGGGATGAGCACTGGGTGTTATGTGGAAACTAATTTGACAATAAACTATTTGTAAAAAAAAAACATTGATGTATCTAGATTATTGATACAAAGTATCTTTGAGAAACACAGTAGCTACAATGAACTGTGAGAAAATGGATGGGTTCCCTTGAGAAGCAGGGCTGGGGATACAAAAGTGGAAAGGAGATTCATTTGCTCTAGTTTTCATCATATGTGTATAATCTGTTATTTGTCATCAGGAGCTGTCTTCCAGCGAGACATGAAATGATTTATTTCCTCTGTGTCATTCATCTTTGAACATTGGAGGCAACAGGGACACCTGGGTGGCTCAGTTGGTTAAGTATCAGGTTCTTGATATCGGCTCAAGTCATGATCTCTCAGTTCCTGAGATCCAGCCTGGTGTTGGGCTCTGAGCACTGACAGCATGTAGCTTACTTGGGATTTTCTCCCCCTCTCTCACTCTGCCCCTACCTGCTATGTACACTCTCTCTCTCCCTCTCTCTCCAAATAAATAAACACTTTTAAATTAATCAAATAAAATTTAAGCCAACAAAGTTCAGTCTACATATTTTAAGTAGGCTCACAGCCCACATGGCTGGGGATCGACACCACCCCCAGATCACAAGTTGCACCCTCCACAGATCAGCTAGCCGGGCACCCCTAGACTTCCTCTTTAATGTAGGTGCTATTGGGTGCACCTGGTGACTCAGTCAATTGGGGGTCTGACTCCTGATCTTGGATTATCTCCTGATCTCATGGGTTCATGGGTTGGAGCCCTGGGTTGGGTTCTGGGCTGACAGCACTAAGTCTGCCTGGGATTCTGTCTCTTCCTCTCTGTGCCCCTCTCCTGCTCTCTCTCTTTCTCTCTCTCTCTCTCTCTCTCTCGTAAAATGAAGAAATATACTTGAAAAAAATAATATAGGTACTATTTGCTGAGTACGTAATGCTAGGCACTGATTAATGGTTTTTTTTTTTTTTTCATTTAACCCCATGAACAGGTTGATGAGGACAGTCCATTAGCATCCTCTCTGGGCTTAGGAGAAACTGGATGTGAACAGAGGCAGGTGACTTGCCCAGGGCCCTGCAGAGGAGAGTGAAGGCGGGCAGGTGCTGCAGCTGGGAGTGCTCCGGGGGGACAAGGCTGTATGGGCATGCACCTAGGGGAGATCATGCAGGATGGGGGTGCTACTTGGAGACACCATGTGGGATGGGGTTCTCCTGGGAGAATTAAGGCAGGATGGGGGTGCTTCCATGGGGCACCAGGTAAGATGGGATGTTCTCAAGGGGGACCAGGCAGAATGCAAGTGGTCCAAGTGGGGGATAAAGTAGAATGTGATTGTTACTGGGGGGAGGGGGAGAACCTGTGCTTTT
Source organism: Proteles cristata cristata (assembly GCA_017311185.1). Taxonomy (NCBI): domain Eukaryota; kingdom Metazoa; phylum Chordata; class Mammalia; order Carnivora; family Hyaenidae; genus Proteles; species Proteles cristata. The sequence goes on from JAESUZ010002811.1 coordinate 28,491, forward strand.
ACAGATTCCCCAGCACTGGCCATTCTGTCTCTCAGAGCGTCTCCACCTGACTGACAGGGATGACTGCATCCCCAGCCCAGAGAGAGGAGCAGAAAGGAATGGACAGGACGACAGAGGCCTCACTGGGAAGTGGGCTGTACTGTTGACGTGGGCGCCTTTCCTCAGTCCATCAAGTCAGGATCATTCCAGGGAGCAAAACCTTCTCTCATGACCAGGTATTTACCGCCAATGACCTGCCACCTTAGGGACCCATGTGTCCCATCTCTCTCCCGGGAGTCTGCCCTCACCCTCAGCATCTGTCTCAGCATCTGTCCTACTCTCCCCTCCAGGCTGTTTCACCCCAGAAACCTGGATCATGATCTTGAGTCTCACACTCAGGACCCTCAAGGGATCCCCCTTTCCCAGGTAACCCACCCCGCTCCCAGCCCCCCATAACACTCCCCCACCTCTAGTCACAGTCCTGGACCTCAGAAACCCACCCTCATCCTCAGCCCGCACCCCTCCTACACCAGGACCTCACCCCCCACCGCTCACCTGGGCTCCTACCTTCCAGATTTGGCTCCTGATCCCTGAGTCCTGGCTGCACATTTACATCTGCACTGCCGCCCCTGTGACCTGCCACCCCTCCCAGTGTCGCTGGCGCTAATCTCCTACTTCTGCCCTGCGGTGGGTTTGGGGTCAAAGGGAGTAGTTCTGAGGCCCCGCCCCCCTCAGCCCCACCTGAGCCCCCCAAGCCTCCCTGAGCATCCTCCCTCCCAGCCCTGAGCACAGGCACCACCGCCACCTGGCGGCCGAGGACAGAACTGCCGCTGGAGACTTCCTGCCCAGAAGCCCTCCACCATCAGCTCAGCTGCACACACAGGTCATGAGCGCCTACTGTGTGCAGCACAGGGGAGCAGGGACAGGAACCTAGGTCGTTGTCCTAGAGAAGCGCCCAGGCTGCCAGGAGGTAGACACAGAAATCCGCTCAGGCAAGGCTGTGGGAACCTCAGTCCAGAGGGCCTCGGCGTTTTCTTTCAACAGGAAGGTGGCTCTAGGGAGGGGGACTGGGTGACCGGATGGGGGGCAGATGGGTGCACAGGGACACCAGGAAAGGTAGGAGTCGCAGTCACGGGAACAAATGTGGCTCAGGCCCCAGAGGACCTGGTCTCTGTCCCGGATGGAGGCTCAGGCACCTTTGGCAGAGGAGGCTGGTCCGAGTGCTGTGGGCTTCCTGCTCCGGGTCTGGGTGACAGCGTCCCAAGGGTGGCCGAGGCTGGCTGGGCAGGAATTCCACTTACAGGTAACACGAGCCCCTCATGCAAGACTGTCTACCAGTAGAGAGACAGACAGACAGACAGAGAGCTAGATATACATGCAGCATGGCGGGAAGGAGGAAGGTGATTCACTGACGGAGGGTCCCCGTGCATGGAGGGTGGCAGGTGACATGGCCGAGCCCTAAGAGGAAGGAACCTGACAACAGGCACCTGGAGACATGGTGACACAGCCCTCAGCAGCAGCGGGTCCTGGGCCACCAGCCACTCAGCCCGAGGCCTGAGGACAGAAGGGAGAAGTGAGGAGAGCACACAGTGGGGAGGCAGAGCCAGGCCGAGCAGGCTGGGGTCAAGGACAAGACAGCACAGCCACCCAGCAGGTGGGGACTGCAGGGGGATCCGTGTCCCAGGCCACCTGAGCATGAAGGACAGCACGGCAGCTGGACCACGGCCCCTCCTCCCTGGCTGGGCCCCCGTCCAGCTGGGGGTGGGGTCTGCAGCTTCCATAGGAAATCGGGGCCCCTGAGGTCCAGGACGGCCTTTCCATCATGTGTCCTCAAGTGTCACAAGGTCACGTGGGCAGTGGGCGCCCAATGCATGTTTCCTGGATGGAGGAAGGGTCTCCTCCCACAGGCCTTACGGACGAGTTGGGACAATTCTCTGAACACCAGGCTTCGATGTGGGTCACACTCCGCACCTGAATCAAGCAGACGACTCCTCCCACAGGCGGCCCCACAGACAAGGCCTTGGGGCCTGAGCCTCCTTCTCCGGAAGGGGTTCGAGGCTCAGGTCGGAGCTCGAGGCCCTGCCTGCTTGACTCTGCTCCTCAGGCTTCTGACCACCCGATTCCCGCAGCTCTGGCCGGAGAGGGCTGCCTGTTTCTTCCACCCGGACCTACCCCAGTGAGCATCTGCCTCGCCCCTGCCCCAGCAGGCGCAGGTGGGAAAGGAAGTCACAACATAAGCAGCCATGGCCCCGCCCCCAGCTGTCCAGGCCCCACAGGACACTGATCCTTGGACAGAGCAGCACCTCTCAGTGTGGGGCCCTAAGTGCCCCGTAGAGGAGGGAGGCGTGAGGGCAGGAAAGCGGCAGCCCCTGAGGTCCAGGACAGTGTTTCCATCATGTGTCCTCAAGTGTCACAAGGTCACGTGGGCAGTGGGCGCCCAATGCATGTTTCCTGGATGGAGGAAGGGTCTCTTCCAACAGGCCTTACGGACGAGTTGGGACAAATCTCTGGACACCAGGCTTCGACGTGGGTCACACTCCACACCTGAATCAAGCAGACGACTCCTCCCACAGGCGGCCCCACAGACGAGGCCTTGGGCTCTGAGCTGCCTTCTTCGGAAAGGGACTGAGGCTCAGATCAGAGCTCAATGCCCTGCCTGCTTGACTCTGCTCCTCGGGCTTCTGACCACCCAGTTCCTGCAGGAGAGGGCTGACAGTTGCTGTCAGGCTGACCTACCCCAGTGAGCATGCATCTCTCCCCTGCCCCAGCAGGTGCAGGCCCCGGCCCCAGCACAGGGACAGAAGGGACCCACCTGTACATGGGAGTTTCCCAGATCAGGCCAAGAATCACACGCTAATTAGAGGAGCTCCGTAGGGCCTCTGCACTAAAAGAGAAAGAAGGAACGTGGATCCCGGAGTCATATATGTTGTGAAATCTGATTAAAGCATCTAAAATGTTTCCTGGGGTGTCTGGGTGCCTCATTCGGTTAAGCGTCCATCCCTTGATTTTGGTTCAGGTCATGATCTCACAGTTTTGTGGGTTCAAGCCCCTTGTTGATGTCTGCTGTACACCATGAGTCTCCCCGGGATTCTCTCTCTCTCTGTCCCTTCCTACTCGTGCTCTTTCTCTCTTAAAATAAATAAACCTTAAAAACTTAAAACAATGGGTTACCTTTCTAATATCACCCATCTAGAAAAATGTAAATAAATAATCAGATGTCCCCACAGGAGTAGGGAGTGTATCTCAGGAGGGATCTGCCTGTAGCATTTCCCACATTCCTCTGACCTGTGGGCCCCACCCCCGATGCAGAGGAGGGTCTCTCAGAACCCACCCCCCTAGTTAGCACTGAAAATCCTGATGCAGGTAAATCGGGTGCCCATTTCTGGACACGGTGAGTGACACTGGCCTGGCGGGGCCGTGTTCTCCCCACCAACCCCCCTCTCCCCACAGGGCAGCTCATGGACAAGCTGCTCCTTTCTGTTGAGCCCTATCTGGTCGCAGCAGCGGGACCCCATGGATGCACTGATGTGAGCTGTTAAGGGGGGACTGTGGGCTCCCAACCCAGACCCTCCCGGACGGTGGACTCCTTCCTTCCACGACCTGCTCATGAGCGCCTGCTGTGTGCCAGCCCCTGGGCCAGGTGCACAGACACGTCCACGAAGCTCCCGGCACAGGCTCCGCCCCGCACTCATTTTCCCAGGAGGAGACAGGCCCTAGGAGGTGCCCACAATGAAGAAGGGGAGTGGGGATCTGGATTCACATTACGAGGTCAGAGCAGGCGTCACCAAGGACACCTCTAAAAACAGACCCACAAGAGGTGAGAAGTGACCCTGGATATCTGGGGAACTGCCTGCCTGGGGGAGGTGATGGGCATGTCATGGCCTCAGGCGGGACCAGGCCTGTCGTGTTCCAGGAGCCAGAGGGCAGGTGCCCAGAGCCTGCATGAGCCCAGGCAACAGGGAGGCGACTGAGTTCAGAGAGGTGTCAGGGAGCCAGGTCAGCTCCACCCTGACCTAGAGACCCGGGACCCCGGGGCCTTAAGGGCCTCAGAGCTGCCCGTGACCCACCTCCTGCTGGGCAGGTGAGACCCCAGGGGACAGGTGGGAGGCACGCCACGGGCTCCGGGATAGAACTGGGCTCCTGAACTCCTTTCTCAGACCCGACTCTGAGCGGAGTTGCCCTGGCCTGGGCCGGAGGGAGGGCTGTGCTGTCCGCCCTGCGGTGTCCAGGAGGGACCTGCTCCCTGGGGCCCTGAAGGTGGAATTGGAACACATGGGTGTGTCCGCCACCCCTGCAAAATCTTCCACCTGGGGATGCTGTGGAGACAGCTTCACCTATAAGCCCTGCACCTGATGAGGCTGGGACTCAGGGAAGCCCCTGACCCAGCACCCTGCCCTGACAGCAGCCCACCCGTGCTCAGGACGCTCCCCAGCCTCACTGCCTGGTTCTCCGCGACTGTCTCTGGCTGGTCCCTGGGAAGAGCCCTTGGGGTGGCCAGCCTGGTGTGTAGGGGTGGGGGGGGGAGGGAGGCGATGAGGAAGGGTGGCCCAGGGTGGCCTGGGCAGGAGCTGGGTGCACAGTCAGCGTGTCTGCCAGGCTCCTGGGGGGCCCTTGCCTGTCCCAGGGTGTTTGCTGCTGCGGGTCTCCAGAGGCTCCTTGGGAAACAGGTGCTGGGCAGGGGGGAGGTGGGAGGGCAGAGGAGAGAGTAGGGAGGAGTGGAGGTGACAGGTGGCCCTTAACCTGCCAGAGACACTGGGAAACGTGTCATGTCCCTCCACCACCCACAGGTTTGTCTCTCTCCACTGCAACAGCCCCAGAAAGGGGAAACAGAGGCACTTGAGGAAAGGGCTGCCTACCTGGGACCCTCCTCTCCCACCCCAGTTCCTGGGTGCCTCAGGATGAGCCCCGTGTGGAGACCCCCCCCTACACTGCCAGGTCCAGGCGGTCCAGGTTCTGGACCTGCACACTTGCAGACAGGAAGGAGGTTGGGTCCGTGCACTGCAGTATGATCCGGGGTTCAGTGAGAAGATTGTGCACAGAGAGGGCTAAATTTGGACACACTTGCTGTCCATGGTGTGGACGCCAGAGTGGAGCAAACGAAGCGAAGGGGACTTTAGGTGTTTGGCTGAAGTGAGTGGGTGGATGGTGGGACCTGATCCAGGGGGAAATATCATCAGAGCTGGGGGAGGCCCTTGGTAGACAAAAATTCAGTTTCCTGCAGGTAAACTCTGGCTTCCAAGAGCAGATGTCGATCAGGAGCCACGAGAGGGTGTCGAGTCAGGACTGGGGATGTGGCCTCAGCACAGCCAGCCTCCCACCAGGGCTTAGCTGGAGTCCCCTGGGGAGAGAGGAGGGCTGGGCGCTGACCAGCAGAGGATGGGCCAGTATAGACGGAGCGGGAGGGGCGGGTGGGAAACCTGCTGAGGGCAGAGTCAGAGTCACAGAAAATACACATTTTTAAACTAAGATTGAAAATACAAAGCCAGAGTAGATCTTAGACAGTTTCATCTATTTTCATTTTTAAGTGTTATTTATTAAGTTTTGAGACAGAGACAGAGAGAGAACACATATCCTGACAGCTGGGAGATTTTAACTGGATGAGGTTGGATGAGGCTGGATGATTTGACTTCATAATGACTTTGTCCCAGAGGCTGACATTTCTGACAGACTGATGTCGTCCATGTGGAGAGCCTGGGGTCTGTGTAGGGAGGCCAAGGAACTGAGGCTGAGTGGGACTGGAACACAGGTTTGGACCCATTTAAATACCCTGGTCCCACTTGGTCTACCACGACCTTTGTCTTTGGTGAACTGGTACACAAGGAGTTCCCATAGAAATTCTCCGATGTTGCCTAAATCCTTCCCTGCTCAGAGCAGTCAGGGGGGGAGGGGCGGGACCAGGGCTGCAGGCTCCACACTCACAACAGAGGTGTCGCCAGAAGCTGGATTTCCTTCTTCTTCGAATTAAATCTCCATTCTGACCTGGCCTGGCTTGCAGACCTCAGTGTAGACAGGACTGAAAGGGGTCTCCTATACTAAATGTGCTTCACTCGATGCCTGGAATGCACAAAAAGAAACAGGAAAGCTCCAGAGGGACCCCACAGATGCCGTGCTGCTCACATGACCTCCCCCAACAGCGCCCAGCACTGCATGGACCCGTGTTAATACTGCATGTCTGGAAGGGATACAAACACGAGGCCAGAAAGTATAGATGAGTGGGTTTGACCTACTCACACCCAGGCTCACAAGGACGGGGAGGAATCCAGGCCTCACCATGTGCCTTCCATCCCGGGGCATCAGCCTGTTCACCTCTGCATAGTGGACGCCACCACCATGGTCCCTGTGCTTCTCCTGCGACCCTGCGCCTGAGCCCCACACACATGGAGCTGAATCTGAGCCTTGGGAACCTTCCCCTAACCCCACCGTGACCCCTACCGTGATGCCCACACCTACCAGCCTCCTGCAGGGACATTCCCTGAGCAGCAAAATGCAGGGGAGGGAGCTGAGGGTCAGTGAGGGAGGGAGGGGTGTGGGCAGGGGAAGGAGACGAGCACCTGCCTCTCCCAGTCTCCAAGCTCTTCCTCTCCCCACGTGAGCACCGCAGGTACAGCCCAGCTCCGAGGATCATCATCACGACCACAAGAGCCCCCAGGATGGCTCCCAGGTGGGCAGCACCGGCCTGTCCGTGTGGACCTGTTTCTCCCTCTCAGGGACGGTGAAGAAGGATGAGACAAGGGACAAGGTCAGACGCCCATTGCCAAGCACGTGGAGGCATCTGAAGGGACGGGTCTCAGCTGGAGAGGGGGGACATGGCAGGTGCTTTCACCAACCAGTTCTGAGCCCTGCTGGGGGCCGGGTGCTGAGAGGAACAGGACAGGGTCCCCGCGCTGGAGGAGCTCATCAGTGGGGGCGGGGCTGGGGCACCCACAGGCAGCCACCAGGGCCATGCGGTGCACTAGAGGTTTACAGCAGGTAAGCAGGCCTTCAGGGAGGGCTCCCCGGAGGAGGTGAGGGATGCACCGAGTTTTGAAAGAGGAGAGCGAGGTTACCAGATACTCATGGGGGTGCAGCTCTGTGAGAGGAGGGACAAGACGAGGAACACCGTGTCCAATCACCAGCCCTGGGGGCAGCCAGCACCCCTGCAGCAGGTGGAGGAGGACCCGGGCAGGGAGGAGCCGGGGAGGAGGATGAGTGGGAGGCAGGAGACTCTTGCAGAGAGTCTGGGGGTCTCTGAGGGGTGGGCTCCTCGGGGACTCGGGGACGCTGATGCAGCAGGTCCCCAGCAGCAGGGGGAGGTGGGGTGTGGGGACGAGGCGGCACACAGGGGACCCGGTCACTGTTCCCTCGGGGACACCTGACTGGGAGCAAACGGCCCGAGGCCCATGTGGGACAGGAGGTCAGAGCAGGCGCAGCCGTGGCCCCGCCCCCAGCTGTCCAGGCCCCACAGGACACTGACCCTTGGCCAGAGCAGCACCTCTCAGTGTGGGGCCCTGAGCGCCCCCTAGAGGAGGGAGGCGTGAGCGCAGGTCAGCGGCAGCTCCCACAGGGCCCTGAGCCTGGTCAAGGTCAGTGCGAGATGGACATGAACTCAGATCACAGCCCCGTGTGTCTGCAGGGTCACACCCCGCGGGGCGGCTGCAGAGAAGGGTCCCTGGACGGGAGTGAGTGGGAAGGGAGACTCTGGACGTGGAAGGTCTGGCGGCAGAGGGAGCAGCATGACCAGAACCCGGGGCTGAGGAGAGCAGGACACATCCGGGAACCCAGGCGAGCACGTGGGGGGGACGTGTGTCCCTGAGACCAGAACCGGGCACAGGAGCCCCGAGCCCTGAGCCCTGCAGGCAGCGGCTGGGGAGCCTCCCTCAGCTGCCACACACCACTGACTCACCCCTACTCGCTTTCCTGAAAACCTCCCGGGACTCACAAGGACTGAGGGATGAGGGAGGGGAGAGGTATGCGAGGGGGGCTGCCTGGACAAGCAGGGGTGAGGGGTGCAGATGAGTGGGAGAGAGACATCGAAAAGCAGAAACAAGTTGGATGCACCTGCCAGCCTCCTGGACGGGGTGACAGGGGGCAGGTGGTGACATAAACATGGGGACAGAACACGGAACCCTCACCAGGGGGACCTGAGCCCGAGGAGTTCCCTCCCCTCAGGCAGGAACACTCACCGTGGACACACACTTCCCCGATGTCCCAGGTGGCACTTTTCTGGTCCACCGGGTTGCTGACCACACAGGTGACCCTGGGGCTGGGCTGGCTCAGGGGCAGGGGCAGAGCCAGGGTCCAGGGGTTGGGGGTCGGTAGTGGGGCCCCTCTCTGCTCCAGCTCCCTGGGGAGGCCCTTGCTCTCCCAGGACACGTTCACGGCCCCTGTGGCTCCCGGGGTGTGGCACTCCAGGGTGACATTGCACCAGTCTCGTGTGAGGGACAGGATGTCCTCCAGGACCTGGGGACGGGGCATGGGCTCTGGGGCAGGAGGGACAAAGGACAGGGTGTCCCGTGAGTGGAGAGCATCACACTCCTGCTTCCTCGTGCGAACCTCACTGACTCCCTGGCTCCTCCCCAGAAGATGGTGAGTCCATTTTACAGATAAGACAGAACTGACCTCAATGTACAGCAAGTGACGATAAGGAAGGAGATACTGGGTGGCTCAGTCAGTTAAGCATTGGACTTCAGCTCAGGTCATGATCTCACAGTTCGTGGGTTCAAACCCAGCGTCGGACTATGTGGTGACCACTGGCTCAGAGCAGGAGCCTGGCTCAAATTCTGTATCTTCTTCCCTCTCTCACCCTCCCCTACTCATGCTGCCCCTCTCTCTTTCTCTCTTGCTCTCACTCTTTCTCTCTCTCACTCAGAAATAAATGAAACATTAAAAAACAAATTTTAAGGACCGGAAATACTGAGTGAAGCCCCAGGTGATTTCACTAGACTGAGCACATCTCAAATTGTCTCTGGAGAAAATACATATTCTTCTGGAGAAAATACCCAATTCTTCTAAGAAAGTGGCATTTCTCCTAAAAGAAAGAGAAGACAAGGGGCATCTTATGGGCACAATGATGCGTCTTACTTTGGCTCGGGTCATGATCTCGCACTTCGTGAGCTCAAGACCAACCTTGGTGTCTGTGCTGACTGCTCACATCCTGGATCCTCCTTCAGATTCTGTCTCCTTCTCTCTGCCCTTCCCCTGCTCGTGCTCTCTCTGTCTGCCACTCTCTCTCAAAACTCAATAAAAATTTACAATTAAAAAAAAAACATTTTTGAAGACACAAGAAAGGTATGGAAGGATCTGTCCTGTTCATGCCTGGGCTCCCTCCTCCTACGCTTGAATGGTGGCCGGGACCGCATGGCCCGAGGTGCACAACTTCCACCTGGCAGCTCTGGTGCCCCAAGAATGGTCCCCGGCCCCCAGCAGAGAGGCAACTGTGGGAAACGCAGTGGGGACCCAAGGAATGGACACCCTGTGCTTATTTAGAACGTGCATAAACTTGCCGTCCACGTGGAAGACAAGAGACAGACTGACGGGCAGTGTGGGGACCTCAGGGACCTGAGGCTCCAGGAGTCGCTCTCCCCGGAGCAGGATGTCTCCCCCCACAGGGGGGTCAGAGACAGAGACAGAGAGAGGGCTGACTGCGTGTCTGAGGAACGGTCACCCTGTGAACATCTCCTGCGTCCGGGGTGTCTGGGAGTGAACAGGCTTCGGGCTGGTGTAGAGGAGGAGGGACAGGGCAGGGAGGACCCCACAGGGGTTGTGTATGAGACTGGTGATCACTGTCCCCAAAGATGACCACGTGCTAACTGTCAGAGCCTGAGATGTCTTAGGGTCCATGGCAAAGGGGAACTGAGGTAGCGAAACAGCTGACCCTAAACTAGAGAAGGTCTGGATCGCTGGACATGAGCGGTGGGATCACAGTGTCCTCACACATGGATGGAGGAGGGGAGGAGGGGGAGAGGGATGCACAACCAAAAGGACTCAGCTTTCTAGGACCGGCTTTGAAGGTGGAGAAAGGATCCACCTGTCAAGGGGCGCGGCCACCAGTACAAGATTGAACAGGAAAGATGCGGATCCTCTCCTGGAGCCTCCAAAAGGAGCACAGCCCTGCGGACACCTGACCCTCATCACAGTGTCCCCGGGTCTGACCCTGACCCACACACAAGTGCACACGCGGTTGGGGCTGCACTAAGACACCTGTGGGTCCATCTGTGACAGCAGCAACAGTCGCCGCCACACCAGTTAAGTACACGTGTCCCGTGAGCACAGTAAGGGTTCCTGCAAAACCCCACCTCCCCACGTGTCCCTTTTCTGTCCTGAAGCACCGAGGGATCCACCCCTGCTGGGAGTCTCAGCCCCGCCTCCACTCGTGCTGAACACGCTGCTTCTGATTTCAGGGGAGAAGAAGAGCCTGAAGTCTGGGGTCTGGAAGGGATCCTGCAAGGGGCCCATGGACACTCCCAGGGACCAAAGCAGGGGGTAAACCTGTCCTGGGGGAAGGGCCACCACGTACCATAGACACTGAGGTGGAAATACTGGGCATTTTCTATCCCTGTGCTGAAGGAGCATCGAGCCCGGTACCACCCACTGCCCTCGAGGGTCAGCTTGTCAATCCTCAGGGTCGTAGTGTGGTGCACATGAAGCCTCTCCTTGAACTTGTCCTGGGGGTTGACCCGTTCTGGAACATCCACCCCAGGAGAGACGTACGTGCAGGAGGAGTATGTAGTTTGACTCGTTTTTAACGGCCCAAGAAATCTTCTCCAGCTTGGCTTCAGGAGGTACTTCTGGATGTCTGGTCACATGAAACACCACAGAACCTCCTTGAGTCCCCTTCAGGGAAACTAAGTTTCTAGAATCCTCTGTTCGAGATCCATGGGCCCCAGAGCTTCTGACCGCAGTGCTGAAGGCGCCTAGGGCATTGGAAACACAAAGTGTGAGTGTGTTTAATTAAGAACGAGGAGAAAACCATAGACCCCATCATGTAATGAACTCTACCCAGTAGACCCCTTGACTCCAGGGGATGAGACAGAGCATGAACCTGGAGCGATGCTGGAATCATTCCTGGTCCTAGTGGGGCGTCCCCTTGAACACGGTCCTAAATGCTCACCTGAGTGTCTTAACTGCCTGATCTGAAAGTCTGGACGTGATGACATCACGGGTAGAAACCACTGAGCACATTGGGTCAATGCCCAGTGCACAGTGTAGAAGGAGCTTCCTATGTGGCTGCAGAGGCCCCAAAGCCCACACACCGAGGGAGCCCTGGCCCTGCAATAGGGGCTGCACCATGTGACTTGCTCTGAGGAGCGGAGTTCATCTAATGTGATGGACTTCACTCAGTGACCACAGGTCTCAGAGGAGTGTGACTTCCGTCTCAATCACACCCTGTCCCTCGCTTCTTTGACGAGCCTGCCACCATGTTGAGGCTGCGCTGTGGGCACGTCCATGTTGTGGGGATGGAGGGCAACCTCAGGCCAGCACCCATGAGGAGGGAGGCATCAGTTTAGCCCCAGGATCTACTTTCCCTCCTCAAGTGCAGGGGTGAGGGAGACCACACCCTCCCAGTTGACCTTGAGCTCCCTAAGCTCCACACAGACCTGGATTTCAGTCTGAGAGGCCCAGGGACTCAGCCCCCAGTGTATCTGCCTCAGGTCCTGACCTGCATTGGCTGTGAGCCCACATGGTCAATTTCAAGGACCCCAGGGTCAATGCAGGAGACACAGCAGCATTGACTGGGATGGCACTGACAGAAGTGGATCCTGTCCCCTCCTGGGCAGGCCCGTGTCAAGGTCAGTGAGGCTGCATGGCTGGCCTTCACCCCAGTCCCTCCAACTTCCCTCATGGGACTGGGGCCTTCACCCGGGGCCCAGCACCCCTTAGCCCTCAGGCCCAGGCCCTCAGCTCCTGCATCAGTGGGAAGGTGGTCACACTATCCCTGCCCCGGGGCAGCCATGAGAGTGACAGGGATTCAGTCATCAGCCCCCTGCCGGCCCCTCCTCTGTCCCTTCCCTCCAGAGGTTACTGTCCTCTGACCCCCAGTGCAGGACGAGGTCGGGGCAGACACATGCCCTGGGTGCAGGACCCACCCTGACACGGCACAGACCAGGTGCACAGAGATGGCAGGGGACACGGCCACCAGGTCCCTCTAAGCAAGTCAGGACACAAATGCCACGGGTCCCAACGGCACAGATCTACATCCCTCCCATCAGACACTGCTCACAAACTTGATTTTGGATCACAGCCTCCAGGACTGTGAGACAACAGCTTGATGTGGTTCAAGCCATCAGGTCTATGGGATCTTGTACTCACAACCCAAGCAATCTGATGCAGCAGCCAAGGGTCAGTGACCAGCATGTGTGGACCCTGTGAGGGCTCCTGGGACCCAGGTGAAGCTTCACCACAGCCAAACGCTCATTGTCCTCTTTCCCTTCTGCCCTGAGCTGGAAACCAGAAGCCCCACACATGCCCTCCAACAGAGGTGGTGTCAGGTCCTCCCCACAGACATCAGATCCACAGGAGCCCCCCTTCCTGCCCCACACAGCAGCCTCCCGCCCAAGGACCAGGGTCACTCACTGAGGAGGAGGCTGGTGAATCCCAGGAGCCAGGGGGCCCGGCACAGGCGCAGGGCTTCTGGGTGGGTTCCCATCACAGGCTGTCTCCTTCCAGGCTTGCTGTGGGCCTACTTAGCAGGGGAAGAAACATCCAGAAGGCAGAGGCAAGAGAGGGGGAAAGCTTCACTCAGAGCCGCTCTTAGCTCCTCCCACCCCAGGGGCGGAGCTAACTGTTGAGAACAAGCTGGCTGGTCTAAAGAAAGCCATTCAGATGCTTCCTCTTACCTCCACCCCTGCACTGGGATCAGGGAATGATGACAGATGAATGTAATAACAACCCCCCTACACAAACACCGCAATGAGATCCTGGGTGTGTGGGGCGCCGTTCTGAAGGCCCCACCGGCCTGGTGACCTCAGCTCCTCAGCCGGCACCCAGCGAGCCCCCTTCCCTGTGTCTCTGGCCTCACACTCAGCCCTGCCGCCCTGATCCCCAGGGACAGCTGATGGCCAGGGGCAGAGTCACACTAACCACTGTACCAAGGACTTGGGCCCCCCTCCCCTCGCTCTTTGGGCCTGTCCTATGTCTTTAAACCATTTAACAGGTCAAATTTCCCTTCTGCTTTTCTCTGCACTTCAACAGTGTGGCTTCCAGGAGTCCACGCATCCAGTCTGGGCCCCTGACTTGCGCTGTGCACCCCTGGCAGGAGAGCATCAACACTGCTTTCTTCCCCGGCTCTCATCCCGTAACATGGATGGTGCTTCAGGAGGCTCAGTCCCCCTGAGCCTCGTGCGTAGAAACTCCTGGATAGAGTCCTCACCTGTGCAGCTCACCACTGGTCACTCCAGCAAGATGGGGAGCAGGTCAGCCATACCACTGTCCCTGTCCCTACCCCCTGGGGAGCACTCTCAGGGGAGGAGTGTTCGCTCATGAACAACAGTGCATGGGGGGTGGGGCCCAGGGCCTAGGACGGAGCCCCCAGCAGCTGCAGGTCAGGGACACGAGAGGGGCAGCCACCGCACACTCGATGCTGGCACCACACTAGGGACATTTTCACCATCCAGATACGGCTCTCCATCTCCTCTTGCCATCCTATACAAGAGAGCTAATTCACTGACCACAGTGTGTCGAGGTTTCTGTGGTTCACAGGCACAGTCGCTTTGAGAGGCCATTTCATGGATAAGGAAAGTCAGAGCCCATTTAGGGAACTTGATGAGCGCATGGTCCTGAAGCCAGAATGTGGCAGAACCAGGCCCACATCTCAGACTCCTAGGCCACAGATATTTCCAAACCTAAGTCCCTCCTGACCTTGACAAGTGACATTGCAGGGGGAGGGAGGCCAGCCTGCCCCAAGGCAGCCTCTCTCCTTTCTCACACCCGCAGGCAGAGGAAACAAGGGCTGTGGTTGCAGTTCTGTGGGCTCTGAGATCCACAGAGGCCCTTGCTGACCACAGCATCCCCCCTGTACCGCCTGCTTCACACGGGCCAGTGCCTCCAGCCCTGCTCAGGGTGGGGCTTGCTTCTCCCCAACCTTAAGAAAATTCAATAAGAGGTACACTAACTGTAGAGGATGAAATAAAACCAACTTGTACACATGTGACATGGTTTTCCATGTAAAAAATCCAAAGAATAGACACACCAAGAAGCAGAAGTACTCATCATGTGATGAGGGATGATTGCACAGTTGCCGGAAACAAGGTTCCTACATGACACTCAATTACTCACTTTCACACCAGCAATGAAGAAATGGATTTTGAAACTGAAAATCAGTACAGTTTACACTGAAAACCAAAAAGTGAACTATTTAGGCCCCAATGGATCAAAATATTCAAAGATCTTTATGAGGAAAACTACAAGACTCTCATAAACAAAACCAGAGAACTCTAAATACATGCAGAGATAGACCATGTTCATGGATAAGAAGGCTCATTATTGTCTAGATATTCATTCTTCCCAACGAGTCAGTCCATTAGCTCAAAAACAATCTACATCCCAGCAGGTAATGGTGGAGATATTGATCACATGATTCTACAGTTTGCATGGAAAGAAAATGACTCAGAGGATCCACACCATGTTGCTGAAGAGTGAAGGTGGACGGCCCACATCCCCTCTCCCTCAAGACATCCTATAAAGTTACAATCATCAAGACAGTACAGATTTGGAGAGAGATGAGCCAAGAGCCAAATAGAACATGAAACAGAAGAGAGCCCAAAAATAGACTCACGTACATTTGGTGAACTGCTCTTTGACAAGGAACAAAGGCAGTACCATGGATGAAAGACAGTCTCTTCAACAAATGATGCTGGAACAACCAGACAGAACACCCTGTGCAGAAAAAAAAAATAAAAAATAAAAAATGAAAAGAAGCAGGACACAGAGCTCACACCCTTCACAAAAATTAAATCCGTCAATCACTGACCTCCACATAAATGAAGAATTGGGAAACTCCTACAGGACAACATAGGAGAAATCTAGATGTTCTTGGGACTCGCAAGTATGTTTCAGAAAGACACAAAAGGCCGAATTCATGAAAGAAAAATGACATAAGCAGGAATTCAGTGAAAATGAAACACTTCTACTCTGCTAGACAATCACAGGAAGGCAAAGACAAACCACAGATTGGGAGGAAAAAATCTGCAAAAGGCTTATCTGATAGAGAAGTGTTAGCCAACATATATAAAGAGCTCTGAAAACTCAACAATAGGAAACCAACAACCCAATCAAAAAGAGGCCCAAGTCACTAAAACACAAGTCACCAAAGAGGATACAGAGATGGGAGAGAAGCACAGGAAAGATGCCCCACATCACATGTCCTCAGGGACATGGAAACCGAAGCAATGAGACACCCCTGCAGCTGTTAGGATGACCACAGTCTGAGCACCGCCTCCCCCAGTGCTGGGGAGTAAGCGCCGCCCCAGGAGCTCTCCTGTGACAGGGATGCAGCATTACACCACCGCTTTGGAACATGGTCTGGTGGTTTCTTAAAAACCTCAACATGTTCCCACCATACAATCCAGCAACCTCCCTCCTGGGTAATTGCCCAAAGGAGTTGAAAACCTTTCTCACACTAAAACGTACATCTAGATGTTTCTAGCAACTCCCTTCATAATTTCCAAGACCTGGAAGCATCAAGTAGTCCCGCACTCAATGAATAAATAAATAAACTGGTCAATCCAGACAAGGGAACATCACCAGCTCTAAAAAGAAACAAGCTATCAAATAATGAAAAGACTCCCAGGGACCTTAAATGCATGTTACCACATGAAAGATGCCAATGTGAAGAGTACACACTGGATGATTCCAACTACATGACGTTCTGGAAAAGGCAAATTATTTTGTTATGTTTACTTATATCTTTTGAGAGAGAGAGAGCACCAGTGGGGAGGCAGAGGGAGAGACAGAGAGGTTAAGGGGGGGGGGAGAGAGAGAGAGAGAGAGAGAAAGAGAGAGAAAGAGAGAGAGCGAGAGGAAGAGAACGAATTCCAAGCAGTCTCAGGGCTGCCAGCACAGAATCCAATGCAGAGCTTGAACCCATTATTTGTGTGAACATGACCTGAGCAGAAATCAAGAGTCAGACACTTAATTAACAGAACCCCTAGGTTCCCCAAAAGGCAAAGTTGTGGATATAGTAAAAACATCAGCATATTCCCGGGGTTGGGGGAGGAGTCATGAGCATCGGAAATGCAGGATTTTAGGGCAGTGAAAATACCCTGGGTGATACTATAATGGTAGATATATGTCTTTTCCCTTTGTCTGAACTCACAGAACCATGAAGAGGCCAACGGGCAGAGAGGAGGCCCCGGGCCAACTGAGCCCACGGTCAAGAGAAACTTTGGCAAGTCCTTCCGGGCCAAGTCCACTGAGGTCATGATGGGGAATTGCTCACACTTGGCAAACAGGTGGCACAAGGCCATTTTGGCCTTTTTTGCCTCAAAGAACACGTCGGACTGTTCCATGTGCTCCCCAAGTCACCCTGCACCTACAGGTCAGCCCATTCCTTTGCACCTGAGGCCCCAGGAGTCCAGCCCCATTAGTGTGCCTCTAATTCTCAGTTTCTGGAAGGAACGCAGGTCTTCCAGGAGATCCTTGAAGTGATGTTCACAGGGGGTGTCAGGGATGCTCCACAGCTTTCTGGCCTCTCCTCCAGGTGGCCATCTGGTGTCCTCAAGCCTGAGGAAGGGGCTCGGCCCTCCTGACTTGGAAAGTGCTAGGAGCCTGTGCAGATGGGGGAAATCCCGACAACTTCTGAGGCTCCCCCTCTTGGACTGTAGAGACCCCAGTTCTCCATGCTGACCAGATGGCCAGGCCCCCACCCCAGGAGGTTTGTTTCAACTGTAAATTCCCAAGGTCATGGAGAAGATGCTGATCGGTACCCCCCTGCACCCCTATAATATCCCACATCCCAGACCTAGACCAAGACATTCTGAGATGAAAACAGTCTTACTAGGAGCCTCTTCATAGGTACCTGACACTTGTCCTGACAATGTGTTATGACTCCTTTGAATTCTCCCCTCCATTTCTAGGGGAGTGGCCTCATGTGAGTAACAGGTCAGGAGACAGAAGCATCCCCTGAGGTGTCATCTTCCAGCAGGGGGGGACACAGGGGCCAGGACACACCTCAGGGGACTGACACCATTACCTAGGGAGAGGTCAAGGGAACACTCTGGACAACCTGAGGGACAAGTGAGGACTCTCCTTACACCTTAGCCCAGGTGCAGGTCAGCTAGGTGGGGAGGTGGGGAAAGGCCACAGGGCACAGGGGGTGGGGGTGGTGGAGGCAACTGGAAGCGAGACCAAGAGAGAGAGTCCCAGACACGCCTGGAAAGGAGGCTGCAGTCCAGAGGCTGCCCCTGGGGCTCAGGGGAGAGGAGGGCCGACCAGGCAATAGCACTTGGGCAGATGTTTGTTCCATGTTGCACATTTCCGAGATTAGGATACATCTTAGAATTGATGTTACTTAGTGGCATTGATGTATTGAGATTATTGATAGAAAGTAGCTTTGAGAAACACAGTAGCTACAATGAACTGTGAGAAAATGGAGAAGCAGGGCTGGGGATCTAAAGGCAGATGGGAGACTTTTTTTCTGGGCACATTTGCTCATTTTATTTTATTTTTTTATTTTTAAAATTTTTTTTTTATTTATTTCTAGGAGAGAGAGAGACAGCGTGAGCAGGGGAGGGTCAGAGAGAGAGGGAGTCACAGACTGAAACAGGCTCCAGGCTCTGAGCTGGCAGTCAGCACAGAGCCCGACGCGGGGCTCGAACCCACGAACCGCGAGATCATGACCTAAGCGAAAGTCGGACGCTTAACCGACTAAGCCACCCGGGCGCCCCACATTTGCTCATTTTAAACTGTATGTGTATAACGTGATATTTGTCATCAGGACCTATCTTCCAGCGAGACATGGAATGATTTATTTCCTCTGTGTCATTCATCTTTGAACATTTGAGGCAATAGGGGCACCTGGGTGGCTCAGTGGGTTAAGTATCAGGCTCTTGATACCCACACAAGACATGATCTCTCAGTTCCTGAGATCCAGCCGGGCACTGGTCTCTGAGCACTGACAGCATAGAGCCTGCCTGGAATTCTCTCTCCCTCTTTCACTGCCTCTACTTGCTCCTAGGTACACGCTCGCTCTGCCTGTCTCTGAAAATAAATAAATAAACATTTTATTTTTTCTTAATGTTTTTATTTATTTCTAGGAGAGAGAGAGACAGCATGAGCAGAGGAGGGTCAGAGAGAGAGGGAGTCACAGACTGAAACAGGCTCCAGGCTCTGAGCTGGCAGTCAGCACAAAGCCCGATGTGGGGCTCGAACCCACAAACCGGGAGATCATGACCTAAGCAAAAGTCGGATGCTTAACCGACTAAGCCACCCAGGCGCCCCAATAAATAAACATTTTAAACTAACCACATAAAATTTCACCCAACAAACTTCAGACTACATATTATAAGTGGGCTCACACCCCACATGGCTGGGGTAGACACCACGTCCCCCCCCAGATCAAAAGTCGCATACACCACCGATCAATCAGCCAGGTGCCCCTAGAAATCCTCTTTAATATAGGGGCTATTGAAGGCACCTGGTGGATAAGTCGGTTGGGCATTGGACTCCTGATCTCACAGTAGTTCATGATCTCACGGGTTCATGGGTTCTAAAGCTGCATTGGGTTCTGGGCTGACAGCACTGAGCCTCCCTGGGATTCTGTCTCTTCCTCTCTCTGCCCCTCTCTTGCTCGCTCTTTCTCTCTTTCTCTCTCTCTCCCACTCAAAATGAAGAAATAAACTTGAAAAAAAACAATACATTACTATTTGTTGAGCACACAATGTTAGGCACAAATTCATGCTTTTTTTTCTCTTTCATTTAACCCTATGAACAGGTTGATGAGATCAGTCTGTTAGCATCCTATCTGGGCTCAAGAGAAATGTTATGTGAACAGAGGCAGGTGACTTGCCCAGGGTCCTTCATCAGGAGGGGGAAGGCAGTCAGGGACTGCAGCTGAGAGTGCTCCAGGGGGTCCAGGTGAGAGGGGGGTGCTCCTGGGAGAGACCAGGGGGTATGGCGGTGAACTAAGGGGACACCAGGTGGGATGGGGGTGCTCCTGGCAGGGAGAGGGGTGGGCAGGCATGGCCCATCCTACATCTCAGAGCCTCTCCACCTGACTGACAGGGATGACTGCACCACCAGAAAGAAAACCAGCCAAGAGAGGGGAGCAGGCAGGGATGGATAGGGCTACAGAGGCCTCACCAGGGAGAGGGGTGTACTGTTGATGGGGGCATCTGTCCTCAGCCCTTCAAGGCAGGATCTTTCCAGGGAGTAAAACCTTCTCTCAGCATCAGTTATTAGCCCCAATGACCTGCCACCATAGGGGACCCCTGTGTCCCATCTCCCTCCCTGGGATCTGCCCTCACCCTCAGGATCTGTCTCAAGGGGTGGGGAAGGAACCCCACTCTCACGTCCAGGCTCTTTCACCCCAGAAACCTGGATCAGGACCTTGGATCTCAGACTCAGGATCCACAAGGGATACACTTTCCCAGGTAACCCACCCTGCCCCCAGCCCCACATAACCCTCCCCCACCACAATCACAGTCCTGGACCTCAGATCTCCGACTTTGTCTCCAGCCCGCACCCCCCCTACACAGGACCTCACCCCCCACCACTCATCTGGGCTCCTACCTTCCAGATTTGGCTCCTGATCCCTGAGTCCTGGCTGCACATTTACATCTGCACTGCCGCCCCTGTGACCTGTCAGCCCTCCCAGTGTCGCTGGCGCTAATCTCCCCCTTCTGCCCTGTGGTGGTTCTGGGGTCAATTGGAACAGTTCTGCGGCCCCGCCCCCCTCAGCCCCACCTGAGCCCCCCAAGCCTCCCTGAGCATCCTCCCTCCCAGCCCTGAGCACAGGCACCACCGCCACCTGGCGGCCGAGGACAGAACTGCCGCTGGAGACTTCCTGCCCAGAAGCCCTCCACCATCAGCTCAGCTGCACACACAGGTCATGAGCGCCTACTGTGTGCAGCACAGGGGAGCAGGGACAGGAACCTAGGTCGTTGTCCTAGAGAAGCGCCCAGGCTGCCGGGAGGTAGAAGCAGAAATCCGCTCAAGGAAGGCTGTGGGAGCCTCAGTGAGAGGGCCGCAGCGTTTTCGTTCAACAGGAAGGTGGCTCCAGGGAGGGGGACAGTGTGACCTGATGGGGGGGCAGGCGGGTGCACAGGGACACCAGGAAGGGAAGGAGCAGGAAACTGGGAAACAAATGTGGCTCCAGGCTGGGGCCTGATCTCCGGTGGGAGGAGGAGCTGGGAGGCAGGTCAGATCTGCAGAGGGAGCAGGCAGTGGGGAGATCCCGCCTCCCAGTGGAGCCCCGCCCTCGCCATGGGGACGGGGGGGCGGGGAACAGGCATGGAGGGTCCCCTCCCCCGCAGGGCCCTGCGCAGGGGGCCCCCCACCTTCTCCAGGAGCCCCTGCGGCTCCGCGGGTCTGCTCCTCACACCTGCTCTACAGACGCGCAGCACCTGCACCAGGACACGCGGGGAGCAGGGCCGGGGCCGCCGCGTGGGGGGAGCCACGGACGACAGACCACAGGCTCCGTGACGCCCTGTGTGACCCCCACACGGGCCGCGTCAGCCGCCCCGTTGTGCTGCCTGCGGAGGTGGTCACACCGACAGAGGCGGGCAGGGGCTTCAGTCTGGGGCCGGGACTCTGGGATCCCTAAGGACACCCGGGGACTCCTGGGGGCCGGGGCGACCCGTCCTGACCCTGCTGCTCACGTTGGTGTTTCTCTAATTCATTCACCTCTAGGTTTACACTGTGCTCTCTCGGTGTTATTCTCACAAGTGGGAAGGTGGTGAACAGAGAACACTGTGGACAACTTTAGAACACAAACCGTTCCCAGTAGTTCTGTGGTTCCCCTTGGGATTATATACAGATGTGAGTGATGAAAAACATGCTCTTAACAATTTACACTTTTTTAAAATTTTTTTTAAATTTATTTCTAGGAGAGAGAGAGAGACAGCGTGAGCAGGGGAGGGTCAGAGAGAGAGGGAGTCACAGACTGAAACAGGCTCCAGGCTCCGAGCTGGCAGTCAGCACAGAGCCTGACGTGGGGCTCGAACCCACGAACCGCGAAATCATGACCTAAGCGAAAGTCGGACGCTTAACCAACTAAGCCACCCAGGCGCCCCAACAATTTACACTTTTTAAAAATGTTTTTATGTTGTTTTTTTATTTATTTGAGAGAAAGCATTGTGGGGGGAGGGGCAGAGAGAGAGGAGAGACAGAATCCCAAGCAGGCTCTGCCCTGTCAGCGGAGATCCCATACGGGGCTTGATCTTCCAAACCAAGATCTCATGACCTGACCTGAAAACGAGAGTCGAGGGGGACAATTACCAGCCTGAGGCACACAGGCACCCCCACTACTTACACTCCTGGCTCCTCACCGCACGTGTGTGTCTAGAACACTAGTAATTAGACCATGTGTCCCAAATTCCTGAGCTGCTTGTGTTTTCTATTTTCTGATTTTCTGACTTATTCCTGAGTGTGACCCCTTGAAAAATCCTGTCGTATTTGGGGTGGTGACTCTTCTACATTCTGTGGAGAGAGGACCCTTGAAGGAGAAAATACTAAGGATTCGGGAGCCTGGGGAACTGGAGGGGCAGCGGGCCGTCCCCTAACGGAGCTGGAGAGGAGCCGCTGTCCCTCCCCAGGCTGCAGACGGGGAGCTGTGCACCTGCTTCTGTTTGGGGCCCTTCGTCCTGCTCCACAGCCACAGCCCCTGTGCCACCTAGACCCGCAGCACCCCCACCCAGGCAGAGCGGGTGCATGGGGGCTGAGGAGCACAGAAGAGCCTCACACAGGTGGAATAAGAAGAGGGACAGGGGTGGGGTGGGGGTGGGGAACACAGCACACAGGCAGGGGGAGGGGGAGGGGAGGGCTGAGTGTGGAGGTGGGCTCCATGGTGGGGTGTGACCAAAAGGTCCAGGGGTTCACAGAGAATACACGGGAAGAAGCCTCGGCGGTGGGGGGAGGGAGGACTAGGCTGGAGAGACTGGAGGGGCTCAAAGCCTGGGTTCCCAGCTCAGCACTCAGCACTGTCCTGTAAGAGGCCATTTCCCAGAATAGGTGACGATCAGATGCTAATTTAGGAGGAGGTTCATGGGACCTCCTCTCCAGGAGACAGAATGAGAATTCCGTGATCATACACGCTGTGAATCGAGATTAAGGCATTATCCATGATCCCGCGGGAGTAGGGAGTGTGAATATCTCGGGAAGGATCTGTCTGTAGCATTTCCCACATTCCTCTGACCTGCGGGCCCCACCCTCAACGTGGAGGATCATCTCTCAGAACCCACCCCCCTGGGTCACACTGCGAATCCTGATGCAGGTAAATCGGGTGCCCATTTGTGGACACGCTGAGTGACAGCGGCCTGGGGGCCGTGTTCTCCCCACCAGCCCCTCCCCTCTCCCCACAGGGCAGCTCATGGACAAGCTGCTCCTTTCTGTTGAGCCTTATCTGGTCCCAGCAGCGGGACTCCATGGATGCACTGATGTGAGCTGTTGAGGGGGGACTGTGGGCCCCCAACCCAGACCCTCCTGGATGGTAGACTCCTTCCTTCCATGACCTGCTCATGAGCACCTCCTGTGTGCCAGCCCCTGGGCCAGGTGACAGGCAGGTCCAGGAAGCTCCCGGCACAGGTGCCACCGCGTCATTGTCCCAGGAGAAGACAGGCCCTGCGAGATGCCCACAATGCAGAAAGGGAGCGGGGCTCTGGAGAAGAGAGCAGCTGGGGAGGCTCAGGACCTGGGAGTGTGGCTTCAGGGTCACACCAGGAGGTCAGGACAGGCGTCACCAAGGACACCTCTGAGAACAGACCCGCAGGAAGTGAGGAGTGACCCTGGACATCTGGGGAAGTGCCTGCCTGGGGGAGGTGATGGCCATGTCATGGCCTCAGGTGACACCTGTCCTGTCTTGTTCCAGGAGGGAGGGGTCAGGTGTCCAGAGCCTACATGAGCCCAGGCAAGACAGGGAGGAGACTGAGATCAGAGGTGTCAGGAGCCAGATCAGCTCCACCCTGACCTAGAGACTGGAGACTCCAGGGCCAGAAGGGCCTCAGAGCTGCCCAGTGACCCACCACCTGCTGGGCAGGTGAGACCCCAGGGGACAGGTGGGAGGCTCGCCCCGGGCTCCGGGATAGAACTGGGCTTCTGAACTCCTTTCTCAGACCTGACTCTGAGCGGAGCTGCCCTGGCCTGGGCCGGAGGGAGGGCTGTGCTGTCCGCCCTGCGGTGTCCAGGAGGGACCTGCTCCCTGGTTCCCTGAGGGCGGGGCTGGGACCCCTGACTGCGCACGGCCGCCATTCCAGCGTCTTCCACCAGAGGGCGGTGCCGGCACAGCTTCGCCTGCAGGCCCTGAGCCTGGTGAAGCTGAGACTCAGGGAAGCCCCTGGCCCAGCGCCGTAGCAGTGCCCACCTTGTGCACAGGACCCTTCCCAGCCTGGCTCCCCGGGTCTCAGTGTCTATCTCTGGTTGGGCCCTGGGAAGAGCCCTAGGGGCAGCCAACCTAATTTTCAGGGACTGTGGGGTGCAGAGGGGTGATGAGGAAGGGTGGACCCAGGGTGGCCTGAACAGGTGCAGTGTGCACAGCCCGCTTGTCTGCTGGGCCCTTGCCTGTCCCTCTGGTGTTTGCTGCTGCGGGTCCCCAGGGGCTCATTGGGAGACAGGGAACTGGGCAGGAGGTAGGGGTGATGGCAGAGCAGAGAGCAGGGAGGAGTGGGGGTGAGAAGTGGCCCTTAACCTGCCAGAGACACTGGGAAAGATGCCGTGGCCCCGCCCCCACTCACAGGGTGTGTCCCTCTCCAACTGCAGCGGCCCCAGGGAGGGAAAACTGAGGCACCAGAGGAAAGGACCAGCTGCCAGGGACCCTCTAACCCCACACCAATTCCTGGGGGCCTCAGGATGAGCCCCGTGTGGACATGCTCCCCTCCCCTCTGCTCTGTGGACACCCTGGGGGTGCAGGAGGGAGGGGGAGGGAGATGCTGCCACACTCCCCTTATCAACACTGCAGGTCCAGGCCGCACCCCTGGACACACACCCGCTGGGAGGGCAGAGGCGGCCCAGACACCCTGCACCTCCCTGCTGGACAGCTGATCACAGGGACAGTCAGGACAGGGCGCTGCAGGCGAGGCTCAGCCTGGGTCTCTCCCACCCATGACCCTCAGGGCCTCCATCTCTCTCCTGCCCCCTCCCCACCTGGCTCTCTGGGCCTCTGGCCTCACCCCCCAGACCTGAAGAGTAGAGGTCAGTGGGAGTCTCCAGCTGACCAGGGAAACGGGTCAGAGTGACAATTGGCTCACACTTACTGGCTGGCCTGAGGCCAAGAATAGGGCAGGGATCAGCCTGAACGTGCTGTGTGTCCAGAGCATCCGATGTCCCAGGACCAGAGAGTCCATAGCTGGGGGTGGGGTGTCTCAGGGCCTCAGGCTTTCCTCTCAAGGTCATCTATCCCCTGCCTGGATTTTGCTGAGAGGTCAGCCTCCCAGGCTCCACGATGCTGGGAAGAGGGCACCCACAGGACAGATGCACAGGTGGGTCCTGGGGACGAGGCAGTACCAGGTACTGGCCCGGGTTCTGGACCTGCATGTCTGCAGACAGGAAGGAGGCCTGGCCCATGCACTGCAGTAGGACTGGGGTTCAGTGAGGACGTCGTGCAGAGAGAGGGGATTTTGGACACACCTGCTACCTTGGTGTGGACGCCAGAACAGAACTGAGGAAGAAGCAAAGGGGAATCCAGGTGTTTTGCTAAAGTGAGTGGGTGGATGGTGGGACCTGATCCAGGTGGGAATATGATCAGACCCAAGGGAGGAGCTGGGGAGGGGCAGGGGGGCCCCCAGGAGACAAGAATTCAGTTTCCTGCAGGTAAACTCTGGCTTCCAAGGCAGATGTCCATCAGGAGCCGCGGGAGGGTGTCAGGTCAGGACTGGAGACGTGGCCTCAGCACAGCCAGGCTCCCACCAGGGCTTAGCTGGAGCCCCCTGGGGAGGGAGGAGGGCTGGGCGCTGACCAGCAGAGGATGGTGCCAGTATAGACGGAGCGGGAGGGGCGGGTGGGGAACCTGCTGAGGGTGGAGCCAAGTCACAGTAAACAACACAATTTTTAAAATTAAAATTGAAATTACAAAGCCAGAGTAGAGCTTAGACAGTATCTTCTATTTTTATTTTTGAGTGTTATTTATTAAGTTTTGAGACAGAGACAGAGAGAGAACGCACATCCTGACAGCTGGGAGAATTTAACTGGATGAGGCTGGATGTTGTGACTTCATAATGACTTTGTCCCAGAGACTGACATTTCTGACAGACTGATGTCGTCCATGTGGGGAGCCTGGGGTCTGTGTAGGGAGGCCAAGGAGATGAGACTGAGTGGGACTGGAACACAGGTTTGGACCCATTTAAATACTAAGGTCCCCCTTGATTTATCAGATCTGTGTCTTCTGGTGAGCTTGTGCTCAAGATGTTCGCGTACAAACACACCGATGTCAGCTAAATCCGTCCCTGCTCGGAGCAGTCAAAGGGGGAGGGGCGGGACCAGGGTGCAGGTTCCACACTCACATCAGAGGTGTCCCCAGAGAATGGATTCCCTGCTTCTTCTAATTAAATCTCCATCCTGACCTGGCCTGGCGTGCAGACCTCAGTGTAGACAGGATGGAGTGGGGTCTCCTGTTCTAAATGTGCTTCACCTGATCTCTGGAATGCAGACAAAGGAACAGGGAGGCCCCAGAGGGACCCCACAGATGCCGTGCTGCTCACATGACCTCCCCCCACAGCGCCCAGCACTGCATGGACCCCGTGTTAATACTGCATGTCTGGAAGGGATACAAACACCAGGCCAGAAAGTGCAGACGAGTGGGCTTGACCAACTCACACCCAGGCTCACAGGGACGGGGGGGACCCAGCCTCACCTGTCCCTGGCGTCTCCAGACTCTTGATCTTCCTTCTGAACGCCATCATCAGGAATTAAGTCTGCAAAACCGAAAATGGTTCTGAGTCACACACAGAATGAACTTGAATCTGAGCCTTGGCAACTGGTGCCCCCCCAACAGGACACCCCCTGGTCATGTCCACACCCAGCAGACATCTGTGGGGACATTCCCTGAGCAGCAAGATGCAGGAGAAAGGGATACGAGGTTCCCAGGGGAAGGAGACGTGCACCTGCTCTCCCAGTCTCTGTGTTCTACCTGAAATGTATCGCCAACACGCAGCCTCTAACTCCACAGATTATAACAGGCCCCAAGACGATTCCCAGGTTGATAGCAACAGTCAGCAGGATGTTTGCCGCATAAATGACACTGTCCTGTCCGTGTGGATCTGTTTCCGTCTCACAAAAACAGTGAAGAAGGATAAACAAGGGACAACGTCAGACGCCCATTGCCAAGCACGTGGAGGCGTCTGAAGGGACGGGTCTCAGCCGGAGAGAGGGGGACATGGCAGGTGCTTTCACCAACCAGTTCTGAGCCCTGCTGGGGGCCGGGTGCTGAGAGGAACATGACAGGGTCCCCACGCTGGAGGAGCTCATCAGTGGGGGAAGGTGGTGACATAAACATGGGGGACAGGACACAGAACCCTCACCAGGGGGACCTGAGCCCGAGGAGTCCCCTCCCCTCAGGCAGGAACACTCACCATGGCCACAGACTTCCCCAAGGTCCCGGGTGGCACTTTTCTGGTCCACCGGGTTGCTGACCACACAGGTGACCCTGGGGCTGGGCTGGCTCAGGGGCAAGGTCAGAGCCAGGGTCCAGGGGCTGGGGGTCGGTCCTGGGGCCCCTCTCTGCTCCAGCTCCCTGGGGAGGCCCTTGCTCTCCCAGGACAGGTTTTCAGCCCCTGATGTTTCCAGGGTGTGGCACTCCAGGGTGACGTTGCACCAGTCTTGTGTGAGGGACAGGATCTCAGCCAGGACCTGGGGACGGGGCACGGGCTCTGGGGCAGGAGGGACAAAGGACAGGGTGTCCCGTGAGTGGAGAGCATCACACTCCTGCTTCCTCGTGCGAATCTCACTGACGCCCTGGCTCCTCCCCAAAGTCCATTTTATAGATAAGACAGACTTGTCCCAAATATACAGCAAGTGACAATAAGGAAGGAGCCACTGAGTGAAGCCGCATGTGATTTCTCTAGACTGAGCTTGGAGAAAATACATAATTGACCCCACCTGCCCAAAACCCATGATTCTACCACAGTGTGGTGGCCTCTATGAGACAGTCTGGGACAGAAGGATCTGTCCCATTCTGGTCCCGTCTCCCCTCCCCCTGCTCCAATGGTCGCTGGGACCTCAAGGCCCAAGGAGCAGAAGGGCCCCTGCAGCTCTTGGTGCCCAGAGACCAGCCCCAGGCTCCCAACAAGAGAGGCGGCTGTGGGGGACGCAGGGGGCCCTAAGGTATTGCCACCCCAACCATGCTTAGAACGTGCACTGAACTTGCCATCCACATGGGGGACAAGAGACAGGCTGACAGGCGGTCTGGGAACTTCACAGACCTGAGGCTGCAGGAGCCGCTCTCCCCGGAGCAGGATGTGTCCCTCCACAGGGGGGTCAGAGACAGAGACAGAGACAGAGGGAGGTGCTGATTGCATATCTGAGGAAGGGCCGCCCTGTGAACATCTCCTGTGTCCCTGGAGGTTCAGAGCTGCATCGGGGAGTCTAGGAGTGGGGGTGGCCTTGGGCTGGTGCTGAGAAGGAGGAGACAACAGAGTAGAGAAGACCCCACGTAGGTTGAGGATTGTGCCTGGTGACCAGTGTCCCCAAAGTTGACCACGTGCTACCCCTCAGAACCTGCAGGTGTCTTAGGGTCCATGGTGAAAGGAAACTGAGGCTGTGAATCAGGTGACCCTAAATTAGGGACTGTCTGGATCCCCGACGAGTCTGGTGGATCATAGGGTCCTCACATGTGGATGGAGAGGGAGAGGAGGGGGGAGGGATGCAGTGCGGATAGACTCAGCACACGAGGACCAGCTTTCCAGGTGGAGGAAGGGGCCACCAGCCAAGGATGCAGCCACCACTACAAGGTGGGACAGGAGAGATGTGGATCCTCCCCTGGAGCCTCCAGAAAGGAGCACAGCCCTGTGGACACCTGACCCTCATCGTGGTGGCCCCGGGGCTGACCCTGACCCACACACAGGTGCACACATGGTTGGGGCCACACTAAGACACCTGTGGGTCCATCTGTGACAGCAGCAACAGCCACCACCACACCAGTTAAGGACACGTGTCCCGTGAGCACAGCCATGGTTCCAGCAAAACCCCACCTCCCCACATTTCCCTTCTCTGTCCTGAAGCACCGAGGGATCCACCCCTGCTGGGAGTCTCAGCCCTGCCTCCACTCTATGGACACTCCCAGGGACTAGAGAAGGGGGTGGTATGTACTGGGAGAGGGGCCACCACGTACCGTAAACACTGAGGTCAAAATACTGGGCATTTTCTATTCCTCCTGTTAAGGACACTCGAGTCCAGTACCGCCCACTGTCCTCAAGGGTCAGCTTGTCAATCCTCAGGGTTGTTGTGTTGAGCATATGGACTCTCTTCTTGTATTTGTCTTGGAGGTTGACCCATTCTAGAACACGTATCCTGGGAGAGACGTGCAGCATGGCTACGTCTTTTGATCCGGATTCAATGCCCCAAGAAATCTTCTCCAGGATGATTTCTGGAGGTAATTTTGGTTTAATGGCCACATGAAACAACACAGAACCTCCTTGAATCCCCTTCAGAAAAACTAGGTTTCCAGAATCCTCCACTCCAGATCCATTGAACTCTGAGCCCCTGGCCGCAGTGCTGAAGGTGCCTAGGGTATTGGAAACACAAAGTGTGAGTGTGTTTCATTAAGAACGAGGAGAAAACCATAGACCTCATCGTGGTAATGAACTCCACCCAGTGGATCCCTTGACTCTGGGGGTGGGTGGGAGGGGACAGAACGTGAACCTAGAGTGAGCCTGGAATCATGTCCTGGTCCTGGACGGGCGTCCCCTTGAACACAGTCCTGAACTGCTCACTTGAGTGTCCTCACCACCTGATGCTGAGAGGCTGGATGTGATGACATCATGAATGGAAAGCACTGAGCACATTTCGGTCAATGCCAAGTGCACAAGTGTAGGAGGAGCTTCCTCCGTGGCTGCAGAGGCCCCACCACCCACACGCCGTAGGAGCCCTGGCCCTGCAGGGGGGGGCATGCCCTGTAACTCGCTCTGAGGAGCAGAGTTCAGCTACAGTGATGGGCGTCACTCAGTGACAGCAGGTCTCACGGAAGTGTGACTTCTGTCTCGCTCACACCCAGTCTCTCGCTGCTGGGATGAGCCTGCTGCCATGTTAGGGCTGCGCTGTGGGGACGCCCACATGGCCAGGATAGTGGGCAAGCTCGGGCCAACACTGAGAAGAGGGAGGCCTCAGTCCAGCCCCAGGATCTGCTCTCCCCCTCCCAAGTGCTGGGGAAAGGGGGAGCCACACCCTCCCCATTGGCCTTGAGCTCCCTCAGCTCCACACAGACCTGGATTTCAGACCGAGAGGCTCGGGGACTCAGTCCCCAGTGTAGTTGCCCCAGATCCTGACCTGCACAGGCTGGAAGCCCCCACTGCATGTTTCAAGGACCAGGGGATGGCAGGGGATGCAGCAGCAAGTGACACGGTGGGCACTGACGGAGGTGGGTCCCAAACCTACTGTGCAGTGAGGCTACAGGACAGGCCTTCTCCCAGTCCCTCCAGCCTCCCATGCAGGTCTGGGGACCTCACCCCCGGACCAGCACCCCTTAGCTCTCAGGCCACAGGTCCTCAGCACCTGCATCAGGGGGAAGGTGGTCACCCCGTCCCTGCCCTGGGCTGGCCAGGAGAGTGACAGGGATTCAGCCCTCAGTCCTCTCCGGGCCCTCCTCCATCCCTTCCCTCCAGAGGTCACTGTCCTCTGATCCCCAGTACAGGATGAGGTCGGGGCAGACATGTGCCCTGGGTGCAGGACCCACCCTGACACGGCACAGACCAGGTGCACGGAGACAGCAGGGGACACGGCCACCATGTCCCTCTAAGCAAGTCAGGACATGAATGCCCTGGGTCCCCACGGCACGACCCTCCATCCTTCTTATCAGAAACTGTCCAGAAAGATGATTTTGGACCCTCAGTTCCTGGGACAGTGAGACAACAACTTTATGTGATTTCAGCTGCCGGGTCTATAGGATCTTGTTCCCAGAGTCCCAGGATTCCAATCCAGGAGCCCAGGGTCAGGACCCAGCACCTGTGGACCAGGTGAGGGCTCCTGGGACCCAGGCCTGGCCTCATGCACAGCAGATCAATGAGTCATGAGCTCTGGTATGAAACAGACCCAGGTTTAAGTTCCAGATCCGCCCTTTACTGGTTGAGTGGCCTTGGTGATTTCCCAAACTGTCTCACCTGAGGCCCCACGTGTGAAGCAGGGGACACGAGAGTGTGAGTGCAGGAGGCTCCTGGGGTGTAAACACGACACAGCAGAAGAAGCACCAGCCGTCTGTGTCTGTGGTCCCTTCCGTCCCTGTTCCTAGGACCTCCTGCCCTGCACTTCTCCCCGGCGGCTGCACCCCTAATGCCGCCCGGCCTGAGACGGCAGGACCCCATCCCCCATGACACGATTCCAGTCCCTACGGGTCAGCTGCTCCGTCACAGTCCGAGAGGGAAGGGTCCCCAGGACGGCCCTCAAGGCCAGCAGCCTGCGGAGGATTATCCCCACTCGAAGGATGAGAGGCTGCGTTTCGGCCACACTCGCAGCTCTCACTTTGGTGGATGGTGAGCAGACCGTACACGCACACACAGGAGGCGATGGGGATCGACACGCAGTCTGGCCCGGACCTCGGACCCGCTGCGCACTCCCCTCCACAGACATGGCTGTTCCATCGTGCGTGTCCCTCCAGGACCCTCCTGTGTCTCCTGTGCCCGATCACGCGTCGCACACGCTGCGCCTGTCTTTCCCTGCACGACTCGGGCAGGGGTCCCCACTGTGTCTGCACACATGGACGCGTCTCATTTCCCAGCTGCACACGGTCCCATGTGGGGCTCACGTCGTCTCCACGTGTGACGGGAGCTCGGCTGTGGCTCTTGTCCCTGCAAACACTGTGGCACCGAGCAGCCACAACTGGAGTCTGCACACGCAGGTGTAGACATGTGACATGTGGAAGCATGCACGTCAGGGTCAGTGTACCTGTCACACATGGTACGTATACTGCACAGTTGGGGACACTCTGGTCACTCACGGGCATATACGCCCATGCCAGTATATATCTGTCACACACAGATGCACATATGTCACACATTCGTTTGTCCAATAGACCAAGGGAGGCACACCCACGTGGGACGGACCTGGCCCAGTGCCCTTCTGAGGGTGACCGTAGCTGCACCTCTGTCAACAAGGCTGGGGCTTCCCCGACACAAAACTGAAGAGGGAACCTTACATCACATTACATGTTAATGGGCGTCTCTCCTGCCATGAACCTGACCATCCTGTTCCATCACTGCTTTGACCTCCTTTTCTGTTGGCTGGGAGCTGTCTGCTGTGTCCTTTGCTTATCGTGTTCCCCTTAGTTTATAGGAGCCACACCTGTTGTAAGAAAATTAGCCTGTTTTCTTTTCCTTATCTATTTAGTTGATTTTTAAAAATTTACATCCAAGTTAGTTAGCATACAGTAAACCAATCATTTCAGGAGTAGATTCCTTAATGCCCCTTATTCATTTAGCCCATTTCCCTTTCCTACAACCCCTACAGTAACCCTCTGCTTGTTCTCCATATTTAAGAGTGGTTTTTTTTGTCCCCCTCCCTGTTTTTATATTATTTTTGCTTCCCTTCCCTGATGTTCATATGTTCTGTGTCTTAAAGTCCTCATATGAGTGAAGTCATGATATTTGTCTGTCTCTGACTGACTAATTACGCTTACCATAATGCCCTCCCAGATCCATCCATATAGTTGCGAATGGCAAGATTTCATTCTTCTGATGGCCAAGTAATACTCCCTTGTGTATATGTACAACATCTTGATCCATTCATCCGTTGACGGATTTGGGCTCTTCCCATACTTTGGCTATTGTCAATAGCGCTGCTATAAACATTGGAGTGCATGTGCCCCTTCGAAGCAGCACACCTGTATCCCTTGAATAAATACCTAGTAGTACACTTGTTGGGTCATAGAGTGGTTCCATTTTTAATTTTTTGAGGAACCTCCATACTGTTTTCCAGAGTGGCCGCACCAGTTTGCATTCCTACCAGCAGTGCTAAAGATTTCCTCTTTCTCCACATCCTCGCCAACATCTGTTCTTGCCTGAGCCGTTGTTAGCCATCCTGACAGGTGTGAAGTGGTATCTCACTGTGGTTTTGATTGTTATTTCCCTGATGATGAGTGACATTGAGCATCGTTTCATCTGTCTGTTGGCCATCTGGTTGTCCTCTTCAGAGAAGTGTCATTCATGTCTTTTACCCATTTTTTCACTTGATTATTTGTTTTTTTGGGTGTTGGGTAAGTTCTTTATAGATTTTGGATACTAGCCCTTTATCCGATATATCATCTGCAAATATCTTTGCTAATTCCCTCGGTTGCCTTTTAATTTTGCTGATTGTTTCCTTCGCTGTGCATAAGCTTTTACTTTGATGAGGTCCCAGTAGTTCATGTTTGCTCTTGTGTCCCTTGCCTCTGGAGACGTGTCGAATAAGAAGTTGCTGTGTCCAAAGTCAAAGAGGTTCTTGTCTGCTTTCTCCTCAAGGATTGTGATGGCTTCCTGTCTTACATTTATGTCTTTCATCCATTGTGAGTTTATTTTTGTGTGTGGTGTTAGAAAGTGGTCCAGGTTCATTTTTCTGCATGTCGCTGTCCAGTTTTCCCACCACTGCATGCTGAAGAGACTGTCTTTATTCTGTTGAATATTCTTTCTTGTTTGTCAAAGATGAGTTGCCCATACATTTGTGGGTCCATTTCTGGGTTCTCTGTTCTGATCCATTGATTGGGTATTTGTTTTTGTGCCACTACCATACTGTCCTGATGATTACAGCTTCGTAATACAGCTTGAAATCCAGGATTGTGAGGCCTCCTGAAATTAGCCTGTTTTCTGACACAAATAATGTAACTCTTTGCCAAATCGCACATCAACTCAGTCTGTGGACATTTGGCCCTGCTATTATCCTCAGGAAGTTAGATGTATCAGTCATTTTTAGGCTTACTGGGTTCATATCTTGCAGAAGAAGATCTCCCCCGACATCAAAAGTCTGTTCTTCATTGTGTCTAGTTTCCTTCGGGAAGGTTTTTGGTCTCAGCGTTCGTGTGTGAACCTGACTCAAAGGGACTGTGCTTGGGTCTCAGAGCAGGAGGTCTAGTGCGGCAGGGCGGTCAGGAATCAGGGCTGGAGGGTCTGGGAGGCGGGGTCCACGTCCTCTGTTCTCCTGAGCCCGTGGCCTTGAGCAGCCATGTACCCTCCCTGCCTTCTCCTTCCATCTGTGACGTGGAGATAATGACAGCGCTCCCTGGGACAATGGTGGCTGGGATTTCAGAAGGCGAGAGCGTTCCCGTGCGTGTGAGCTGCTCTCACGACTACGATGCTTCTACTGATCCCTGGGGTCCGCCCCCCACTTCCCAGGTCCAAGGATAGAGCCCTAATTCCCCACTAGCTGCCCTCTCAGGGTTTCCTCCTGGGGTCAGGGACAGGCTCCCTGGAGACAGACACCCGTGCTGTGAGCCAAAAGGCAGCCATGGGAGCCAGAGTCTCTCTGGGTTATGACTGCATCCACATATGCTTGGTTTCATGGTCCAGTCAAGTCCACCTCAGCATGTGACTGGACACACTTATGCAGCTGGGCAGGCTCCTCGAGACCAGGGGGCCGGCTCCCAGTTATCCCATGCTTGGACTGAGAAAAATTGATACTGTGGGCTCCACATGGTGTGGGCATTTCCCCATTTCTCTTCAGCGAGTTGCTGGACTTAGAGCTGGCTTCGCTCTCCTCTAGCTCAGTGCTTCCCCTGCAAGGAGCTTCCTGCAGCCCTCCCGTGCCCTGCCCTCCCTTGCCCTCCCCTGCCCTGAACAAGGGCTCTCCCTGCAGACCTGCTGTCTGCTCACCGGGTCCCAGCAGTTCTAGGCTCTCAAGCCCAGCTATTGGGAAAGGGACTCAAGTGCCTGTTGGGCTTTGGCAGAGCAGGGACCTGGGGCACCTGTTGGGAGGGAGGGAAGCAGGGAGGGAGGAGGCTCAGCCCTCAGACTACAGGGGAGGACCTCCTCCCCAGGCTGGTTGGTAAACATGGCCTCCAGAGGCTGGATGCACCTTAAGGTTGGAGGAAGGAGGTGAAAGCTCTCAGATCAGCAGACGGTGCTAATCCCAGAGAGGAAGGAAGGAAAGATATAGGACAGAGAGCCAGGGGCATAGGTGGTTGTGATGCAGAGTTGGGATGCATTGTAGGAAAATAAAATTTGGGGGCATGGGTGGCTCAGTTAGTTAAGCATCCGACTTCTACTCAGGTCATGATCTCACAGTTCATGAGTTCGAGCCCCACATTGGGTCTGTGCTGAGAGCTCAGAGGCTGTGGTCTATTTCAGATTTTGTGTTTCCCTTTCTCTCTGCTCCACCCCTGCTACTCTCTCTCTGAAAAATAAGTAAATATTTAAAATTTTTTCATTGAAAGAAAGAGACTATTTTGTTATTGGCTAAATTAATCAGTTAAGAGGGATGTCAATGTCCTACAAAGCTCATTTTCCTTATTTTTAAATAAATTTTTGAATATTTATTTTTTGAGAGAGAGAGAGATCATGAGTGGGGTAGGGACATAGAGAGAAGGAAGGAGAATTCCAAGCTGGCTCAGCACAGAGTCTGACTCCTGGCTCAAACTCATATATCTAGGGATCATCACCTGAGCCAAAAATAATGGTAGGATAGATACTCAACTGACTGAGTCACCCAGGCGCCCCACAGAGCTCATTTTCTAATGGGAAAGGCCCTTTTGCAGATGCCCTGGGTTCAGGAACTTCCTACAACCCCTGACTCCAGCAAGGCCTGGGCACCCAAGCAAAACATTACAGGAAATAAAAGCTTTCCCAGGATTCCAGAGAATTCTAGCTCTGGAAACCTCAGTGTTCTCCTTTGTTTTTATTTAATCTGTTACACAAAAGCAGAGAGTCTCAAGTGAAGTAATAGGAGGAATGTCCAGATTTCATTAAGACAGTCTTTCCCTTGTGGGAACCTATTGCCTCCCTTTTGTCACCCTGTTCACCCCTTCCTGGGGCCTGTCAGCACCCTCTCTTCCGTCCACACCCTTCCAGCAAGTGGGCACAGACACCCTCTAATTTTGGGGTCTCCAGCCCTCCCTGGGACAGACAGAGTTTGGTGTGTTCTGGGCCCTCCTCTTGTCTAGGGACCAGAGCAGGGTCCCCTTACCCTGACTGGACCTCTAGGCCTCCCCATTGTCCCCACATAGCAGCAGAGGTTAGGCAGCCCCTGTGCAAGGCCGCCCCGGCTCAGAGACAAAGTCTATCTCATGCCCTACAACAGAGGTGGTGTCAGGTCCTTCCCCACAGACATCAGACCCACAGGAGCCCCCCTCCCTGCCACACACAGCGGCCTCCCGCTCAAGGACCCGGGCCACTCACTGAGGAGGAGGCTGGTGAATCCCAGGAGCCAGGGGGCCAGGCACAGGCGGGGGGCCTCTGGACACGTTCCCATCACAGGCTGCCTCCCTCCAGGCATGCTCTGGGCCTACTTGGCTGTGGAGGAAACATCCAGAAATCCAGAAGGAACAGGCAAAACAGGAAGAAAGGTTCACTCAGAACCACTCTTAGCTCTTCCCAACCAAGGGGTGGAGCTGTCTAGGACCAGCTGACAGCTCTAGATAAAGCCATTCAGATGCTTCCTCTTACCTCTCCCTGTACTGGGACTCAGGAGATAGATAATAGTAAATGAGCTTATGAACACCCCTTGGCTGAGCTGCTGGGTGGGAGGGACCCCTTCCTGTGGGCACCACGGGCCTAGATCTCAGCTCCCCAGCCAGCACCCAGCGGGACCACTTTCCTGTGTCCTGGGTTCACAATCAGCCCAGCAGCCCTGCTCCCAGGGAACAGCATATTCACGCTAACCCCTGTACAAGGACACGGCCCCTCTCCCTTCTTTGGGCCTGTCCGCTGTCTTTACTGTGCACAGTTCATTGATTTCTCTAAACAAGGGACAGGAGGAGACATGCTTTCGAGAAACAGGTCACAGAAGCATCCATGGTGCAGGGAGGCTGTAGGAGTAGGTGCTCAGGCTCATGAAGGAAGTCTTCGCTGAGCCTGGACATGTGCCTGGTTCTAGGGGATGGGTCTGGGGACAGTGATGGAAGCCATGAGGGCCTTGACAGGGACCAGAGCACCTGCCCCTCCAGATATGGGTGACAACCAGTAACAATGTACCAGCAGAGACAGCCTGATGGAGAACAAGAACACAACCATCTATCTTCACAGAGGGATGTGGGACTCAGCCGTTAGCACCAACTCAGCTCCAGACAACTTGCCAATGTTCCTCGGACAAGGCAACCACATGTTGAAGCAGGGTGATGATGTGTCCTCTGGAAACTCTGCAGCTTCTCCTTAAGAAGCTAAGCTTTTGCTTAATTCTGAGACCTGGTCCTTCCTGGGGCTGCTCTGCCTTCATTATGTATAGAAAAGAGACATGAGTCCCTTTGCTTCTTTGAGAAGAAAGTGAATTCCTTGGCCTCAGGATGCAGAGTACTAAATATATCTGTAAGATCCATCTGGTCCAATGTGTCATTCAAGCCCATTGTTTAGTGATTTTCTGTCTGGATTATCTATCCATTGCTGCAAGTGGAGTGTTAAAGTCCCCTGCTATTAGCACATTCTTATCTATAAGATTGTTTCTGTTTGTGATTAATTGTTTTAAATATTTAGGTGCTTCCATATTCGGTACATAGACATTTATAATTGTTAGTTCTTCCGGATGGACAGACCCTGTAAATATTATATAATGTCCTTCTTCATCCCTTGTTATTGTCTTTAATTTAAAGTCCAGTTTGTCTGATATAAGTATAGCTACTCCAGCTTTCTTTTGACTTCCCGTAGCATGATATATATTTCTCCATCCCCTTACTTTTTTTTCCTTACAAATAGTTTATTGTCAAGTTGGTTTCCATATAACACCCAGTGCTCATTCCCTCAAATGCCCTCCTCCATGCCCATCTCCCTTCTCTCCCCCACATCCATCAGTCCTCAGTTTGTTCTCAGCATTCAAGAGTCTGTCATGGTTTGCCTCTCTCCCTTTCCCCCACCATTTCCCCCTTCTTCTCCCCCATGGTCCTCCATTAAGTTCCTCCTAATCCTCCTATACGTGCAA
The DNA here is from genome assembly GCA_017311185.1 of Proteles cristata cristata. NCBI lineage: Eukaryota > Metazoa > Chordata > Mammalia > Carnivora > Hyaenidae > Proteles > Proteles cristata. Next base: position 65,832 of record JAESUZ010002811.1, read on the forward strand.
ACATATGATATTTGTCCTTCTCTGCCTGATTTATTTCGCTCAGCATAACACCCTCAAGGTCCATCCATGTTGCTACACAGGCCAGATTTCATGCTTTCTCATTGCCATGTAGTATTCCATGGTATAGATAAACCACATCTTCTTGATCCACTCGTCCGTTGATGGACACTTAGGCTCTTTCCATGTTTTAGCTATTGTGGAGAGTGCTGCTATGAACATTGGGGTACATGTGCTCCTATGCCTCAGCATTTCTGTATCCCTTGGGTAAATCCTAGCAGTGCTATTGCTGGGTCATAGGGGAGTTCTATTGTTAGTTTCCTTAGGAACCTCCACACTGTTTTCCAGAGGAGCTGCACCAGTTTACATTCCCACCAACAGTGTAGGAGGGTGCCCGTTTCTCCACATCCTCGCCAGCATCTAGAGTTCTCTGATTGGCTCATTTTAGCCACTCTGACTGGCGTGAGGTGGTATCTCAGTGTGGTTTTGATTTGTATTTCCCTGATGAGGAGGGATGCTGAGCATCGTTTCATGTGTCTGTTGGCCATCTGGATGTCCTCTTTGGAGAAGTGTCTATTCATATCTTCTGCCCATTTCTTCACTGGGTTGTTTGTTTTTCAAATATGGAGTTTGGTGAGTTCCTTATAGATTTTGGATATTAACCCGTTATCTGATATGTCATTTGCAACTATCTTTTCCCATTCCATTGGTTGCCTATTAGTTTTGTGGGTTATTTCCTTTGCTGTGCAGAAGCTTTTAATCTTGATGAGGTCTCAATCGTTTGTTTTTGCTCTTGATTCCCTTGCTTTTGGGGATGTGTCAAGTAAGAAGTTGCTGTGGTGGAGGTCAAGGAGGTTGTTTCCTGCTTTCTCCTCTAGGGTGTTGATAGTTTCCTGTCTCACATTCAGGTCCTTTATCCATTTTGAGTTTATTTTTGTGCAAGGTGTGAGAAAATGATCTAGTTTCATTCTTCTGCATATTGCTGTCCGTCTCCCAACACCATCTGTTAAAAAGGCTGTCTTTTTTTCCATTAGATATTCTTTCCTGCTTTGTCAAAGATTAGTTGGCTATATACCTTTGGGTCCAGCTCTGAGTTTTCAATTCGATTCCATTGGTCTGTGTCTATTTTTGTGTCAATACCATACTGTCTTGATGATGACAGCTTTGTAGTAGAGGCTAAAGTCTGGGATGGTGATACCTCCTGTTTTGGTTGTATTTTTCATTATTACTTTGGCTATTCGGGGTCTTTTGTGGTTCCATACAAATTTTAGGATAGTTTGTTCTAGTTTTGAGAAGTATGCTGGTGCAATTTTGATTGGAATTGCATTGAATGTGTAGAGTGCTTTGGGTAGTAATGACATCTTAACTATATTTATTCTTCCTATCCATGAGCATGGAATGTTTTTCCATTTCTTTGCGTCTTCTTCAATTTCCTTCATAAGTTTTCTATAGTTTTCATCATACAGATCTCTTGTATCCTTGGCTAGGTTTATTCCTAGGTATTTTATGTTTTCTTGTGCAATTGTGAATGGGATCCGTTTCTTGATTTCTCTTTCTGTTGCTTCATTGTTGGTATATAAAAATGCAACCGATTTCTGTACATTGATTTTGTACCCTGCAACTTGGCTGAATTCTTGGATCAGTTCTAGTAGGCATCTGGTGGAGTCTGTCGGGTTTTCTATGTAGACTATCATGTCGTCTGCGAAAAGTGAAAGTTTGACTTCCTCTTTGCCAATTCTGATGCCTTTGATTTCCTTTTGTTGTCTGATGGCTGATGCTAGGACTTCCAGCACTATGTTAAACAACAGTGGTGAGAGTGGACATCCCTGTCGTGTTCCTGATCTCAGGGGGAAAGCACTCAGTTTTTCCCCATTGAGGATGAGGTTAACTGAAGGCTTCTCATAGATGGCTTTTATGATGTTTAAGTAGGTTCCTTCTCTCCCAACTTTCTCTGGAGTCTTTATTAAGAAGGGATGCTGTATTTTGCCAAATGCTTTTTCTGCATCTATTGACAGGATCATATGGTTTTGATTGATTCTTGACTGTATATTATTTCTATTCATCACATTGAAGTTTTTCTGCTATTCCTTTCTGGCCTGCCAAGTTTCAGTAGATAGGTCTGTCACCACTCTAATAAGTTTCCCTTTGTATGTTTGGGCCCTTTTCTCCCTAGCTGCTTTCAAAATTCTCTCTTTGTCTTTATATTTTGCAAGTTTCAGTATGATATGTCGTGCAGAAGATCGATTCAAGGTTACGTCCGAGGGGAGTTCTCTGTGCCTCTTGAATTTCAGTTTCTACTTCCCTCTCTAAGTTGGGGAAGTTCTCTGCTATAATTTTTTTTTTTTTACAAATAGTTTATTGTCAAATTAGTTTCCACATAACACTCAGTGCTCATCCCCACAAGTGTCCTCCTCCGTGCCCATCCCGCCTCCCCCCCACATCCATCAGTCCTCATTTTTTGTCAGTATTCAAGAGTCTCTCATGGTTTGCCTCTCTCCCTTTCCCCCACCATTTCCCCCCTTCTTCTCCCCCTTGTTCCTCCGTCAAGTTCCTCCCAATCCTCCTATATGTGCAAACATATGATATTTGTCCTTCTCTGCCTGACTTAGTTCTCTGCTATAATTTGTTCCAGGACTCCTTCAGCAACTTTGCCTCTCTTTTCCTCTTCTGGAATTCCTATGATATGGATGTTGTTCTGTTTGATTGTATCGCTGAGGTCTCGAACTCTTCTTTCATGTTCCTGGATCAGTTTATCTCTCTTTTTCTCAGATCTTCTTTTTCTACAGTAGTGTCTTCTAAATCACTTATTCTCCTTTCTGCCTCTTCAATCCATGCATTGGATGCCTCCAGTTTATTATGTATCTCATTGTACCATTTTTTAATTCACCATGACTATTTTTAAGCTCCATATTGTTTGTAGCCATAGTTTCTCTAATGTCCTCCATGCTTTTTTCAAGCCCAGCGATTAATTTTATGATTATTGTTTTAAATTCTTGTTCACTTATGTTGCTTATATCTGTTTTGAGCAGTTCTCAAGCTGTCATTTCTTCCTGGAGTTTCTTTGGAGGAGAGTTCTTCCGTTTTGTCATTTTGGTTAGCTTTCTATCTCTTGTTACTTTTAAAAGATTGTTGTACACTCGGCCCCTGTGAGTTCTACTGTATTAGAGAGGTCTCTTTGACTGTTCAGGGCCTGTCTGTTCAGGAAGTGTTCTTTGGATGGTGTCTCTTGGTTTCTCTTGTTGAAGTCTGATTATTTTGTTTCCCTACTAGTAGTGGTATTTGGGACTCTCCACCATGTGTAGTTTGGCTTGTTTCTTGAGGAAGCCGATTACCAGAACACTACCGTGTCTGTAAGAAAGCTTTCCTCTGCAAGTGATTCCAACTCCTGTCTCCTACTGGCTCAGCATAAGGAGGTTTGTTACCCTGGTTTCTGCTGCATTTAGTCAGAGAGATGTCCGTGAATCCCTTGTGTGAAGTTTGAGCCCAGCTGCAGCAGTTTTAGCCATTGTTACGAGATTACCTAGCAATTACAGCTTTTTAATACAGCTTGAAATCCAGGATTGTGATGCCTCCTGAAATTAGCCTGTTTCCTGACACAAATAATGTAACTCTTTGCCAATTCGCACATCAACTCTGTCTATGGACATTTGGCCCTTCTATTATCCTCAAGAAGTTAGATGTAACAGCTTTTTTTAAGGCTTATTGGTTTTATAGCTTTCAGAAAAAGATCTCCCACACATCAAAAATCTGTTCTTCATTCTGTCTGGTTTCCTTCAGGAACATTTTTGGTCTCAGCGTTCGTGTGTGAACCTGACTCGAAGGGACTGTGCTTGGGTCTCAGAGCAGGAGGTCTAGTGCGGCAGGGCCGTCAGGAACCAGGGCTGGAGGGCCTGGGAGGCGGGGTCCACGTCCTCCGTTCTCCTGAGCCCGTGGCCTTGAGCAGCCATGTACCCTCCCTGCCTTCTCTTTCCATCTGTGACGTGGAGATAATGACAGCGCTCCCCTGGGACAATGGTGGCTGGGATTTCAGAAGGCGAGAGCGTTCCCGTGCGTGTGAGCTGCTCTCATGACTACGATGCTCCTCCTGACCAAGCACCACTGGGGGCCACCTAGAACTTCCCAGGTCCTAGGATAGAGCCCTACTTCCCCTCCAGCTGCTTTCTCAGGGTCTCCTTCTGGGATAGGGATCGGTTCTCGGGAGACAGAAACACATGCTATGACCCCACAGATGGCCGTGGGAGCCAGAGTCTGGCTGGTGATGGCTGTGCCCACAGCAGCTGGGTTTCATGACCCTGTCAAGTCCACCTGAGCATGTGATGGGCACAACTATGCAGCTGGGTGGGCTCCTCGAGACCAGGGGGCCGGCTCTCAGTTATCCCAAGCTTGGGCTGAGAAAAATTGATACTGTGGGAGCCACATGGTGTGGGCATTTCCCCATTTCTCTTCAGCGAGTTGCTGGACTTAGAGCTGGCTTCCCTCTCGTCTAGCTCAGTGCTTCCCCTGCAAGGAGCTTCCTGCAGCCCTCCCCTTCCCTGCCCTCCCCTGCCATGCACAGGGGCTCTCTCTGCAGACCTGAGATCTGCTCAGTGGGTCCCAGCAACTCTGGGCTCTGAAGCCCCAGCTATTCTCCTGGGAAAGAAACCCAAGTGCCTGTTGGGCTTTGGCAGGGCAGGGACCTGGGGCACCTCCTGGGAGAGAGGGAAACAGGGAGGGGGGAGGCTCAGCCCTCAGGCTGAAGGGGAGGGTTTGTTCCCCAGGCTGGAGGGTAAGCATGGCCTCCAGGGGATGGACACACCTTGAGGTGGGAGGAAGGAGGTGAGGACTCTCATATCAGCAGAAGGTGCTAATCCCAGAGAGGAAGGACAGAAGGACAGAAGGACAGATGGCCAGGAGCACAGGTGGATGTGATGCAGAGAGTCAGGATGTACTGAAAGAGGATAAGATTTGGGGGCACTTTGGTGGCTCAGTTAATTGAGCATCCGACTTCAGCTCATGTCATGATCTCACAGTTCATGAGTTCGAACCCAACATTGGGCTCTGTGCTGACAGCTCAGAGGCTGTGGCCTATTTCAGATGATGTGTCTCCCTTTCTCTCTACCCCTCCCCTACTCACTCTCTCACTCTCTCTCTCTCTCTCAAAAATAAGTAAATATTTAAAAAAATTTTAATTGAAAGAAAGGGGAAGACTACATTTTGTTGTTGACTAAATTAACTAAATTAATTTAGTTTACAACTAAAAATTTTGTTGTAAACTAAATTAAGAGGGATGTCAATGTCCTACAAAGCTCATTTTCTTTATTTTTTAATGAATTTTTGAATATTTATTTATTTTTGGAGAGAGATAGATAGACAGAGAGAGAGAGAGAGAGAGAGAGAGAGGATGGGTGGGTCGGGACACAGAGAGAAGGAGAGAGAATTCCAAGCTGGCTCAGCACAGAGTCTGACTCCTGGCTCAAACTCATGTATCTAGGGATCATCACCTGAGCCAAAAATAATGGTAGGATGGATACTCAACTGACTGAGCCACCGAGGCACCCAACAGAGCTCATTTTCTAATGGGAAATACCCTGTTTGCAGATGCTCTGGGTTCAGGAACTTCCTACAATCCCTGACTCCAGCAAGGCCTGGGCACCCAAGCAAAACATTACAGGAAATAAAAGCTTTCCCAGAATTCCAGAGAATTCTAGCTCTTGAGACCTCAGTGTTCTCCTTTGTTTTTATTTGATCTGTTACACAAAAGCGGAGAGTCTCAGGGGAAGTAATGACGGGAATGTCTGGATTTCATTAGGAAAGTCTTTCCCTTCTTGGGGTCTGTCAATGCCCTCTGTTCTGTCCACACCTTTCCAGCAAGTGGGCGCAGACGCCCTCAAATTCTAGGGCCTCCAGCCTGTCCTGGGTCAGACAGAATTCGGTGTGTTCTGGGCCCTCCTCTTCCCCAAGGGCCATAGCAGGGTCTCCCCAACCTGAGAGGACCTCTAGCCTTCCCCATTGTCCCCACATGGCTGCAGAGGTTGGTAGGCCGCTGTGCAAAGCGGCCTAGGCTCAGAGCCAAAGCCTCTCTCATGCCCTACGACACAAGTGGTGTTTCATGTTCTTCCCCACAGACATTAGACCCACGGGAGCCCCTCCCCCCGCCCTCACGCCTCGAACAGCAGCCTCCCACCCAGAAACCGGAGCCACTCAGTGAGGAAGAGGGTGGTGAATCCAAGGAACCAGGTGGCCTGGCACAGGCGAGAGGCCTCTGGACCCGTTCCCATCACAGGCTTCCTCCCTCCAGGCGTGCTCTGGGCCTACATGGCTGTGGAGAAAACATCCATAAATCCAGAAGGAAGAGGCAAAACAAGAGGAAAGTTCACTCACAAACACTCTTAGCTCTTCCCAACCGAGGTGCGGAGCTAACTGTCTAGGACCTGCTGACAGCTCTAGATAAAGCCATTCAGATGCTTCCTCTTACCTCTCCCTGTACTGGGACTCAGGAGATAGATAATAGTAAATGAGCGTATGAACACCCCTTCAATGAGCCGCTGGGTGGGAGGGGCCCCTTCCTGTGGGCACCACGGGCCTGGTGATCTCAGCTCCCCAGCCGGCACCCAGAGGGACCACTTTCCTGTGTCCTGGGTTCACAATCAGCCCAGCAGCCCTGCTCCCCAAGGACAGCCGATGGCCGGGCGCATATTCACGCTAACCCCTGTACCAAGGACATGGCCCCTCTCCCTGTTTTGGGCCTGTCCTCTGTCTTTACTGTGCTGTGTTCATTGATTTCTCTAAGCAAGGGACAGGAGGGGACATGCTTTCGAGAAACAGGTCACAGAGGCACCCATGGTGCAGGGAGGCTGTAGGAGCAGGTGCTCAGGCTCATGAAGGAAGTCTTCCCTGAGCCTGGACATGTGCCTGGTCCTAGGGGGTGGGTCTGGGGACAGTGATGGAAGCCATGAGGGCCTTGACAGGGACCAGAGCACCTGCCCCTCCAGATATGGGTGACAACCAGTAACAATGTACCAGCAGAGACAGCCTGATGGAGAACAAGAACACAACCATCTATCTTCACAGAGGGATATGGGACTCGCCGTTAGCACCAACTCAGCTTCAGACAACTTGCCAATGTTCCTCGGACAAGGCAACCACATGTTGAAGCAGGGTGATGATGTGTCCTCTGGAAACTCTGCAGCTTCTCCTTAAGAAGCTAAGCCTTTGCTTAATTCTGAGACCTGGTCCTTCCTGGGGCTGCTCTGCCTTCATTATGTATAGAAAAGAGACATGAGTCCCTTTGCTTGAAACCAGTTTGTTCTAAATTACTCCTAGTAGCTTGGAAGGGAAACATGGTATTTGTGTCAATGGAAGACTCTGGACTTTACTCTATGTCCCAGAAAGAAGGGAAGATGAAGTCCATCTGTGCAGGTGAGTGTTAACTGCCTAAGTGGTGTGATTCCACAGAACTGATATTTTTTGTGTTTCCTTTGACTCCAAAAGTAATTGAGCCCCAACACCCACTCATCATGATTAACTCACAGTAAACTAGGAATAGAGGAGAATTTCTTCAACTTGATTAAATCGCCTCCACAAACACCACAGCTAACATCATAATTGATGCCCGCAGGTGATAAATGCTTCTTCTAAGACCAGGAACCAGGAAAGATGGCTCCTGATGCCACCACCATTTCTCAGGATTATATGTGAAGTCCTAGTAGACAAAGTAAGATAAGAAAATTCAATATGAGGTATAGTGACTATGGAAGATGAAATAAAACCATCTCTGTACACATGTGACATGGTTTTCTATGTACAAAACCCAAAAGAATCAACACAAGAAATACTCTTCACCTGATAAGGGATGATAGCATGGTTGCAAGAAACACAAGATTCCTATACAACACTCAATTACTCACTTTCATACCAGCAATGAAGAAATGGATTTGAAAGTGAACAAACAGTTCCGTGTACCCTGACAACCCAAAAGTGATCCATTTAGGCCTAAATATAACAAAATATGCAAAGATTTATGAGGAAAACTACAAGACTCTCATAAGCAAAATCAGATAAGACTATATATATATATAGTCTGACAATAATGAGTCTTATATGGAGATAGAGACCATGTTCATGGATAAGAAGACTCATTATTGTCTAGATATCCATTCTTCCCAACTTGATCAATACATTACATTAGGTCAAACAGAATCCACAGCTCAGGAAGTTATGTTGGAGATATTGGTCATGTGATTCTACAGGTTGCATGGAGAGAAAATGACTCAGAGGAGCCCACACCATGTAGCTGAAGAGTGAAGGTGGATGGCTCCCATCTCTTCTTTCAAGACCTCCTATAAAGCTACAACCATCAAGACAGTACTGATTTGGATAGAGAAGAGCCAAATAGATCATGCCACAGAAGAGAGAGCCCAGAAATAGACCCATGCATAGATGGTGAACTGATCTTTGACAAGGAACAAAGGTTCATGGGGCGCCTGGGTGGCTTAGTCGGTTAAGCGTCCGACTTTCGCTTAGGTCATGATCTCGCGGTTCGTGGGTTTGAGCCCCGCGTCGGGCTCTGTGCTGACTGCAAGTTCAGAGCTTGGAGCCTGTTTCAGAATCTGTGACTCTCTCTCTCTGACCCTCCATTGCTCACGCTGTCTCTCTCTCCTAGATATTAAAAAAAAAAAGGAAGAGGAAGAGGAAGAAGAAGAAGAAGAACACAGACACACAGACACAGAGCTCACGTCTTTCACAAAAATTAATTCAGTGGATCAGTGACCTCTATATAAATGAAGACTGGGGAAACTCCTACAGGCCAACATAGGAGAAATCTAGCTGTTCTAGGGACTGGCAAGTATGTTTCTGAAAGACACAAAAGGCATAATTCACGAAGGAACACTGAGATAAGCAGGAATTCCATGAAATGAAATACTTTTCTGCAATGAAAATCACAGGAAAGCAAAGACGAGTCACAGACTGGGAGAAAAAAATCTGCAAAAGGCATATCTGATTTAAAAAAAAGTGTTGGGGCGCCTGGGTGGCTTAGTCAGTTAAGCGTCCGACTTTTGCTTAGGTCATGATCTTGCGGTTTGTGGGTTCAAGCCCCGCGTCAGACTCTGTGCTGACTGCCAGCTCAGAGCCTGGAGCCTGTTTCAGAGTCTGTGAGTCCCTTTCTCTCTGACCCTCTCCTGCTCACGCTGTCTGTCTGTCTGTCTCTCTCTCCTAGAAATAAATAAAAAAAAAAACATTTAAAAAAAAGTGTTAGCCAACATATATAAAGAGCTCTGAAAACTCAACAGTAAGAAAATCAACAACCCAATCAAGAGAGAGGCGAAAGACATGAACAGACATCTCACCAAAGAGGATACATAGATGGGAAAGTGCACAGGAAAGATGCTCCACATCACATGTCCTCAGGGAAATGCAAACAGAAGCAATGAGACATCCTTGCACCTCTTAGAATGACACAGTCTGAGAACTGCCTTCACCCTGTGCTGTCGAGGAGGCACCGCCCCCCATCTCTCACTCCTGCTGCTGGGAATGCAACATGGCACCCCCACTTTGGAACACGGCCTGATGGTTTCTTGCAAACCTCAACAGGTTCCTATCCAGCAACCTCACTCCTGGGTAATTGCCCAAGGAGTTGAAAACCTAGTTCACACTAAAATCTACTTCTAGGTGTATTTAGCAATTTCCTTCATAATTGCCAAGACCTGGAAGCACCAAGGGCTCCTGCACTCGATGAATAAATAATAAACTGGTCAATCCAGACAAGGGAACATCACCAGCTCTAAAAAGAAACAAGCTATCAAATCACAAAAAGACTCCCAGGGAACTTAAATGGTGTTACCACATGCAAGACGCCAATGTGAAGGGTACACACTGTATGATTCCAACTACATGATGATCTGGAAAAGGCAAATTAATTTGTTATGTTTATTTATATTTTTTGAAAGAGAGAGAGCACCAGTGGAGGGGCAGAGGGAGAGACAGAGACATTGAGAGAGAGAGAGAGAGAGAGAGAGAGAGAGAATGCCAAGCAATCTCCAAGCTCTCAGCACAAAGTCCAATGAAGGACTCGAACCCATAATCTGTGAGATCATAACCTGAGCAGAAATCAAGAGTCAGCCAGTTAATGAATGGAAACACCCAGACGCCCCTAAAGGGAAGGTTGTGGAAATGGTAAAATCATCAGCATTTTCCCGGGGTTGGGGGAGGAGTCATGAACAGGGGGAATGGCAGGATTTTACAGCAGTGAAAATACCCTGTGTGCTACTATAATGGTAGATATATGTCTTTTCCCTTTGTCTCAACACACAGACCACGGAGTGGCTAATGGACAGAGAGGAGGCCACAGGCCCAAGAGAGCCCACCGTCAAGAGAAACTTTGGCAAGTCCTTCTGGGTGAAGGCCACAGAGGTCATGATGGGGATGGGCTCATACATGGCAAACGGGTTGCCGTTTTTGCTTCAAAGAACATCTAGGCCTGTTCCACATGCTCCCCAAGTCACCCCCCCACCTGCAAGTCAGCAGTTTCTTTGAACCTGGGACCCAGGAGTCTAGTCCCAGCTGTGCCTCTGGCCCTCAGTTTCTGGAAGGAAGGCAGATCTTCTAGGGGATCCTTGCAGCGTTGTTACCAGGGTGTGTCAGGGATGCTCCACACCTTTCTGGCCTCTCCTCCAGGCGGCCATCTGGTGGCCTCAAGCCTGAGGAAGGGTCTCGGCCCTCCTGACTTAGAAAGTGCTAGGAGCCTGTGCAGATGGGGGAAATCTGGACAACTTTCGAGGCCCCACCTCGTGGACTTTAGAGGCACCAGTTCTACATGCTAACAAGATGGCCTGGGCCCCCAGGAGGTTTGTTTCAACTGTAAACTCCCAAGGTCATGAATAAGATGCTGATCAGTACCATCGTCGCCCGCCCTCCACCCAATCCCACAATATCCCACGTTCCAAAACTAGACCAAGACACTCTGAGATGAAAAGAGTCCATGGGACACGTTTTCAGGAGCCTCTTCCTGGGTACCCGACACTTGTCCTGGGAAGAGAACCACGTGTCACTGTTGATGTTGACCTTGACCACTGCCCCAGGCAGTGCCTGTCAGCAATGTGTTATGACTCCTTTGAGTTCTCACCTCTATTTCTAAGGGAATGGCCTCAGGTGAGCAACAGGTCAGTAGACAGAAGCATCCCTTCAGGTGTCATCTTCTAGCAGGGGGGGACATAGGGGACAGGACACACCTCAGGGGGACTGACACCATTATGTAGTTGTGGTCGAGGGAACAGTCTGGACAACCTGAGGGACAACTGAGGACTTGTCTTAGACCTTAGCCCAGGGACAGGTCGGGGGTAGAGGGGTAGGGGAGTCGTGAAAGACCAAAGGGCAGAGGGTGGAAACGGTGGAGGTGAGGGAGGCAGTTGGAAGTGAGACCAGAAAAGAGAGCCTGAGGCACAACTGGGATGGAGCCTGCAGTCCAGAGGCTGCCCCGGAGGCTTATGGGAGAGGAGTGCAGGCTTCTCCGCATAAAGAGCACATGGGTGTGCAGGTGTTTGTTTCATGTTGCACATTTCTGAGATTAAGATACATCATTGAACTGATGTTTCTTAGCAGCACATGAAACATTGATGTATCTAAATTATCGATACAAAGTAGCTTTGAGAAACACAGTAGCTACAATGAACTGTGAGAAAAAAGATGGGTTCCCTTGAGAAGCAGAGCTGGGGATACAAAGGCGGAAGGGAGACTCTTTTTCTGGGCATATTTGTTCCAGTTTTTAACCATATGTGTATAACCTGTTATTTGTCATCAGGAGCTGTCTTCCAGTGAGAACATGGACCGATTTATTTCCTCTGAGTCATTCATCTTTGAACATTTGAGGCAACAGAGGCACCTGGGTGGCTCAGTAGGTTTGGTATCAGGCTCTTGATACCCACACTAGACATGATCTCTCAGTTCCTGACATCCAGCCTGGCATTGGGCTCTGAGCACTGACAGCATGGAGCTTGAGATTCTCTCTCCCTCCCTCTTTCCTCTGTCCCTACTTGCTCCTAAGTACAGGCCACCCCCTCAAAATAAACAAATAAACATTTTTAAAATAATCATATAAAATTTAAGCCAACAATCATCAGACTACATACTTTAAGTAGGCTCACACCCAATGTGGCTGGAACTCAAACATACCTCCCCCAGATCAAGAGTTGCACCCTACACTGATCAGCCAGCCAGGAGCATCTACACTTCCTCTTAAATGTAGGTGCTATTGGGTGGCTCCTGGTGGATCAATCTGTTCAGCATCTGACTCCTGACTCGGATTAGGTCATGATCTCACAGGATCCTGGGTTGGAGCCCCGCATTGGGTTCTGGGCTGACAGCACTGAGCCTGCCTGGGATTCTGTCTCTTCCTCTCTCTGTCCCTCCCCTGTTCTCTCCCTCTCAAAATGAAGAAATAAACTTGAAAAAAAAATATAGGTACTATTTGAGTACGTAATGCCAGGCACCGATTCATGTGTTTTTTCGTTTAACCTCACGATAGGCTGATGAGATCAGAAGATTTGCAGCCTATCTGGGATCAGGAGAAATTGGATGCCCACAGCGGCAGGTGACTTGCCCAGGGACCTACACCAGGAGAGGCATGGTGGGCAGGTGTTGCAGCTGGGAGTGCTGCCATGGGTGAACTGGGCAGGATGGGGGTGCTCCGGGGGGACCAGGCGGGATGGGGGTGCTCCTGGGGGGACATAGTGAGATGGGGTGCCTACTGGGGGACCAGGCAGGATGGGAGCACTCTCGGTGGGGAGGAAGCAGGGAGAATAGGGGCCTCCCAGAGGAGACAAGGTGTGATGGGGGTGCCCCCAGGAGGGACCATGTGGGATGAGAGTGCTGCAGGGGTTACCAGGAGGGATGGGGGTGCTCCCCAGGGGGTCAAGCCAGGAAGAGCCTTACAAGTTCCCCAGCACAGCCCATCCTGCCTCTCAAAGCCTCTCCACCTGACTGACAGGGATGTCTGCTCCCCAGGAGAAAAAGCTGACTCAGAGAGGGGAGCAGGCAGGGATGGACAGGGCGACAGAGGCCTTACTGGGGAGCGGGGTGTGCTGTTTACATGGGCACCTTTCCTCAGTCCTTCAAGGCAGGCTCCTAACAAGGAACAAAACCTTCTGTAAGGACCAGGTATTATCATAAATGACCTACCACATCAGGGAACCCTGTGTCCCATCTCTCTCCCTGGGGATCGCCCCTCACCCTCAGGGTCTGTCTCATGGTTGGGGCAGGAACCCCACTCTCCCCTCCAGGTTGTTTCACCCCAGAAACCTGGATCAGGACCTTGAGTCTCAGACTCAGGATCCTCAAGGGATCCCCCTTTCCCAGGTAACCCACCCCACCCCCAGCCCCAGATAACCTTCCCCCAACCCCAGTAACAGTCCTGGACCTCAGATCCCCTCCCTCGTCCCCAGCCCGCACCCCTCCCACACCAGGACCTCACCCCCCACCGCTCACCTGGGCTCCTACCTTCCAGATTTGGCTCCTGATCCCTGAGTCCTGGCTGCACATTTCCATCTGCACTGGCGCCCCCGTGACCTGTCAGCCCTCCCAGTGTCGCTGGCGCTAATCTCCCCCTTCTGCCCTGTGGTGGGTCTGGGGTCAAAGGGAGAAGTTCCGCGGCCCCACCCCCCTCAGCCCCACCTGAGCCCCCCAAGCCTCCCTGAGCATCCTCCCTCCCAGCCCTGAGCACAGGCACCACCGCCACCTGGCGGCCGAGGACAGAACTGCCGCTGGAGACTTCCTGCCCAGAAGCCCTCCACCATCAGCTCAGCTGCACACACAGGTCATGAGCGCCTACTGTGTGCAGCACAGGGGAGCAGGGACAGGCAGCTAAGTCCTTGTCCTAGAGCAGCGCCCAGGCTGGCGGGAGGTAGAAGCAGAAATCTGCTCAGGGAAGGCTGTGGGAGCCTCAGTGAGAGGGCCTCAGCGTTTTCTTTCAACAGCAAGGTGGCTCCGAGAAGGGGGACTGGGTGACCGGGTGGGGGGCAGATGGATGCACAGGGACACCAGGAAAGGTAGGAGTCACAGTCACCAGAACAAATGTGGCTCTGTTGCGGGGGAACGTGGTCTCTGTCCCGGATGGAGGCTCAGGCGCCTTTGGCAGAGGAGGCTGGTCCGAGTGCTATGGGCTTCCTGCTCCGGGTCTGGGTGACAGTGTCGCAGAGGTGGCCGAGGCTGGCCAGGTGGGAATTCCACTTAAGAGGTAACATGAGGGGAGTCTGGGTGGCTTGTTCGGTAAAGCGTCCGACTTTCGCTTAGGTCATGATCTCGCGGTTCGTGGGTTCAAGCCCCGCATCGGGCTCTGTGCTGACTGCCAGCTCAGAGCCTGGAGCCAGTTTCAGAGTCTGTGTCTCCCTCTCTCTCTGACCCTCCCCTGCTCACGCTGTATCTCTTTCTGTCTCCTAGAAAAAACAAAAAGTAACACAAGCCCCTCATGCAAGAATGTCTACCAGTAGAGAGACAGACAGACAGACAGACAGATATACAGGCAGCATAGTGGAAAGGAGGAAGGTGATTCAGTGACAGAGGGTCTCCGTGCATGGAGGGTGGCAGGTGACATAGGCGAGCCCTAACAGGATGGACCCTGTCAACAGGCACCTGGAGATGCGGTGACAGCAGCCCTCAGCAGCAGCGGGTCCTGGGCCACCAGCCACTCAGCCCGAGGCCTGAGGACAGAGGGGAGAAGTGAGGAGCGCACACAGGGGGAGGCAGAGCCAGGCCGAGCAGGCTGGGGTCGAGGTCAGGACAGCACGGCCACTCAGCAGGCGGGGACTGCGGGGGGATCCGTGTCCCAGGCCACCTGAGCATGAAGGACAGCACGGCAGCAGGACCACGACCCCTCCTCCCTGGCTGGGCCCCCGTCCAGCTGGGGGTGGGGTCTGCAGCTTCCATAGGAAATCGGGGCCCCTGAGGTCCAGGACAGTGTTTCCATCATGTGTCCTCAAGTGTCACAAGGTCACGTGGGCAGTGGGCGCCCAATGCATGTTTCCTGGATGGAGGAAGGGTCTCCTCCCACAGGCCTTACGGACGAGTTGGGACAAATCTCTGGACACCAGGCTTCGACGTGGGTCACACTCCGCACCTGAATCAAGCAGACGACTCCTCCCACAGGCGGCCCCACAGACGAGGCCTTGGGCTCTGAGCCGCCTTCTCCGGAAGGGGTTCAAGGCTCAGGTCAGAGCTTGAGGCTCTGCCTGCTTGACTTTGCTCCTCAGGCTTATGACCACCCAGTTCCTGCAGCTCCGGCCAGAGAGGGCTGCCTGTTCCTGCCACCTGGACCTACCCCAGTGAGCATCTGCCTCGCCCCTGCCCAGCAGGCACAGGCCCCGGCACAGGGACAGAAGGTGTTGTGCCCGAATCGCGAGTCCCCAGAGACCAACAAGGAGCCAACACCGATGCAAGTACGAAAGGGTCTTTATTACAAGCTGGAACAGGGGCTCATCAAGATGAAGCCAAGAATAATAGCGAACAGGGTTTTTAAGGAGTAAGGGACGGGGCTGTTGCAGTACGTGTAGCATCATCACATAAGCACCAATTACAATTACAGCTTTGACCACTCAGCGTCTGTGAGGTGTTCGTTACTTTTGGTGGGACCCAATCATGACTTTCGAGAATCCTTTGAAAATGACCAAAAATGAGGTGAGTTCAAAGGGCCCACATGGGGTCAGGCAAGCAGTGAGAAATTGGCTAGTTTGTATCTGCAGTTCCCAGCCTTGACTCAGACCATAGGAGTGTTTTTTGATTAGCTGAACTGAGGGTGGTCCGAGGATGGCTTTAGCCTTGAACAGTCTGAGGCTTTTCCTGGGACTGGGACTGGGGCTACGTGCCGCCAGAGGTTGCTCTTAATGGAGGACTTAATTTTTGGCTCTTCAAAGGGACCCACCTGTAACTGGGAGTTTCCCAGAGCAGGCCAAGCATCAGACGCTGATTAGCAGGAACTCTGTAGGGATTTTGCTCCAAAAGAGAAAGAAGGAACTTGGATCCCAGGGTCATATATGTTGCGAAATCCTAATAAAGTATCTAAACAGTGGGGCACCTGGGAGGCTCAGTTGATTGAGTGTCTGACTTCAGCTTGGCTCATGATCTCATGGCTCGATGGTTCAAGCCCAGCATCAGGTTCTGTGATGACAGCTCAGAGACTGGAGCCCATTTCGGAATGTGTTTCTCCCTCTCTCTCTAACCCTCTACTGCTCATGCTCTGTCTCTGCCTCAAAAATACATTTTTTAAAAATATTTAAAATTTTTAAAAAAGCATCTGGGGGCACCTGGGTGGCTTAGTCGGTTAAGTGTCTGACTTTCACTTAGGTCATGATCTCGTGGTTCGTGGGTTCGAGCCCCGCGTCGGGCTCTGTGCTGACTGCCAGCTCAGAGCCTGGAGCCTGTTTCAGTCTGTGTCTCCCTCTCTCTCTGACCCTCCCCTGCTCACTGTCTCTCTCTCTCTCTCTCTCCTAGAAATAAAAATATTTGTAAAAATAAATAAATAAATAAAAAAGCATCTGAACTGGTTCCTTGGACGCCTGGGTGGCTCAGTCAGTTAAGTGTCCAACTCTTGGTTTCGGCTCAGGTCATGATCTCACATTTTGTGGGTTCAAGTCTCTCATCGTGCTCTGCCCTGGGAACATGGAGCCTGCCAGGATTCTCTCTCTCTGTGTGTCTCTCCCTTGCTCATGCTCTGTCTCTTAAAATATAAACTCTAAAAAATGAAATAAAATAACGGGCCACCTTTCTAATAACCCATCTAGAAGAAAGTAAATAAATAAACTGATGTCCCTGTGGGAGTAGGGAGTGTGAGTATCTCAGGAGGGATCTGTCCCCACATTTCCCACATTCCTCTGACCTGCGGGTCCCTCCCCCGATGTGGAGGAGGGTCTCTCAGAACCCATCCCCCTGGGTGGCACTGAGAATCCTGATGCAGGTAAATCGGGTGCCCCTTTGTGGACACACTGAGTGACAGCGGCCTGGGGGCCGTGTTCTCCCCACCAGCCCCTCCCCTCTCCCCACAGGGCAGCTCATGGACAAGCTGCTCCTTTCTGTTGAGCCTTATGTGGTCGCAGCAGCGGGACCCCATGGATGCACTGATGTGAGCTGTTGAGAGGGGACTGTCTGCCCCCAACCCAAACCCTCCTTGACGGTGGACTCTTTCCTTCCACGACCTGCTCATGAGCGCCTGCTGTGTGGCAGCCCCTGGGGCAGGTGACAGGCAGGTCCAGGAAGCTCCCAGGACAGGCTCCGCCCACTCATTGGTCCCAGGAGGAGACAAGCCCTCCAAGGTGCCCACAATGCAGAAGGGGAGCGGGGCTCTGGAGAAGAGAGCAGCTGAGGAGGCTCAGGACCTGGGAGTGTGGCTTCAGGGTCACACCAGGAGGTCAGGGCAGGCATCACCAAGGACACCTCTGAGAACAGACCCACAGGAGGTGAGGAGTGACCCTGGACATTTGGGAACTGCCTGCCTGGGGGAGGTGATGGCCGTGTCATGGCCTCAGGCGGGACGTGGCCTGTCGTGTTCCAGGAGCCAGAGGGCAGGTGCCCAGAGCCTACGTGAGCCCAGGCAAGACAGGGAGGAGACGGAGATCAGAGAGGTGTCAGGGAGCCAGATCAGCTCCACCCTGACCTTGAGACCCGGGACCCCGGGGCCAGAAGGGCCTCAGAGCTGCCCGTGACCCACCTCCTGCTGGGCAGGTGAGACCCCAGGGGACAGGTGGGAGGCTCGCCCCGGGCTCCGGGATAGAACTGGGCTCCTGAACTCCTTTCTCAAACCTGACTCTGAGCGGAGCTGCCCTGGCCTGGGCCGGAGGGAGGGCTGTGCTGTCCGCCCTGCGGTGTCCAGGAGGGACCTGCTCCCTGGGGCCCTGAGGGCGGGGCCGGGACACCGGGCTGCACGAGGCTGCGGCTACAGCGTCTTCCACCAGGGGGCGCTGCCGGCCCAGCTTCGCCCGCAGGCCCTGCTCCTGCTGAGGCTGAGACTCAGGGACCCCCTGGCCCAGCGCCCTGACTGCAGCCCACCCCCTGCGCAGGGCGCATAGCAGCCTCTGTCAGGGTCTCCGTGTCTGTCTCTGGTTGTCCACTGGGAAAGGCCCTGAGGGCAGCGAGCCTGGTGTGCAGGGACAACAGGGAGGAGAGGGCTGTGATGAGGAAGGGCGGCCCCAGGGCAGCCTGGGCTAGAAGAGCAGGGCGCGCAGTGAGCTAGTCGGCCACGCTCCCTGGTGTGGCCTTGCCTGTCCCTCTGGGGGCCGCCAGCCCTTGTTGTAGGTCCCCAGGGGCTCATTGGAAGACAGGGAACAGGGTAGGAGGGAGGGGTGTGGGCAAAGCAGAGAGCAGGGAGGAGTGGGGGTGAGAAGCAGCCCTTAACCTAACAGAGACACTGGGAAAGATGCCGTGGCCCCGCCCCCACTCACAGGGTGTGTCCCCCTCCAACTGCAGCGGCCCCAGGGAGGGGAAACTGAGGAACCAGAGGAAGGACCAGCTGCCAGGGACCTTCCTCTCCCACCCCAATTCCTGGTGCCTCAGGATGAGCCCCATGTGAAGCCTGCCCCCTACCCGCCCTGCTCTGTGGACACCCTGGGGGTGGAGGAGGGAGGGGGAAGGAGTTGCTGCCACACACCCCTTATCAGCACCGCAGGTCCAGGCCGCACCCCTGGACACACACCTGCTGGGAGGGCAGAGGCGGCCCAGACACCCTGCACCTCCCTGCTGGACAGCTGACCACAGGGACAGTCAGGACAGGGCGCTGCAGGCGGGGCTCAGCCTGGGCTCCTTCCCACCCATGACCCTCAGGGCCTCCATCTCCCTCCTGCCCCCACCCCACCTGGCTCTCTGGGCCTCCGGCCTCACCCCCCAGACCTGAACAGCAGAGGTCAGTGGGAGTCCCCAGATGACCAGGGAAACATCTAATGTCCCAGGACCAGAGACTCCATAGCTGGGGGTGGGGTGTCCTCAGGGCTCAGGCTTTCCTCTTCAAGGTCATCCTTCCCTGCCTTGAGGCTGCTGATAGGTCACCCTCCCAGGCTCCCCGATGCCCGGAATGCGGTGCCCACAGGCCAGCCCCTCAGGTGGTTCTGGGGACGAGGCAGCACCAAGGACTGGAGCAGGTTCTGGACCTGCATGTCTGCAGACAGGAAGGAGGTTGGGCCCGTGCACTGGAGTAGGACTGGGGTTCAGTGAGGACGTCGTGCAGAGAGAGGGCAGATTTCAACACACCAGCTGCCTGTGGTGTAGACGCCAGAGTGGAAAGATTGAAAAAGCTCCATCACAGAAAGAGAGAGAGAGAGAATGCGCACAGTGGGACAGCTGCGTGATGTTAAACTGCCGAAGGCTGCCTGTTGTGAGATCATAATGACTTGGTCCCAGAGGCTGCAAGTTCTCACAGGCAGAGGGAGGTCGTTCAGACCTGGGGACAGTGCGGTCCTTTACGGTGGCCAGAGTAGCTGAGGCTGCGCAGAACTGGGACACAGGTTTGGGCAAATACAGAGACTCCATTCCCGCCTCGATCTAACATGCTGTCTGTCTGGTGAACGTGTGCACAAGGAGTTTGCGTAGAAATTCACCGATGTTGGCTGAATCCGTCCCTGCTCAGAGCAGTCAGAGGGGGAGGGGCAGGACCCAGGGTGCAGGCTTCACACTCACATCCAAGGTGTCTCCAGAGGCTGGATTCCCTGCTTCTTCCAATTAAATCTCCATCCTGAGCTGGCCTGGCGTGGGGACCTCAGTGTAGACAGTGGTGAGAGCCCTCCCCTGGTCTAGATGTGGTTCCTCCGATACCTGGAATGTGGACAGAGGGTTCCAGCCACAGCTGAGGGACACAGAGGCCCCAGAGGGACCCCACAGATGCCGTGCTGCTCACATGACCTCCCCCCACAGCGCCCAGCACTGCGTGGACCCCGTGTTAATACTGCATGTCTGGAAGGGATATAAACACGCAGCCAGAAAGTGCAGATGAGTGGGTTTGACAAACTAACACCCAGGAACACAGGGATGAGGGAGACCAGGCCTCATCTTGACCTTGCCGTCTCCAGACTCCTCTTCTGCTTTCTGCGTGCCACCATCAGTGTCGAATAGCCTCCCCACAGATAATGCACCTGAGTCCCACACAGATCGAACTTGAATCTGAGCATTGAAAATGTCCCCTCGTGCACCACCAGACCCTCACAGTCATGCCCAAACCCACCAGACATCTGCCAGGATATTGCCTGAGCAGCAAAATATAGGAGAAAGGGAGAGAGGGTCCCAGGGGAAGGAAGGAAGGTGGGCACAGGAAGGAGTGGGCCTGCCCCTCCCAGGCTCTGAGTCCTACCTGTTACGTTTCACCAATGCACAGAATATAAATCCGAGCACCGTGAAAGCCAACACGATGAGAACAACAGTCCACAGGATGTTTGGCAGGTGAATGTGCTGTCCATTTGGATCTGTTTCCCGCTCACAAGACAGTGAAAAAGGAAAAGACAAGAGACAACATCAGACGTCCATTAAGGGAACTGATCTGAGCTGGAGAAGGAAGAAGATGGCAGGTGCTTTCACCAACCAGTTCTGAGCCCTGCTGGGGGCCGGGTGCTGAGAGGAACAGGACAGGGTCCCCGCGCTGGAGGAGCTCATCAGTGGGGACGGGGCTGGGACACGCACAGGCAGCCACCAGGACCATGCGGTGTCTAGAGGTTTACAGCAGGTACGCAGGTCTTCAGGGAGGGCTTCTCAGAGGAGGTGAGGGATGCACTGAGTATTGAGGGAGGAGGGGATGTTACCAGATACTCAGGGGGGTGCAGACGATGGAAGGAGGGACAAGACCAGGAACACAGTGTCCAATCACCAGCCCTGGGGGCAGCCAGCACCCCTGCAGCAGGTGGAGGAGGACCCGGGCAGGGAGGAGCCCGGGAGGAGGATGAGCGGGAGGCAGGATCCTCTTGCAGAGGGTCTGGG
Source organism: Proteles cristata cristata (assembly GCA_017311185.1). Taxonomy (NCBI): domain Eukaryota; kingdom Metazoa; phylum Chordata; class Mammalia; order Carnivora; family Hyaenidae; genus Proteles; species Proteles cristata. The sequence continues at coordinate 86,742 of JAESUZ010002811.1, forward strand.
GTCGCTGAGGGATGGGCTCCTTGGGACTCCGGGACGCTGATGCAGCAGGTCCCCAGCAGCAGGGGGAGGTGAGGTGTGGGGACGAGGCGGCACACAGGGGACCCGGTCACTGTTCCCTCGGGGACACCCTGACTGGGAGCAAACCGAGGCCCATGTGGGACAGGAGGTCACAGCAGGCGCAGCCGTGGCCCCGCCCCCAGCTGCCCAGGCCCCACAGGACACTGACCCTTGGCCAGAGCAGCACCTCTCAGTGTGGGGCCCTGAGCGCCCCCTAGAGGAGGGAGGCGTGAGGGCAGGTCAGCGGCAGCTCCCACAGGGCCCTGAGCCTAAGAGGCTGAGGGTCCTAGTCAAGGTCAGTGTGTGATGGATGTGAATCAAGCACATGGACCTGCGTGGCTACAGGGTCACACCCCGTTGGGCGGCTGCAGAGAAGGGTCCCTGGACAGGAGTGAGTGGGAAGGGAGACTCTGGACATGGAAGGTCTGGCGGCAGAGGGAACAGCATGACCAGAACCCGGGGCTGAGGAGAGCAGGACACATCCGGGAACCCAGGCGAGCACGTGGGGGGGACGTGTGTCCCTGAGACCAGAACCGGGCACAGGAGCCCCGAGCCCTGAGCCCTTCAGGCAGCGGCTGGGGAGCCTCCCTCAGGTGCCACAGACCACTGACTCACCCCTACTCGCTTTCCTGAAAACCTCCCAGGACACAGAAGGATGGAGGGATAGGGGAGGGGAGAGGTATGCAGGGGGGCTGTCTAGGGCAGCAGGGGTGAGGGGTGCAGAGGAGCAGGATAAGACACCGAAAGGCAGAAGCTAGTTGGATGCACATGTCATTCTGCTTGACAGGGTGACAGGGGGCAGGTGGTGACATAAATATGGGGGACAGAACTCGGAACCCTCACCAGGGGGACCTGAGCCCGAGGAGTCCCTTCCCCTCTGGTAGGAACACTCACCGTGGCCACAGACTTCCCCAAGGTCCCGGGTGGCACTTTTCTGGTCCACCGGGTTGCTGACCACACAGGTGACCCTGGGGCTGGGCTGGCTCAGGGGCAGTTTCAAAGCCAGGGTCCAGGGATTGGGGGCCGGTCCTGGGGCCCCTCTCTGCTCCAGCTCCCTGGGGAGGCCCTTGCTCTCCCAGGACACGTTCACAGCCCCTGAGGTTTCCAGGGCGTGGCACTCCAGGGTGACATTGCACCAGTCTCGTGTGAGGGACAGGATCTCGGCCAGCATCTGGATACTGGGCACGGGCTCTGGGGCAGAAGGGACAAAGGACAGGGTGTCCCGTGAGTGGAGAGCATCACACTCCTGCTTCCTCGTGCGGAATCTCACTGATGCCGGCTCCTTCCCCTAAGGATGGTGAGTCCATTTTACAGATAAGACAGATTTGACCCAAATATACAGCAAGAGACTAGAAGGAAGGAGCCACTAAGTGAAGCCCTAGGGGATTTCACTAGACTGAGCAAGTCTCAAAATCTCCCAGCAGAAAATACATACTTGCCCCACCTGCAGAGCCCATAGATTCTAACACAGTGTCGTGTCCTCCAGAGTCAGAGTCTGGGACAGAAGGATCTGTCTTGTTCTGGCCCCAGCCCCCTCCTCCTGCTCTGATAGTGGCCAGGACCCCACGGCCCGAGGCACTGAACACCATCTGGCAGCTCTGGGCACCCAGAGAACGTCCCAGGCTCCCAGCAGGAGATGCCGCTGTGGGGGACGCAGTGGGGCCTAGAGGAATGGAGAGCCCAAAGGCACTTAGAACGTGCATGAACTTGCCGTCCACACGGGGGTAAAGACAGGCTGACAGGCCATCTGGGAACATCAGGAACCTGAAGCTGCAGGAGCCGCTCTCCCCGGAGGAGGATGTCTCCCTCCACAGGGGGTCAGAGACAGAGACAGAGGGAGGTGCTGACTGCGTTTCTGAGGATGGGCGGCCCTTGAACATCTCCTGCATCCCTGGATGTTTCGGAGGCACCCAGGGAGTCTGGGAGTGGGGGTGGCTTCGGGCTGGTACTGAGAAGGAGGAGGGACAGGGCAGGGAGGACCCCAAGTGGGTTGCGGATTCTGCCTGGTGACCAGTGTTCCAAAGATGGTCAAGTGCTAACACTCACCATGCAGGTGTCTTAGAATCCATGGCAAAGGGGACCTGAGGCCGTGAACCAGCTGAACCTCAACGAGGGAATGTCTGGATTCCCAGACATGAGAGTTGGGATCACAGGGTCCTCACATGTGGACGTAGGGGGAGAGGAGGGGGAGGGATGCAGGACCAGAAGGAGTCAGCCCATGAGGACCATATTGGCAAGTGGAGGAAGAAGCCAACAGTCAAGGGATGCGGCCGCCAGTACAAGGTGGGACAGGAAAGACATGAATCCTCTCCTGGAGCCTCCAGAAAGGAGCACAGCCCTACAGACACCTGACCCTCATCACGGTGGCCCCGGTTCTGACCCTGACCCACACACAGGTGCACACTTGGGTGGGGCTGCGCTAAGACACCTATGGGTCCATCTGTCACAGAAGCAAGAGCCGCCACCACACCAGTTAAGGACACGTGTTCCGTGAGCACAGTAAGGATTCTTGTAAACCCCCACCTCCCCACGAGTCCCTTTTCTGTTCTGAAGCACCGAGGGATCCACCCCTGCTGGGAGTCTCAGCCCCGCCTCCACTCGTGCTGAACACGCTGCTTCTGATTTCAGGGGAAGTCTGGGGTCTGGAAGGGATCCTGCAAGGGGCCCATGGACACTCCCAGGGACCAAAGCAGGGAGTAAGCCTGTCCTGGGGGAGGGGCCACCACGTACCGTAGACACTGAGGTGGAAATACTGGGCATTTTCTATCCCTGTGCTGAAGGAGCATCGAGCCCGGTACCACCCACTGTCCTCAAGAGTCAGCTTGTCAATCCTCAGGGTTGTTGTGTTGAGTACGTGGAGCCTCTTCTCGAACTTGTCCTTGGAGGTGACCCATTCTGGAACATCCACCCCAGGAGAGACGTGCAGGAGGAGTATGTAGTTTGAGTAATTTTTAACGGCCCAAGAAATCTTCTCCAGCTTGGCTTCAGGAGGTACTTCTGGACGTCTGGTCACATGAAACCACACAGAACCTCCTTGAGTCCCCTTCAGGGAAACTAGATTTCTGGAATCCTCCACTCCAGATCCACGGGCTCCGGAGCTCCTGACCCCATTGCTGAAGTTGCCTAGGGCATTGGAAACAGAAAGTGTGAGTGTGTTTCGTTAAGAACGAGGAGAAAACCATAGACCCCATCGTGGTAATGAACTCCACCCAGTGGATCCCTTGACTCCGGGGGGCGGGACAGAGCGTGAACCTGGAGCAAGGCTGGAATCACGTCCTGGTCCTGGTGGGGCGTCCCCTTGAACACGGTCCTGAACTGCTCACCCAAGTGTCCTCACCACCTGATACTGGGAGGGTGGACGTGATGACATCATGGATGGAAACCACGGAGCACATTTTGGGTCAATGCCAAGTGCACAAGTATAGGAGGAACGTCCAACATGGCTGCAGATCCCACCTTCCCAACACTGTGGGAACCCTGGCCTTGCATGGGGGCCACGCCCTCTGACTTGCTGAGAAGCAGACTTCAGCTACAGTGATGGACGTCATTCAGTGACAGCAGGTCTCACAGGAGCATCACTTCCAATTCCCTCACACCCTGTCCTTCACTTCTCGGACAAGACCACTGCTATGTTGGGGTGAGCTGTGGGAAGCCCACATGGCTGGGATGTAGGGTGCCTTCGGGCCACCATCTAGGAGGAGGGAGGCCTGAGTCCAGCCCCAACATCTGGTCCCCCTCCACAAGTGCAGGGTGAGGGGAAACTACCACCTCTCCGTTGGCCTTGAGCTCCCTCAGCTCCACACAGACCTGGATTTCAGTCTGAGAGGCCCTGGGACTCAGCCCCCAGCGTAGTCGCCCCAGATCCTGACCTACACAGGCTGGAAGCCCACATGGTGAGTTTCAAGGACATGGGGTCAACAGAGGACCCAGCAGCAAGTGACAGGTGGGCACTGACGGAGCTGGGTCTGGTCCCCTCCTGGACAGGCCCGAGTCAGGCTTGACGAGGCTGCATGACAAGACTTAACCCCAGTCCCTATGGCCTCCCTCAGGGGACTGGGGTCCCCACCCCAGGCCCAGCACCCCTTAGCCCTCAGGCCACAGGCCCTCAGCACCTGCATCAGGGGGAACGTGGTCACACTGTCCCTGCCCCGGGCCGGCCAGGAGAGTGACAGGGATTCAGCCCTCAGTCCTCTCCGGCCCCTCCTCCGTCCCTTCCCTCCAGAGGTCACCGTCCTCTGACCCCCAGTGCAGGACAAGGTCGGGGCAGACACGTGCCCTCGGTGCAGAACCCCGCCCCCCCGACACGGCACAGACAAGGTGCACGGAGACGGCAGGGGACACGGCCACCAGGTCCCTCTAAGCAAGTCAGGACATGAATGTCCCGGTTCCCCACGGCACCGCTCTTCATCCCTCCCATCAGACACTGGTCACAAACTTGATTTTGGATCTCAGCCTCCAGGACTGTGAGACACAACTTTATGTGATTTCAGCTGCCGGGTCTATAGGATCTTGTTCCCACAGCCCCAGAATCCGTTCCAGGAGCCCAGGATGGGGGCCCAGCACCTGGGGCCTCGTAAGGTCTCCTGGGACCCAGGCCTGGCCTCATGGACAGCAGATCAATGAGTCATGAGCTCTGGGATGACACAGACCCAGGTTCAAGTTCCAGAGCCGCCCTTTACTGGCTGAGTGGCCTTGGTGATTTCCCAAACTGTCTCACCTGAGGCCCCACGTGTGAAGCAGGGGACACGAGAGTGTGAGTGCAGGGGGCTCCTGGGGTGTAAACACGACACAGCAGAAGCACCAGCCGTCTCCATCCGTGGTCCCTACCGTCCCTGTTCCTAGGACCTCCTGCCCTGCACTTCTCCCCGGCGGCTGCACCCCTGATGCCGCCCGGCCTGAGACAGCAGGTCCCCGTTACCCATGACACGATTCCAGTCCCTAGGGGTCAGCTGCTCCATCACAGTCCGAGAGGGAACGGTCCCCAGGACGGCCCTCAAGGCCGGCAGCCTGCAGAGGATTATCCCCACTCAAAGGATGAGAGGCTGCGTGTCAGCCATTCTCGCAACTCTTACTTTGGTGCATGGTGAGCAGACCGTACACGCACACACAGGAGGCGATGGGGATCGACACGCAGTCTGGCCCGGACCTCGGACCCGCTGCGCACTCCCCTCCACACACATGGCTGTTCCATCGTGCGTGTCCCTCCAGGACCCTCCTGTGTCTCCTGTGCCCGATCATGCGTCGCACACACCGCACCTGCCTTTCCCTGCACGACTCGGGCAGGGGTCCACACTGCGTCTGCACACGTGGATGCGTCTCACTTCCCAGCTGCACACGGTCCCACGTGGGGCTCACGTTGTCTCCACGTGTGACGGGAGCTCGGCTGTGGCTCTTGTCCTTGCAAACACCGTGACACCGAGCAGCCACGACTGGAGTCTCTGCACACGCGGGTGTAGACATGAGACGTGTGGACGCGTGCATGCCAGAGTCAGTGTACCTGTCACACACGGTACATATACCGCACAGTTGGGGACACACAGGTCACACAGGGACATATACGCCCCATGCTGGTGTATATCCATCACACATGGGTGTGTTCACTGGGAGTAACCTTTGGCTGGGACCAATAGACCAAGGCAGGCACATCCACTTGGACGGACCTGGCCCAGTGCCCTCCTGAGAGTGACCGTAGCCACACCTCTGCCATAATGGCTGGGGTTTCCCCCAACACCAAATGATCAAACTTTCTCCATGATGCCAAACTGATGAGGGAAACTTACATCACATTCTATGTTAATGGGCGTCTCTGTCATGAACGTGGCCGTTCTGTCCCATCACCTCTTTGGTCACCTTTTCTTTTGCGTCTGAGCTGTCTGCTTGTGTCCTTTGCTTGCTGTGCTCCCCTTAGTTTATAGGAGCTGCAACTTTTGAAAAAATTAGCTTCTTTTTCTTTCTTATTTATTTATTTGATTTTTTAAAAATTTACATCCAAGTTAGTTAGCATACAGTGCAACGATGATTTCAAGAGTAGAGTCCTTAATGCCCCTCATTATTTAGCCCCTGCCCCCTCTCACAACCCCTCCAGGAAATCTCTGTTTGTTCTCCATATTTAAGAGTCTCTTATGTTTTTGTCCACCTCCCTGTTTTTATATTCTTTTGTTTCCCTTCCCTTATGTTCATCTGTTCTGTGTCTTAAAGTCCTCATATGAGTGAAGTCATGATATTTGTCTTCTCTGACTAATTTTCCTTAGCATAACACCCTCCCTGATCCATCCATATAGTTGAGATTGGCAAGATTTCATTCTTTTTGATTACCAAGTAATACTCCCTTGTGTATTTGTACAACGTCTTCTTGATCCATTCATCCATCGATGGACATCTGGGCTTTTCCCATACTTTGGCTATTGTTGATAGTGCTGCTATAATCATTGGAGTGTGTGTGCCACTTTGAAACAGAACACCTGTACCCCTTGGATAAATGCCTAGTAGTGTCATTGCTGGGTCGTAGGGTGGTTTTATTTTTTATTTTTTGAGGAACCTCCATACTGGCACCAGTTTACATTCCCACCAGCAGTGCAAAAGATTTCCTCTTTCTCCACATCCTCACCAACATCTGTTGTTGCCTGAGCTGTTACTGTTAGCCATCTTGACAGGTGTGAGGTGGTATCTCATCGTGGTTTTGATTTGTATTTCCCTGATGATGAGTGATGTTGAGCATCGTTTCATGTGTCAGTTGGCCATCTGGATGTCCTCTTTGGAGAAGTGTCTGCTCATGTCTTTTGCCCATTTCTTCACTGGCTTATTGGTTTTTTGGGTGTTGAGTTTAATAAGTTCTTTATAAATTTTGGATACTTACCCTTTATCTGATATGTGGTTTGCAAATATCTTCTCCCATTCCATCAGCTGCCTTAGTTTTGCTGATTGTTTCCTTCGCTGTGCAGAAGCGTTTTACTTTGATGAGGTCCCAGTAGTTCATGTTTGCTCTTGTGTCCCTTGCCTCCGGAGACGTGTCAAATAAGAAGTTACTGTGTTCAAGGTCAAAGAGGTTCTTGTCTGCTTTCTTCTCAAGGATTTGGATGGCTTCCTATCTTACCTTTAGGTCTTTGATTCATTTTGAGTTTATTTTTGTGTGTGGTGTTAGAAAGTGGTCCAGGTTCATTTTTCTGCATGTAGCTACCAGTTTGTCCAGCACCACTTGCTGAAGCAACTGTCTTTATTCCACTGAATATTCATTCCTGCTTTGTCAAAGATGAGTTGGCATTACTTTGCGAATCCATTTCTGTGTTCTCTGTTCTGATCCATTGAATTGAGTGTCTGTTTTTGTACCAGTACCATACTGTCTTGATGATTACAGCTTAGTAATATAGCTTGAAATCTGGGATTGTGATGTCTCCTGAAATTAGTTTTTTAACAGAAATAATGTAACTCTTTTTCATTTGCACATCAACTCTGTTCATCAACTTTTGGCCCTGCTATTATCCTCAGGAAGTTAGATGTATCAGCTATTTTTAAGGCTTACTGAATTTATTTATATCTTGCAGAAAAGATCCCCCCCCCTCCCCCATCAATAGTGTGTTCTTCATTCTGTCTGGTTTCCTTCAGGAAGGCTTTGGTTTCAGTGTTCGTGTGTGAACCGGACTCGAAGGGACTGGGCTTGGGTCTCAGAGCAGGAGGTCTAGTGCGGCAGGGCAGTCAGGAACCAGGGCTGGAGGGTCCGGGAGGCAGGGTCCACATCCTCCGTTCTCCTGAGCCCGTGGCCTTGAGCAGCCATGTACCCTCCCTGCCTTCTCCTTCCATCTGTGACATGGAGATAATGACAGCGCTCCCCTGGGACAATGGTGGCTGGGATTTCAGAAGGTGAGAGTGTTCCCGTACGTGTGAGCTGCTCTCACGACTACGATGCTTCTCCTGACCGAGCACCCCTGGGGTCCTCCCCCCCTCTTCCCAGGTCCCAAGATGGAGCCTGCTCCCACACCAACTGCCCTCTCGGGGTCTCCTCCTGGGATCAGAGATGGGCTCCCAGGTGACAGACATCCATGCAGTGACTCCAAAGGTGGCCATGGAAGCCAGAGTCTGCTGGGCGATGGCTCTGCCCACAGCAGCTGGGTTCCATGGCCCTGTCAAGTCCTCCTCAGCAGGTGACTGGACACATGTATGCAACTTGGCAGGGTCCTCAAGATAAGAGGGGCCGGCTCCAAATTAGCCCACGCTTGGGCTGAGAAAAATTGATACTGTGGCTTTACATGGTGTGGGCGTTTCCCCATTTCTCTTCAGCAGGTTGCTGGGCCTGGAGCCGGCTTCCCTCCCCCAGCCCAGTGCTTCCTCTGCAGGCAGCAGCCTGCAGCCTTCCGCCTGCCCTGCCCTCCCTTGCCCTGCACAGGGGCTCTCTCTGTGTCTTGCTGCTGTCTGTTCAGCACATACCAACAGTCTCTGGGCTCTCACCAGAGAATCACCCAGACATCCCCACAGAGCTGATTTTCTAATGGGAAACGCCCTGTTTACAGATGCCCCATGTTCAGGAACTTCTTACAACCTCTGAACCTCCAGCGAGGCCTGGACACCCAAGCAAAATATTATAAGAAATAAAAGCTTTCCCAAGATTCCAGAGAATTCTAGCTCTTGAGACCTCAGTGTTCTCCTTTGTTTTTATTTAATCTGTTGCATGAAACCAGTTGGTCTCAGAGGAAGTAATAACGGAAATGCAAGAGTTTCATTAGGACAATCTTTCCTTAAGTTCCCTTGTGGGGACATTCCTGTCACCCCATTCACCCCGTCCTGGGGCCTGTCAGCGCCCATGTTCTGTCCACACCCTTCCAGCAAGTTGGCTCAGACGCCCTCAAACTTTGGGGGCCGCCCACCCTCCCTGGATTGGACAGAATTCAGTGTGTTCCCAGCCCTCCTCTTGCCCCAGGGGCCACAGCAGGGTCCCCCCACCCCGACGCCCCGACGGGGCCTCCCCACACGGCTGCAGGGGCTGCTCTGTGCCCTGTGGGAGGCGGCCCCAACTTGAAACCAGAGGCCCTGCACGTGTCCTCCAACAGAGGTGGTGTCAGGTCCTTCCCCACAGACATCAGACCCGCGGGAGCCCCCCTCCCTGCCCCGCACAGCGGCCTCCCGCCCAGGGACGCGGGCCACTCACTGAGGAGGAGGCTGGTGAATCCCAGGAGCCAGGGGACCCAGCACAGGCGGGGGGCCTCTGGGCGGGTTCCCATCACAGCTGCCTCCCTCCAGGCATGCTCTGGGCCTAATCAGCTGCAGATGAAATACCCAGAAGGCAGAGGTAAAACAGGATGAAAGCTTTGCTCAGAACTCTAAGCTCTTCCCACCACAGGGGCGGAGCCAGAACAAGCTGGCTGGTCTAGAGAAAGCCATACAGATGCTTCCTCTTACCTCCCCCTGCAGTGGGACTCAGGGAATGATGACAGATGAATGTATGAACACCATTTCCATGAGCCTCTGGGTGGGTGGGGCCCCTGTGGGACCACCAGCCTGGTGATCTCAGTTCTCAAGCCTGTCCCCAGTAGGACCCCTTACCTCAGGGATAGCCGAGGGCTGGGAACATAGTCACACTAACTACTCTCCCAAGGACAAGGGACACCCAACCCCTACCATGGGCTTGTCTTCTGCCTTCACACCATTCAAGAAGTCAAATTTCCCTTCTGCTTTTCTCTGTACTTCAACAGTGTGGCCTCCAGCAAGTCCCTGCATCCTCTCTGGGCTCCCCCGACCTGCTCTGTGCACCTCAGACAGGAGAACATCAACACTGACTTCTTCACTGGCTCCCATCCCTAACAGGAACGGTCCTTCAGAAGTCTCAGTCCCTGAGCCTCATGGGTAGAAACTCCTGGATGGAGCCCACATCTGAGAAGCTCACCACTGGTCACTCCAGCATGATGGGGAACAAGTCAACAATGCCCCTGACCCCTTCCCTACACCCTTGGGGAACACTCAGGGGAGGAGTGTTTGCTTATGAAAATCAGTGCGTGGAGGATGGAGCCCCCATCAGCTGCAAGTCAGGGACACTGGAGGGGCAGCCACCATGCACTCTATCCTGGCACCACACCAGGGACATTTTCAACCTCCAGATACAGATTTCTGTCACCTCCTGCCATCCTGCGTAGCAAGAGAGCTAATGTCACTTTACAGGCACAATCCCTGTGAGAGCGCATTTCACAAATGAGGAAAGTCAGGGGCCATTTAGAGTATTTCATGATCCCATGATCTGGAAGCTGGGACATGGCAGGGCCACGGCCACATCTCAGGCTCTTAGGGCACTGATCGTTCCAAACCCAAGTCCCTCCTCACCTTGAGAAACCACATTGGAAGGGGAGGGAGGCCAGACTGCCCCAGGGCAGGCTGTCTCCTTTCTCATACCCCCAGGCAGAGGAGACAAGGCCTGTAGCCAGAGTTCTGAAGGCTCTGAGGTCCTCAGAGGCCCAGGCGACCACAGCCTCCCCCCCTGCACTTCCTGTGTCACACGAGTCACCGCCTCCACCCCTGCTCAGGGTGGGGCTTGCTCCTCCCTCATCTTAAGAAAATTCAATAAGAAGTATACTGATTATGGAAGATGAAATAAAACCAACTTGTACACATGTGACACGGTTTTCTATGTACAAAATCCAGAAGAATCAACACAACAAGAAGCAGAAATACTCTTCATCTGATGAGGGATGCACATGGTTCCTACACGACACTCGATTACTCACTTTCACACCAGCAACGAAGTAATGGATATCAAAATGGAAAACACAATACCATTTACATTGACAACACAAAAGTGAACTATTTAGGCCCAAATATAACAAAATATGCAAAGATCTTTATGAGGAAAACTACAAGACTCTCATAAACAAAGTCAGAGAATTCTGAATTCACACAGAGAAAGACCATGTTCATGGATAAGAAGGCTCATTATTGTCCAGATATCTATATTTCCCAACTTGATCAATACATTAGGTCAAACACAATCTACAGCTCAGCAAGTTATGTTGTAGATATTGATAATGCGATTCTACAGTTTGCATGGAGAGAAAATGATGAAGAAGAGTCATACCATGTTGGAGAAGAGTCATGGTGGATGATGGACACCCCCTTCTTTAAAACTTTCAATAAAATTACAATCATCAAGACAGTATGGATTCAGGGAGGGAAGAGCCAAAGAGATCATGCCGCAGAAGAGAGAGCCCAGAAATAGACCCTGCATAGATGGGGAACTGATCTTTGATAAGGGAGCAAAGGCAATCCCATGGACAGAAGACAATCTCTTCAACAAATGATGCCGGAACAACCAGACATCCTCATGCAAAAAACAGAACCCAAACACAGAGCTCACACCCTTCACAAAAATTAATTCAGTGAATCAGTGACCTCCACTTAAATGAAGCATGGGGAAACTGCTACAGACAACATAGGAGAAATCTAGATGTTCTTGAGAGGCGAATATATTTCAGAAAGTCACAAAAGGCATAAATCATGAAAGAAAGGTGAGATGTGCAGGAATTCGGTGAAATGAAACACTTCTGTTCTGCAAAGACAATCCCGGGAAGGCAATGACAAGCCCCAGACTGGGAGAAAAAAATCTGCAAAAGCCGTATCTGATAATGAAGTGTTAGCCGACATATAAAAAGAACTCTGAAAACTCAAAAATAAGGAAAAAAAAAATAATCCAATGAAGAAAAGAGCCCAAGGCACCACCAGACACCTCACCAAAGAGAATACACAGGTAGTAAAGAAGCACACAAAAGATGCCTAACATCACATATCCTCGGGGAAATGAAAACAGAAGCAATGAGAAACCCCTGCACCTGCTAGAATGACCACAGGCTGAGCACCGCCTCCCCCCACCCCCAGCTGGCGAGGAGGCGCCACCCCAGGAGCTCTCACTCCTGCTGCTGGGGCACAACATGGCGTCGCCACTTTGGAACATGGTCTGGTGGTTTCTTACAAACCTCAACATAATCCTACCCTACAATCCAGCATTCTCACTCCTAAACAGTTGCTCAAAGGGGTTGAAATCCTAGTTCACATTAAAACCTACATCTAGATATTTTTAGCAACTTCAGTCATAATTGCCAACACGTGGAAGCACCAAGTGGTCCTGCACTCCATGAATAAGCAAGCAAACTGGTAAATCCAGACAAAGGAATATCACTCAGCACTAAATGAAATGAGTGACCAGCCCTAAAAAGATGCAGGAAGAGGCACCTGGTGGCTCAGTCGGTTAAGCATCTGACTTCAACTCAGGTCATGATCTTAACTGTTTGTGGGTTCGAACCTGCATTGGGCTCTGTGCTGACAGCTTGGTGCCTGGAGCCAGCTTCAGATTCTGTGACTCCCTCTCTCTCTGTCCCTCCCTCACTCATGCTCTTTTGCTTGCTCTCTCTCTCTCAAAATAAATAAACATTAAAAAAAATTTAAAGATAGGGGCGCCTGGGTGGCTTAGTCGGTTGAGCGTCCGACTTTCGCTTAGGTCATGATCTCGCGGTTCGTGGGTTCGAGCCCCGCGTCGGGCTCTGTGCTGACTGCCAGCTCAGAGCCTGGAGCCTGTTTCAGATTCTGTGTTTCCCTCTCTCTCTGATCCTCTCCTGCTCACACTGTCTCTCTCTCTCTCTCTCTCTCCTAGAAATAAATAATATTTAAAAAATATATATAAAGACATACAAGGAACCGAAATGCACATTTCTACATGAGAAGACAGTCTGAAGGGTTACACACTGTGTGATTCCAACTGCCTTGCAGTCTTTTCCCACAGGTTTTTCCCTGGGCCTTGCCATCAGGGTTAACCTGTGCAGTTTTGGTCTCCGGCAGTAAAAACATCAACGTTTTCCCTGTGCTAGGGGAGGAGTCATGAACAGGGGGAACACAGGATTTTAGGGCAGTGAAAATACCCTGTGTGATACTCGAATGGTAAATATATGTCTTTGTCCCTTTGTCTGAACTCACAGAACACGGAGAGGCTAAAAGGCAGGGAGGAGGCCCCTGGCCCAACTGAGCCCACGGTCAAGAGAAAGTTTGGAAAGTCCTTCTGGGCCAAGTCCACTGAGGTCATGATGGGGGATGGGCTCACACAAGGCAAACAGGTGGCACGGGGCCGCTTGGGCCTTTTTTCTTCAAAGAAACCCTAGGCCTGTTCCACGTGCTCCCCAAGGCACCCCCTCATGCAGGTCAGCCCCTGCCTTTGCACTGGAGGCCCCAGGAGTCCAGCGCCAGCTGTGCCTCTAGCCCTCAGTTTCTGGAAGGAAGTCAAGTCTTCCAGGTGACCTTTGAAGCAATGTTACCAGGGAGTGTCAGGGATGCTCCACAGCTTTCTGGCCTCTCCTCCAGGTGGCTGTCTGGCGACCTCAAGCCTGAGGTACGGGCGGGGCCCTCCTGATTTAGAAAGTGCTAGCAGCCTGTGCAGACAGGGGATCCAGACAACTTCCGAGACCCCACCTCATAGACCTTAAACCCCAGTTCTACATGCTGACAATATGGCCAGTGCCGTCCAGGAGGTTTTTTTTCAACTTTAAATTCCCAAAGTCACGGAGAAGATACTGATTGGTACCCCTCCGCCCCCCACAATATCCCACATTCCAGATCAAGACCAAGACACTCTGAGATGAAAACAGTCTATGGGACACGTCTTCAGGAGCCTCACCCTAAGTACCCTATGCTTGTCCTGGGAGGAGAATCACTTGTCACTGTTGATGTTGACCTTGGCCACTGCCCCAGGCTCCTTCCAGGGAGCAAAACATTCTCTCAGGACCAAGTATTTACCGCCAATGACATGACAAATTAGGGGACCCTGCGTCCCATCTCCTTCCCGAGGATCTGCCCCCATCTGTCTCAGGTTTGGGGAACAAACCCCTCTCTCCCCTCCAGCCTGTTTAACCCCAGAAATCTGGATCAGGACCTTGAATATCGAACTCAGGATCCTCAAGGGATCGCCCTTTACCAGATAACACACCCCGCCCCCACCCCTGATAATCCTTTCCCCCATCACAGTCCTGGGCCTCAGTTCCCTACCCTCATCCCCAGGATGCACCCCTCCTACACCAGGAACTCACCCCCTACTGCCCACCTGGACTCCTACCTTCCAGATTTGGCTCCTGATTCCTGAGTCCTGGCTACACATTTACGTCTGCACTGCCGCCCCTGTGACCTGACACCCCTCACAGTGTTTCGGAGACTAATCTCTTCCTTCTGCCCTGTGGTGGGTGTAGGGTCAAAAGCAGAATTTCCGCGACACCGCCCCCCCTAAGCCCCAAATGAGCATCCTCCCTCCCAGCCCTGAGCGCCAGGAAGGGAGGGAGCCCGAGACACGGAAACAAATGTGGCTCCAGGCTGGGGCCTGATCTCCGGTGGGAGGAGGAGCTGGGAGGCAGGTCAGATCTGCAGAGGGAGCAGGCAGTGGGGAGATCCCGCCTCCCAGCGGAGCCCCGCCCTCACCATGGGGACGGGGGGCGGGGAGCAGGCATGGAGGGTCCCCTCCCCCGCAGGGCCCTGCGCAGGGAGCCCCCCACCTTCTCCAGGAGCCCCTGCGGCTCCGCGGGTCTGCTCCTCACACCTGCTCTACAGACGCGCAGCACCTGCACCAGGACACGCGGGGAGCAGGGCCGGGGGCCGCCGCGTGGGAGGAGCCACGGACGACAGACCACAGGCTCTGTGACGCCCTGTGTGACCCCCACACGGGCCACGTCAGCCGCCCCGTTGTGCTGCCTGCGGAGGTGGTCACACCGACAGAGGCGGGCAGGGGCTTCAGTCTGGGGCCGGGACTCTGGGATCCCTAAGGGCACCCGGGGACTCCTGGGGGCCGGGGCGGCCCGTCCTGACCCTGCTGCTGACGTTGCTGTTTCTCTAATTCATTCACCTCTAGGTTTACACTGTGCTCTCTCGGTGTTATTCTCACAAGTGGGAAGGTGGTGAACAGAGAACACTGTGGACAACTTTAGAACACAAAAGTTCTCTGACACTCTCTCTGGTTGGGCCCTGGGAAGAGCCCTTGGGGCGGCCAGCCTGGTGTGTAGGGGTGGTGGGGTGGGGAGGGGGGCGATGAGGAAGGGTGGCCCAGGGCGGCCTGGGCAGGAGCAGGGCGCACAGTCAGCGTGTCTGCCAGGCTCCTGGGGGGCCCTTGCCTGTCCCTCTGGTGTTTGCTGCTGCGGGTCCCCAGAGGCTCCTTGGGAAACAGGTGTTGGGCAAGCGTGAGGGGAGAGGGCAGAGGAGAGAGTAGGGAGGAGTGGAGGTGACAGGTGGGCCTTAACCTGCCAGGGACACTGGGAAATGTGTCATGCCCCTCCACCACCCACAGGTTTGTCCCCAATTGCAACAGCCTCAGGAAGGGGAAACTGAGGCACTTGAGGAAAGGGCTGCCTACCTGAGACCCTCCTCTCCCGCCCCAATTCCTGGGGGCCTCAGGATGAGCCCCGTGTGGACATGCCCCCCTCCCGCCCTGCTCTGTGGACACACTGGGGGTGCAGGAGGGAGGGGGAGGGAGGTGCTGCCACACACCCCTTATCAGCACTGCAGGTCCAGGCCGCACCCCTGGACACACACCTGCTGGGAGGGCAGAGGCGGCCCAGACACCCTGCACCTCCCTGCTGGACAGCTGACCACAGGGACAGTCAGGACAGGGCGCTGCAGGCAGGGCTCAGCCTGGGTCTCTCCCACCCATGACCCTCAGGGTCTCCATCTCTCTCCTGCCCCCACCCCACCTGGCTCTCTGGGCCTCTGGCCTCACCCTCCAGACCTAAAGGTCAGTGCAAGTCCCCAGAAAACCAGGGAAACGGGTCAGAGTGACAGTTTGCCCACACTTACTGGCTGGTTTGAGGCCAAGAATAGGGCAGAGATCAGCCTGAACGTGCTGTGTGTCCAGAACATCCAAGGTCCCAGGACCAGAGATTCCATAGCTGGGGGTGGGGTGTCCTCGGGGCCTCAGGCTTTCCCCTTCAAGTTCATCCATCCACTGCCTGGAGGCTGCTGATATATCAGCCTCCCAGGCTCCACGATGCTGGGGAGGGGACACCCACAGGACAGCCCCAAAAGTAGGTTGGGGACGAGGCAGTACCAGGGACTGGGCCAGGTTCTGGACTTGCAGGTCTGCAGACAAGAAGGAGGTTGGACCGTGCACTGGAGTAGGATGTGGGATTCCGTGAGGAGGCCGTGCAGAGAGAGGGCAGATTTCAGAAACACCAGCTGCTCATGGTGTGGACGCCAGAGTGGAACATAGAAGGCAAGGGAACTTTAGGTGTTGGCTTAAGAGAGTTGGTGGATGGTGGGACCTGATCCAGGTGGAAATATGATCAAAGCCAAGGGAGGAGCCAGGGAGGGGGAGGGGGAGGCTCCCCGGAGACAAGAATTCAGTTTCCTGCAGGTCCTCTCTGGCTTCCAAGGCAGATGTCCATCAGGAGCCACAGGAGGGTGTCAGATCAGGACAGGAGATGCAGCCTCCGCACAGCCAGGCTCCCAGCAGGGCTTACCGGGAGTCCCCTGGGGAGAGAGGAGGGCTGGGTGCTGACCAGCAGAGGATGGTGCCAGTATAGACGGACCGGGAGGGGCGGGTGGGAAACCAGCTCATGGTGGAGCCAAGTCACAGTTAACACACACTTTTAAATTAAAATTGAAATTACAAAGCCAAGGTAGAAATGACACAGTTTCATCTATTTTTATTTTTAAGTGTTATTTACTGAGTTTTGAGACAGAGACAGAGAGAGAACGCACATCCTGACAACTGGGAGATTTTAACTGGATGAGGCTGGATGTTGTGACTTCATAATGACTTTGTCCCAGAGACTGACATTTCTGACAGACTGATGTCATCCATGTGGGGAGCCTGGGGTCTGTGTAGGGAGGCCAAGGAACTGAGGCTGAGTGGGACTGGAACACAGGTTTGGACCCATTTAAATACCCTGGTCCCACTTGGTCTACCACGACCTTTGTCTTTGGTGAACTGGTACACAAGGAGTTCCCATAGAAATTCTCCGATGTTGCCTAAATCCTTCCCTGCTCAGAGCAGTCAGGGGGGGAGGGGCGGGACCAGGGCTGCAGGCTCCACACTCACAACAGAGGTGTCGCCAGAAGCTGGATTTCCTTCTTCTTCGAATTAAATCTCCATTCTGACCTGGCCTGGCTTGCAGACCTCAGTGTAGACAGGACTGAAAGGGGTCTCCTATACTAAATGTGCTTCACTCGATGCCTGGAATGCACAAAAAGAAACAGGAAAGCTCCAGAGGGACCCCACAGATGCCGTGCTGCTCACATGACCTCCCCCCACAGCGCCCAGCACTGCATGGACCCGTGTTAATACTGCATGTCTGGAAGGGATACAAACACGAGGCCAGAAAGTATAGATGAGTGGGTTTGACCTACTCACACCCAGGCTCACAAGGACGGGGAGGAATCCAGGCCTCACCATGTGCCTTCCATCCCGGGGCATCAGCCTGTTCACCTCTGCATAGTGGACGCCACCACCATGGTCCCTGTGCTTCTCCTGCGACCCTGCGCCTGAGCCCCACACACATGGAGCTGAATCTGAGCCTTGGGAACCTTCCCCTAACCCCACCGTGACCCCTACCGTGATGCCCACACCTACCAGCCTCCTGCAGGGACATTCCCTGAGCAGCAAAATGCAGGGGAGGGAACTGAGGGTCAGTGGGGGAGGGAGGGGTGTGGGCAGGGAAAGGAGACGAGCACCTGCCTCTCCGTCTTCAAGCTCTTCCTCTCCCCACGTGAGCACCGCAGGTACAGCCCAGCTCCGAGCATCAGCAGCACGACCACAAAAGCCCCCAGGATGGCTCCCAGGTGGGCAGCACCGGCCTGTCCGTGTGGACCTGTTTCTCCCTCTCAGGGACGGTGAAGAAGGATGAGACAAGGGACAAGGTCAGACGCCCATTACCAAGCACGTGGAGGCGTCTGAAGGGACGGGTCTCAGCTGGAGAGGGGGGACATGGCAGGTGCTTTCACCAACCAGTTCTGAGCCCTGCTGGGGGCCGGGTGCTGAGAGGAACAGGACAGAGTCCCCGCGCTGGAGGAGCTCATCAGTGGGGGCGGGGCTAGGACACACACAGGCAGCCACCAAGGCCATGCGGTGTCTAGAGGTTTACAGCAGGTACGCAGGTCTTCAGGGAGGGCTTCCCAGGGGAGGTGAGAGATGAACTCAGTTTTGAGGAAGGAGGAGGAGGTTACCAGATACTCAGGGGGGTGCAGACGATGGAAGGAGGGACAAGACCAGGAACACCGTGTCCAATCACCAGCCCTGGTGGCAGCCAGCACCCTTGCAGCAGGTGGAGGAGGACCGGGCAGGGAGGAGCCGGGGAGGAGGATGAGCGGGAGGCAGGAGCCTCTTGCAGAGGGTCTGGGGGTCGCTGAGGGATGGGCTCCTCGGGGACTCGGGGACGCTGATGCAGCAGGTCCCCAGCAGCAGGGGGAGGTGGGGTGTGGGGACGAGGCGGCACACAGGGGACCCGGTCACTGTTCCCTCAGGGACACCTGACTGGGAGCAAACGGCCCGAGGCCCATGTGGGACAGGAGGTCACAGCAGGCGCAGCCGTGGCCCCGCCCCCAGCTGTCCAGGCCCCACAGGACACTGACCCTTGGCCAGAGCAGCACCTCTCAGTGTGGGGCCCTGAGCGCCCCCTAGAGGAGGGAGGCGTGAGGGCAGGTCAGCAGCAGCTCTCACAGGGCCCTGTGCCAACAAGGCTAAGGGGCTGAGGGTCCTGGTCAAGTTCAGTGCGAGATGGACATGAACTCAGATCACAGACCTGTGTGCCTGCAGGGCCACACCCCGCGGGGCAGCTGCAGAGAAGGGTCCCTGGACGGGAGTGAGTGGGAAGGGAGACTCTGGACGTGGAAGGTCTGGTGGCAGAGGGAACAGCATGACCAGGACCCGGGGCTGAGGAGAGCAGGACACATCCGGGAACCCAGGCGAGCACGTGGGGGGGACGTGTGTCCCTGAGACCAGAACCGGGCACAGGAGCCCCGAGCCCTGAGCCCTGCAGGCAGCGGCTGGGGAGCCTCCCTCAGCTGCCACACACCACTGACTCACCCCTACTCGCTTTCCTGAAAACCTCTCGGGACTCACAAGGACTGAGGGATGAGGGAGGGGAGAGGTATGCGAGGGGGGCTGCCTGGAGCAGCAGGGGTGAGGGGTGCAGATGAGTGGGAGAGAGACATCGAAAAGCAGAAACAAGTTGGATGCACCTGCCAGCCTCCTGGACGGGGTGACAGGGAGCAGGTGGTGACATAAACATGGGGGACAGAACACGGAACCCTCACCAGGGGGACCTGAGCCCTGGGAAACCCCTCCCTTCAGGCAGGAACACTCACCGTGGACGCAGACTTCCCCGAGGTCCCTGGTGGCAGTTTTCTGGTCCACCGGGCTGCTGACCACACAGGTGACCCTGGGGCTGGGCTGGCTCAGGGGCAGGGTCAGAGCCAGGGTCCAGGGGTTGGGGGCCGGTCCTAGGGCCCCCCTCTGCTCCAGTTCCCTGGGGAGGCCCTTGCTCTCCCAGGACACGTTCACGGCCCCTGTGGCTCCCGGGGTGTGGCACTCCAGGGTGACGTTGCACCAGTCTCGTGTGAGGGACAGGATCTCGGCCAGCATCTGGATACTGGGCACGGGCTCTGGGGCAGAAGGGACAAAGGACAGGGTGTCCCGTGAGTGGAGAGCATCACACTCCTGCTTCCTCGTGCGGAATCTCACTGACGCCCTGGCTTCTCCCCATTGGGACGGTGAGTCCATTTTACAGATAAGACAGACTTGCCCCAAATATACAGCAAGTCCATTGAGTGAAGCCCCATGTGATTCCACTAGACTGAGCACGTCTGTAAATCTCCCAGGAAAAATTACTTTCGTGACCCCACCTGCCAGAACCCAGTAATTCTACTACAGTGACGTGTCTTCCGGAAAACACAGAGTCAGGGACAGAGGGATCTGTCTTGTTGTGGCCCCAGGTCCCCCTCCTCCTGCTCCGATGGTGGCTGGGACCACTTGGCCTGAGGTGCAGAAGGCCACCTGGCAGCTCTGGGCTCCTAGAAAATGTCCTGAGCTTCCCAACAGAAGAGGCCGCTGTTGGGGGTGCAGTGGGGCCGTGAGGAATGGACACCCATGCGTGCTTAAATATGCATGAAACTGCGTCCACATGGGGGAAAAGACAGGCTGACAGGCAGTCTGGGGACCTCACCGACCTGAGGCTGCAGGAGCCGCTCTCCCTGGAGCAGGATGTCTCCCTCCACAGGGGGGTCAGAGACAGAAACAGAGGGAGGTGCTGACTGCGTGTCTGACAAAGGGCCGCCCTGTGAACGTCTCCTGCGTCCCTGGAGGTTCAGAGCTGCACCGGGGAGTCTGGGAGTGGGGGTGGCCTCGTGCTGATGCTGAGAAGGAGGAGGGACAGGGTGGGAGGATCCCACATGGGTTGTGACCGTGCCTGTGACCAGTGTCTCCAAAGATGACCACTTGCTCACCCGCAGAGCATGCAAGTGTCTTATGGTCCCTGCCAAGGGGGAACTGAGACTGAATCAGCTGACCTTAAACTAGGGAAGATCTAGATCCTTGGGGGAGCCCAATGGGATCACAGGGTCCTCATATATTGATGGAGGAGGACAGGGAACTGTTGCCGGTTCAGAAGGACTCAGACCTCCAGGACTAGCTTTGCAAGTGCAGGAAGGGGCCACCAGCCAAGGACACAGCCACCATTACAAGGTGGGACAGGAAAGACGTGGATCATCCCCTGGAGCATCAAGTAAGCAGCACAGTCCTGCAAACACCTGACCCTCATCGTGGTGGCCCCTGGGCTGACCATGACCCACACACAGGTGCACACGTGGTTGGGGCTGCACTGAGACACCTATGGGTCATCTGTGACAGCAGCAACAGCCGCCACCACACCAGTTAAGGACATGTGTCCTGTGAGCACAGTAAGGGTTCCTGCAAAACCCCACCTCCCCACGTGTCCCTTCTCTGTCCTGAAGCACCGAGGGATCCACCCCTGCTGGGAGTCTCAGCCCCGCCTCCACTCGTGCTGAACACGCTGCTTCTGATTTCAGGGGAGAAGCAGAGCCTGAAGTCTGGGGTCTGGAAGGGATCCTGCAAGGGGCCCATGGACACTCCCAGGGACCAAAGCAGGGGGTAAGCCTGTCCTGGGGGAGGGGCCACCACGTACCGTAGACACTGAGGTGGAAATACTGGGCATTTTCTATCCCTGTGCTGAAGGAGCATCGAGCCCGGTACCACCCACTGTCCTCGAGGGTCAGCTTGTCAATCTTCAGGGTCGTTGTGTTGAGCACGTGGAGCCTCTTCTCGAACTTGTCCTGGGGGTTGACCCATTCGGGAACATCCATCCCAGGGGACACGTGCAGGAGGATTATGTAGTTTGAGTAATTTTTAGCGGCCCAAGAAATCTTCTCCAGCTTGGCTTCAGGAGGTACTTCTGGACGTCTGGTCACATGAAACCACACAGAACCTCCTTGAGTTCCCTTCAGGGAAACTAGGTTTCTGGAATCTTCCACTTCAGATCTAAGGGCCTCAGAGCTCCTGACCGCAGTGCTGAAGGCGCCTAGGACATTGGAAACACAAAGTGTGAGGATGTTTCATTAAGAACGAGGAGAAAACCATAGACCCCATCGTGGTAATGAACTCCACCCAGTGGATCCCTTGACTCCAGGGGTCAGCACAGAGCATGAACCTGGTGCCAGGTTGGAATTGAGTCCTGGTCTTACTGGGATGGCCCCTTGAACACAGACCTGAACTGCTCACCCAAGTATCCTCACCGCCTGATGCTGAGAGGATGAGTGTGATGACATCAAGGATGGAAAGCACTGAGCACATTTGGGTCAATGGCAAGTGCACAAGTGTAGGAGGAGCTTCCTCCGTGGCTGCAGAGGCCCCACACCCACAAGCCATGGGAGCCCTGGCCCTGCTGTGTGGGCCGCACCCTGTGACTTGCTCTGAGGAGCGGAGTTCAGATACAGTGATGGACATCACTCAGTGACAGCAGGTCTCACAGGAGTGTGACTTCTGTCTCGCTCACACCCTGACCTTCGCTGCTGAGAAAAGCCTGCTACCATGTTGGGGCTGCACTGTGGAGACACCCATGTGGCTGGGATGGATGGCAGCCTCAGGCGAACATCCATGAGGAGGGAGGCCTCAGTCCAGCCACAGGATCTACTCTCCGTCCTCAAGCACAGAGATGAGGGGAAACTTCAACATCCCCATTAGCCTTGAGCTCCCTCAGCTCCATACAGACCTAGATTTCAGTCGGAGAAGCCCTGGGAGTCAGGACCCAGTGTAGTCACCTCAGGTCCTGTCCTACACAGACTGGGAGCCCACATGGTGAGTTTCAGGACCCCAGGGGACAATAGGGGACCCAGCATCAGGTGACGGTGATGGCACTGATGGAGGTGGGTCCCAGACCCTCCTGGGCAGGCCCGATTCTGGCTCAGCAAGGCTGCATGACAGGCCTTCACCCCAATCCTTCTGGCCTCCCTCAGAGATCTGGGGCCCCACCCCAGGCCCAGCACCCCTTAGCCCTCAGGCCACAGGCCCTCAGCCCCTGCATCAGGGGGAAGGTCCCTGCCCCGGGCCACCCAGGAGAGTGACAGGGATTCAGTCCTCAGCCTCCTTCCAGCCCCTCCTCTGTCCCTTCCCTCCAGAGGTGACAGTCCTCTGACCCCCAGTGCAGGACGAGGTCCGGGCAGACACGTGCCCTGGGTGCAGGACCCACCCCGACACGGCACAGACCAGGTGCACGGAGACGGCAGGGGACACAGCCACCAGTCCCTCAAAGCCAATCAGAACACAAATGCCCTGGGTCCCCACGGCACGGCTCTCCATCCCTCCCATCAGACACTGTCCAGAAACTTGATTTTGGACCCTCAGCCTCCAGGACTGTGAGAAAACAACTTGATGTGGTTTCAGCTGCCGGGTCTGTAGGATCTTGTTCCACAGCCCCAGGAATCCAATCCAGGAGACCAGACGCTGTGACCAGCACGTGTGACACTGTGAGGGCTCCTGGGACCCTGGCCTGGCTTCACCACAGCCAAATGCTCATTGTCCTCTTTCCCTTCTGCCCTGAACTGGAAACCAGAGGCCCCACACGTGCCCTCCAACAGAGCTGGTGTCAGGTTGTTCCCCACAGACATCAGACCCGCGGGAGGCCCCCTCCCTGCCCCGCACAGCGGCCTCCTGCCCAGGGACCCAGAACACTCACTGAGGAGGAGGCTGGTGAATCCCAGGAGCCAGGGGGTCCGGCACAGACGGGGAGCCTCTAGGCGTGCTCCCATCACAGGCTTCCTCCCCCCAGCCGTGCTCTGGGCCTACTCGGCTGCAAAGGAAACATCCAGAAGGCAGACGTAAGAGGGGAGAAAAGCTTTACTCAGAACCGCTCTTAGCTCTTCCCACCCCAGGGGCGGAGCTAACGGTCTAGAACAAGCTGGCTGCTCTGAGAAAGCCATTCAGATGATTCTTTTGACCTCCCCCTGCACTGGGACTCAGGAGATGATGGCAGATGAACATGTGAACACTCCCTCGATGAACCGTTGGGTGGGAGGGGCCCCTTCCTGTGGGCACCACAGGCCTGATGGGCTCAGCTCCCCAGCTAGCACCCAGTGGGACCACAACCTGGGTCCTCGGTTCACACACAGCCCGGCAGCCCTGCTCCCCAGGGACAGCCGATGGCCGGACGCAGAGTCACACTAACCACCATACACAGGGCCTCCCCTGCTCTGGGCCTGTCCTCTCTCTTTACACCATTTAACAAGTCAAATTTCCCTTCTGCTTTTCTCTGTACCTCAACAGCGTGGCCTCCAGCGAGTCCCCGCATCCTCTCCAGGCTCCCCCGACCTGCTCTGCGCACCTCAGACAGGAGAACATCAACACTGCCTTCTTCCCCGGCCCCTGTCCCGTAACGGGGATGGTCCTTCAGACCGTCAGTCCCTGAGCCTCGTGGGAGACACTCCGGGATTGTGTCCACATCTGGGCAGCTCACCACTGGTCACTCCAGCCTGATGGGGAGCAGGTCGGCCACGCCCCTGTCTCTGTCCCTACACCCCTGGGGACCACTCTCCGGGGAGGAGTGTTTACTTGGAAATCCAGTGCATGGGGGCGGGGCCCAGGGCCCTGGACGGAGCCCCCAGCAGCTGCAGGGAGGGGCAGCCACCACACATCTATGCAGGCACTGCAACAGGGACTTATTCAACCTCCAGATACAGATCTCTGTCACCTTCCTCTGTCTGAGGCAGCAAAGGAGCTAATGTCACTGTCCACAGTGTGTCTACTTTTCTATGGTTCACAGCACAGTCCCTGTGAGAGGCTCTTTCACAGATGAGGAAAGTCAGGGCCCATTTACAGTATTTGATGAGCCCACAGTCTGGAAGCTGGGATATGGCAGGGCCAGGCCCACATCTCAGGCTCTTAAGCCACAGATCGTTCCAAACCCAAGTCACTGAGAGGGAGGGAGGCCAGCCTGCCCCAGGCCAGCCTGTCTCCTTTCTCATACCCCCAAGCAGAAGAAACAAGGGTTAGGTTGCAGCTCTGCAGGCTTTGAGGTAAACAGAGTCCCTTGCTAACCACAGCCTCCCCCTTGCACTTCCTGTGTCACACATGGGCCACCGTCTCCAGCCCTGCTCAGGGTGGGGCTTGCTCTCCTCCACCTTAAGAAAATTCAATAAGAGGTATACTGACTGTGGAGGATGAAATAAAACCAACTTGTACACATGTGACATGGTTTTCTACATACAAAATCCAAGAGAATCGACACAACAAGAAGCAGAAGAACTCTTCATCTGATGACGGATGATTGCACGACTGCAGGAAACACAGAGTCCTACATGACATTCAGTTGCTCACTTTCACAGCAGCAATGAAGAAATGGATTTGAAACTGAAAACACAGTACCGTTGACACTGACAACTCAAAAGTGAACTATTTAGGTCTAAATGTCACAAAATATTCAAAGATCTTTATGAGGAAATCTATAAGACTGTTATAAACAAAATCAGAGAACTCTAAATACATGTAGAGAAGGACCATACTCATGGATAACAAGGTTCTTTATTGTCTACATATCCATTCTTCCCAACTTGATCAACACATTAGGTCAAACACAAACTACATCCCAACAGGTTATGTTGGAGATATTGATCACGTGGTTCTTCAGCTTGCATGGAGAGAAAATGACGCAGAGGAGCCCACATCATGTTGCAGAAGAGTGAAGGTTGACGGCTCACATCCCCTCCTACAAGACTTCCTATTAAGTTACAATCATCAAGACAGTACAGATTTGGGGAGAGAAGAGCCAAATAGATTATGCAACAGAAGAGAGAGCCCAGAAATAGATCCATTAGATGGGGAACTGCTCTTTGACAAGGAAGCAAAGGCAGTACCATGGACAAAAGACAGGCTCTTCAACAAATGATGCTGGAACAACCAGACATTCACCTGCAGGAAACAAAAAAGAACCAAGACACAGAGCTCACACCCTTCACAGAAAATAAATCCGTGGATCACTGACCTCCACATAAATGAAGAATTGGGAAACTCCTACAGGACAACATAGGAGAATTCTAGATGTTCTTGGGACTCACAAATATGTTTCAGAAAGATACGAAAGGCTGAATTCGTGAACGAAAGAAGAGATAAGCAGGAATTCAGTGAAATGAAACACTTCTGCTCTGCAAGGACAATCACAGGAAGGCAAAGACAAACCACAGACTGGGGGAAAAATCCTCAAAAGGCATATCTGATTTAAAAAAAGTGTTAGCCAACATGTATAAAAACTCCGGAAACTCACTAAGAAAACAAACAACACAATCAAGAAAGAGGCCCAAGGCACCAACAGACACCTCACCAAAGAGGATACACAGGTGGGAAAGAAGCACAGGATAGAAGCCCCACATCATATGTCATCAGGGAAAGGCAAACGGAGGCAATTAGACACCCCTGCACCTGTTAGGATGACCACAGTGTGAGCACCGCCCCCCCAGTGCTGGCGAGGAGGCGCCGCCCCAGGAGCTGTCACTCCTGCTGCGGGTGACACAACATGGTGCCACCACTTTGGACCACGGCCTGGTGGTTTCTTACAAACCTCACCATGTTCCTACCATACAATCCAGCAACCTCACTCCTGGGTAATTGCCCAAAGGAGTTGAAAACCTTGTTCACAGTAAAACCTAAATCTATATGTTTCTAGCAACTTCCTTCATAATTTCCAAGACCTGGAAGCACCAAGTGGTCCTGCAGTCGATGAATAAATAAGTAAACTGGTAAATCCAGACAAGGGAAAAATCACTCAACTCTAAAATGAAATGAGTGATCAGCCGTGAAAAGATGAAGGAAGAGACACCTGGAGGCTCAGTCAGATAACCATCTGACTTCAGCTCAGGTCGTGATCTTTTTTTTTTTTTTTTTTAACTTAACAAGATTTCCAGAAGGTTTATTATAGTATTCTTCACATAGGTGAATCAAATGTTACTATATATTATCTAAAGATTTAACTGATATTTATAACCCCTTCTTCCCTTTTATAGTATAAAGATCTATAAGACAACATGCCCAAGGATAAGGTTTTGCAAGTACTATTTATTAATTATATACATTTAATAAGCTCTAGCTTCATTTTAAGTATCTATGATAATTTTCCATCTCTCAGTTATGAACCACCAAGAGCATTTGCTCTCAAAAGAGTATTTGTGTAGAGCCTTTTTCTTTACATAGCTCCATTCCCTTTGAGATATAAATAAATGGGTTGTTCAGATTCAGCTCAGGTCATGATCTTAACAGTTCATGGGTTCAAGCCCCGCACTGGGCTGTGTGCTGACAGCTCAGAGCCTGGAGCCCGGTTAATATTCTGTGTCTCCCTCTCTCTCTGTCCCTCCCGCACTCATGCCCTTATGGCTCGCTCTCTCTCTCTCTTTTCAAAATAAATAACCATTAAAAAAAATTTAAAGACATACATGGAACTTAAATGCATATTTCTCCATGAGAAGACAGTCTGAAGGGTAGGATTCCAACTACATGACATTCTGGGAAAGGAAAAGTTGTGGAAATGGTACAAACATCAGCGCTTTCCCAGGGCTGAGGGAGGACTCATGAACATGGGGAACGCAGGATTTGGGGGGAGTGAAAATCCCCTGGGTGATATGATAATTGTAGACATATGTTCTTATCCCTGAACTCACAGAACACGGAGAAGCTGACAGGCAGGGAGGAGGCCCCTGGCCCAACTGAGTCCACGGTCAAGAGAAACTTTGGCAAGGCCTCCTGGGTCAAGTCCACCAAGGTCATGATGGGGCATGGGCTCAACCATGGCAAACAGGTGGCACGGGGTCGGTTTGACATTTTTTGCCTCAAAGAACACCTAGGCCTGTTCCACGTGCTCCCCAAGGCACCCCCCCACCCCCCGCAGGTCAGCCCCTGCCTTTGCATCTGAGGCCCCAGGACAGCTGTGCCTCTGGTTTCTGGAAGGAAGGCAGGTCTTGCAGGTGATCATTGCAGCGCTGTTCCCAGGGGGTGTCAGGGATGCTCCACAGCCTTCTGGCCTCTCCTCCAGGCGGCCATTGGGCGACCTCAAGCCTGAGGAAGGGGCTTTGCCCTCCTGACTTAGAAAGTGCTAGCAGCCTGTGCAGACGGGGAAAATTTGGACAACTTCCAAGGCCACACCTCATAGACCTTAGAGGCTTCAGTTCTAAATGAAGACAAGTTGGCCAGGAGCCCCCACACCACCACCAGAAGGTTTGTTTCAACTGTAAATTCCCAAGATCATGGAGAAGATGCTGATCGGGACACCCCCCCTGCACCCCTACAATATCCCACATTCCAGAACTAGACCAAGACACTCTGAGATGAAAACGGTCTATGGGACACGTCTTCAGGAGCCTCTTCCTGGGTACCTGACACTTGTGCTGGGAAGAGAACCACGTGTCACTGTTGGTGTTGACCTTGACCACTGCCCCAGGCAGTGCCTGTCAGCAATGTGTTATGACTCCTTTGAGTTCTCACCTCCTTTCCTAAGTGAATGGCCTCACCTGGGTAACAGGTCAGGAGACAGAAGTGTCCCCTCAGGTGTCACCGTCCCCAGTGGGGGACACAGGGGCCAGGACACACCTCAGGGGACTGACACCTTTACCTAGGGAGAGGTCAAGGGAACAGTCTGGATAACCTGAGGGGCAAGGGAGGACTTGCCTTAGACCTTAGCCCAGGGGCAGGGGGAGGTGGGAAAGGCCACAGGGCGCAGAGGCTGCGGGTGGGGGAGGCAGCTGGAAGTGAGACCGAGAGAGACTGAGGCACGACTGGGAAGGAGGCTGCAGTCCAGAGGCTGCCCCGGGGGCTCATGGGAGAGGAGTGCAGGAGCCTCCCCCTCTAGAGCAGCTGGGCAGGTGTTTGTTTCATGTTGCACGATTCTGAGATTCAGATACATGTAGAATTGATGTTACTTAGTGGCACATAAAACATTGATGTATCTAGATTATCGATAAAAAGTAGCTTTGAGAAACACAGTAGCTACAATGAACTGTGAGAAAATGGATGGGTTCCCTTGAGAAGCAGGGCTGGGGATACAAAAGTGGGAGGGAGACTCTTTTTCTGGGCACATTTGCTCTAGTTTTCATCATAGGTGTATAAACTGATATTTGTCATCAGGAGCTGTCTTCCAGCGAGACATGAAATGATTTACTTCCCCTGTGTCATTCATCTTTGAACATTTGAGGCAACAGGGGCACCTGGGTGGCTCAGTGGGTTAAGTATCAGGTTCTTGAGGGGCGCCTGGGTGGCTTAGCCGGTTGAGCGTCCGACTTTCGCTTGGGTCATGATCTTGCGGTTCGTGGATTCAAGCCCCGCGTCGGGCTCTGTGCTGGCTGCCAGCTCAGAGCCTGGAGCCTGTTTCGGAGTCTGTGCCTCCCTCTCTCTCTGACCCTCCTCTGCTCATGCTGTCTCTCTCTCTCTCTCTCCTAGAAATAAATAAAAATATTTTTAAAAAAAAGTATCAGGTTCTTGATATCGGCTCAATTCACGATCTCTCATTTCCTGAGATCCAGCCTGGTGTTGGGCTCTGAGTACTGACAGCATGGAGCCTGCTTGGGATTCTCTTTTGCTCTCTCTGCTCCTACTTGCTCCTATGTACACGCTCTCTCCCTCTCTCTCAAAATAAATAAAGAAACACTTTTAAACTAATCAAATAAAACTTCAGCCAACAAACTTCAGACTACATATTATAAGTAGGCTCACACCCGACATGACTGGGGATCGACACCACCCCCCACTCCTGATCAAGAGTGGCGCCCTCCACCAATCAGCTAGCCGGTGCCCCTAGACTTTCTCTTTATTTTT
Source organism: Proteles cristata cristata (assembly GCA_017311185.1). Taxonomy (NCBI): domain Eukaryota; kingdom Metazoa; phylum Chordata; class Mammalia; order Carnivora; family Hyaenidae; genus Proteles; species Proteles cristata. The sequence goes on from JAESUZ010002811.1 coordinate 116,092, forward strand.
TTATTTTTTATTTTTTTTTAAAATTGTTTAATGTTTTTTATTTATTTCTAGGAGAGAGAGAGAGAGAGAGAGACAGGCGTGAGCGGGGAGGGTCAGAGAGAGGGAGTCACAGACTGAAACAGGCTCCAGGCTCTGAGCTGGCAGTCAGCACAGAGCCCGACGTGGGGCTCGAACCCACGAACCGCGAGATCATGACCTAAGTGAAAGTCGGACGCTGAACCGACTAAGCCACTCAGGCGCCCCTAGACTTTCTCTTTAATGTAGGTGCAAATGGGGGCACCTGGTGACTAAGTAGATTGGGGGGTCGACTCCTGATCTCAGATTAGGTCATTATCTCAAAAGTTCATGGGTTCAAGCCCTGCATTGGGTTCTGGGCTGACAGCACTGAGCCTGCCTAGGATTCTGTCTCTTCCTCCTTCTGCCTCTCTCCTCACTCTCTCTCTTTCCCTCTCAAAATGAAGAAATAAACTTGAAAAAAATATATAGGTACTATTTGTTGAGCACATAAATGTGTTTTTTCACTTAACCCCATGAACAGGTTGATGAGGTCAGCTCATTAGCATCCTATCTGGATCAGGTGAAATTTTAGGTCAACAGAGGAGGTGACTTTCCCAGGGTCCTACAGCAGTGGGGGAAGGTAGGAATGTGCTGCAGCTGAGAGTGCTCCCATGGTGAGACCAGGCAGGATGGGGGTGCTCCCGTGAGGGGACCAGGAGGGATGGTGGTGCTCCAGGGGGGATCAGGCGGGATGGTGGTGCTCTGGGGGTACCAGCAGGATGGGGGTGCTCCAGGAGGAGACCAGGCAGGAAAAGCTCTATAGGGTCCCCAGAACCACCCATCCTGCCCCTCAGAGCCTCTCCACCTGACAGACAGGGATGACTGCACCCCCAGCCCAGAGAGGGGAGCAGGCAGGTATGGACAGGGCGACAGAGGCCTCGCCAGGGAGTGAGGTGAGCTGTTGATGTGGGCGCCTTTCCTCAGCCCTTCAAAGCAGGCTTCTTCCAGGGAGCCAAACCTTCTCTCAGGACAAAAAGTTCTCGGCGACTGTCGCTGGTTGGACCCTGGGAAGAGCCCTTGGGGCGGCCAGCCTGGTGTGTAGGGGCTGCGGGGTGGGGAGGGGGGCGATGAGGAAGGGTGGTCCAGGGTGGCCGTGGCAGGAGCAGGGCGCACAGTCAGCGTGTCTGCCAGGCTCCTGGGGGGCCCATGCCTGTCCCAGGGTGTTTGCTGCTGCGGGTCTCCAGAGGCTCCTTGGGAAACAGGTGCTGGGCAGGGGGGAGGTGGGAGGGCAGAGCAGAGAGTAGGGAGGAGTGGAGGTGACAGGTGGCCCTTAACCTGCCAGAGACACTGGGAAATGTGTCATGCCCCTCCACCACTCACAGGGTTTGCCTCTCTCCAATTGCAAGAGCCTCAGGAAGGGGAAACTGAGGCACTTGATGAAAGGGTTGGCTAACTGGGACCTTCCTCTCACACCCCAATTCCAGGGTGCCTCAGGCTGGGCCCATGTGGACATACCCCCCTCTCGCCCTGCTCTGTGGCCACACTGGGGGTGCAGGAGGGAGGGGGAGGGTGTTGCTGCCACACATACCTTACTAGCACATGGATCCAGGCCACACTCACCAGGCACATACCTGCTGGAGTGCTGACCACAGGGACAGTCAGGACAGGGCGCTGCAGGCGGGGCTCAGCCTGGGTCTCTCCCACCCATGACCCTCAGGGCCTCCATCTCCCTCCTGCCCCCACCCCACCTGGCTCTCTGGACCTCTGGCCTCACCCCCGAGACCTGAAGAGCAGAGATCAGTGGGAGTCCCAAGATGACAAGAGAAATGGGTCAGAGTGACAGTGGGGCTGCACTAAGACACCTGGTGGGTCCATCCGTGACAGCAACAACAGCCGCCACCACACCAGTTAAGGACACATGTCCCGTGAGCACAGTAAGGGTTCCCACAAACCCCCACCTCCCCACGTGTCCCTTCTCTGTCCTGAATCACCGAGGGATCCACCCCTGCTGGGAGTCTCAGCCCCGCCTCCACTCGTGCTGAACACGCTGCTTCTGATTTCAGGGGAGAAGCAGAGCCTGAAGTCTGGGGTCTGGAAGGGATCCTGCAAGGGGCCCATGGACACTCCCAGGGACCAAAGCAGGGGGTAAGCCTGTCCTGGGGGAGGGGCCACCACGTACCGTAGACACTGAGGTGGAAATACTGGGCATTTTCTATCCCTGTGCTGAAGGAGCATCGAGCCCGGTACCACCCACTGTCCTCGAGGGTCAGCTTGTCAATCCTCAGGGTTGTGTTGAGCACATGGACCCTCTTCTCGAACTTGTCCTGGGGGTTGACCCGTTCTGGAACATCCACCCCAGGAGAGATGTGCAGGAGGAGTATGTAGTTTGAATCATTTTTAACGGCCCAAGAAATCTTCTCCAGCTTGGCTTCAGGAGGTACTTCTGGACGTCTGGTCACATGAAACACCACAGAAGCTCCTTGAGTCCCCTTCAGGGAAACTAGGTTTCTGGAATCCTCCACTCCAGATGCACGGGCCCCAGAGCTGCTGACCGCAGTGCTGAAGGCGCCTAGGGCATTGGAAACACAAAGCATGAGTGTGTTTCATAAAGAACGAGGAGAAAACCATAGACCCCATCATGGTAATGAACTCCACCCAGTGGATCCCTTGACTCAGGGGAGCGTGACAGAGCGTGAACCTGGAGCGAGGCTGGAATCACCACCTGGTCCTGGTGGGGTGTCCCCTTGAACACGGTCCTGAACTGCTCACCTGGGTGTCCTCACCTCCTGTGGCTGAGCGTCTAGACGTGATGACATCAAGGATGGAAAGCACTGAGCACATTTGGGTCAATGCCAAGTGCACAAGTGTACAAGGAGCTTCCTCCATGGCTGCAGAAGCCCCACCACCCACACGCCATGGGAGCCCTGGCCCTGCAGTGGGAGCTGCACCCTGTGACTTGCTCTGAGGAGCTGAGCCCCTGCAGTCGGACTAAGCGAGGCTTTGCTGCAGGAACGCACTCCAGGAGCTCAGGGGCTACACAGGGGAGATTTAGACTGAGGAGGTCCTGTCACACGAGGTGGCAGCTCCCACCCCCTGGTGACTGCACCTCTCAGTACAAAGAGGGAAGACTGTCAGGGGATCATGCGTGGGGGTGTCTCTCTCCATCCAGAAGCAGTGAGATCGGTGCTCATGGGTTTGGCCACCACTGTCACGGGGCCCCGGCTCCCTGCCCGGAACTGGAGAATGTGGGCGAGGAAATGATCCATAGGGAAGCTTCCCCGTTCCTGCCACCAAATCCCTGCTTCCCCAGCAGGTCCCGACACACCCTCGGTGTCCCTCCTCGTCACCTTCCCGCAGAGCGGTGACCAGCAGGCAAGGCCCTCAGGGCGGCCCCCTCCAGACCCCAACCTGCCCCTGCAGCAAGCCCAGGGGACATGATACCCTGTGTCTTCGGGGACCAGGTGGACAGGATGGGGACGGGCAAAGAACCGCCTTATCCTGAAAGGAAGACCCGTCTGCCCCTGCAGCAGGTCAGGACCGCCTGGGGTGTCCCCTGCCTGCCTGGGCCCCAGACCCCTCTCCAGGTCAGTAAGCTGCCCTCCCCCGGGGCTGCCTCCCCCGGTGCTCACACCCCTTCCTGGTGCTCCTGGGAAGCAGACAACCCGGAGAAGGGCTCATGCCAGTACCGGTTGTGGAAGATTCCAGATCTTCTCCACGATCATGTCGTCACTAATCACAGATTAGGACAGCAGGCGGCTGCACGCCCTGATGCTGCCTGGCCTGTGACAACAGGACCCCGTCCCCCATGACACGATTCCAGTCCCTACAGGTCAGCTGCTCCGTCACAGTCCGAGAGGGAAGGGTCCCCAGGACGGCCCTCAAGGCCGGAAGCCTACGGAGGATTATCCTCCACTCGAAGGACGAGAGGCTGCGTTTCGGCCACACTCGCAGCTCTCACTTTGGTGGATGGTGAGCAGACCGTACACGCACATACGGGAGGCGATGGGGATCGACACGCAGTCTGGCCCGTACCTCGGACCCGCTGCGCACTCCCCTCCACAGACATGGCTGTTCCATCGTGCGTGTCCCTCCAGGACCCTCCTGTGTCTCCTGTGCCCAACCACGTGCCGCACACGTCTCGCCTGCCTTTCCCTGCACGACTCGGGCAGGGGTCCACACTGCGTCTGCACACGTGGTCGCGCCTCACTTCCCAGCTGCACACGGTCCCATGTGGGGCTCACGTTGTCTCCACGTGTCACGGGAGCTCGGATGTGGCTCTTGTCCCTACAGACACTGTGGCACCGAGCAGCCACGACTGGAGTCTCTGCACACACGGGTGTAGACATGTGACGTGTGGACGTGTGCACATCAGGGTCAGTGTACCAGTCACACATGGTACGTATTTGGCACAGGTGGGGACACACAGGTCACTCAGGTGCATATACGCCCCATGCTGGTGTATATCCATCACACACACGTGCACATAGGTCACACATGGGTGTGTTCACTGGGAATAACCATTGGCTGCGTCCAATAGACCAAGGCAGGCACATGCACGTGGGACGGACCGGCCCAGTGCCCTCCTGATGGTGACCGTAGCCACACCTCTGCCAGCTAGAATGGGGCTTCCCCGACACACAGGGTCAGACTTTCTGCCTTTGGCCAAACTGGGCTGGTTGGGTTCCATGGCCCTGTCAAGTCCACCTCAGCCGGTGACTGGGCACAGGTGTGCAGCTGGGCGTGGCCTGGAGACCAGGGGGGCGGCACTGGTTATCCCACACTTGGGCTCAGAAAAGTTGATATGTGGGCTCTGCATGGTGTAGGCGTTTCCCCATTTCTCTTCAGCAGGTTGCTGGGCCTGGAGCCTTCCTCCCTCCCACTCAGCTCAGTGCTTCCCCTGCAGGGAGCTGCCTGCAGCCCTCCCCTGCCCTGCCCTCCCCTGTCCTGCTCTCTCCCGCCCTGCTCTCCCTGCCCTCCCCTGCCTTGCCCTCTCCTGCCCTGCTCTCCCTGCCATGCCCTCCCCTGCCCTCCCCTCCCCTGTCCTGCTCTCCCTGCCTCTCTCTGCCCAGCTCTCCTGCCCTGCCCTCCCTGTCCTGCCCTCTCCCGCCCTGCTCTCCCTGCCCTCCCCTGCCCTGCCCTCCTTCGCCCTGCCCGCCCCTGCCCTGCCCTCCCCTGTCCTGCCCTCTCCGCCCTGCTCTCCCTGCCCTCCTGCCCTGCCCTCCTTCGCCCTGCCCGCCCCTGCCCTGCCCTCCCTGCCTTGCCCTCCCCTGCCCTGCTCTCCCTGCCTTGTCCTCCCCCTGCTCTGCTCTCCCTGCCCTCCCCTGTCCTGCCCTCCTGCCCTGCCCTCACCTGCTCTGCTCTCCCTGCCCTCCTTTGCCCAGCTCTCCCCTGCCCTGCCCTCCCCTGCCCTCCTCTGCTAGCTCTCCCCTGCCCTGCCCTCCCTGTCCTGCCCTCTCCCCTGCTCTCCCTGCCCTCCCCCTGCCCTCCCCCCGCCCTGCCCTCCCCTGCCCTGCCCTGCCCTGTCCTGCCCTCTCCCGCCCTGCTCTCCCTGCCCTCCCTGCCCTGCCCTCCCCTGCCCTGCTCTCCCCTGCACTGCCCTCCCCTGCCCTCCTCTGCCCAGCTCTCCCCTGCCCTGCCCTGCCCTCCCCCGCCCTGCACAGGGACTCTCCCTGCAGACCTGCTGTCTGCTCAGTGGGTCCCAGCAGCTCTGGGCTCTCCCGCCCCAGCTATTCTCCTGGGAAAGGGACCAGGTGCCTGTTGGGCTTTGGCAGGGCAGGGACCTGGGGCACCTGCTGGGAGGGAGCGAAGCAGGGAAGGAGGAGGCCCAGCCCTCAGGCTGCAGGGGAGGCCTGTCCCCCAGGCTGGATGGTGATGTGGGCTCCAGGGCTGGATGCACCTCGAGGTGCGAGGAGGGAGGTGAGAGCTCTCAGATCAGTAGATGGTGCTAATCCCAGAGAGGAAGGACTGAAGGACAGGACAGACAGCCAGGGGCACAGGTGGCTGTGATGCAGAGAGTCGGGATGTATTTAAGGAGATAAAATGTAACAGTCAACAGTCAACATAAAATTTTCCATTTGTCTTATTTCTTCTTCCTTCCTTCCTCCTTCTTTCTTCTTTTTTTCTTTCTTTCTTTCCTACATAGTCTTCCAACCCAGATGTTGATGGAGAAACTCCATGTAATTTCACATATTTCTCCAGTTACTTAAAATTAACAGAAATAGGACACCCGGGTGGCTCAGTCGGTTAAGGGTCCCACTTCAGCTCAGGTCATGATCTCACGGTTAGTGGGTTTGAGCCCCGTGTTGGGCTCTGTGCTGACAGCTCAGAGCCTGGAGCCTGCTTCAGATTGTGTCTCCCTCTCTCTGACTCTCCCCTGCTCGTGCTGTCTCTCTCTCTCACTCAGAAATAAATAAAACATTAAAAAATTTTTGAAAGAAAAAGTAGGGCACCTGGGTGTCTCAGTCAGTGAAGTATCCAGTTTCAGCTCAGTTCATGATCTCATGGTCCAGTGCATGGGTTCAACCCCACATCAGGCTCTGTGCTTTCAGCTTGGAAGCTCTAGCCTGCTTCAGATTCTGTCTCTCCCTCTCTCTCTCTATGCCTCTCTCTCTCTCTCTCTCTCTCTCTCAAAAGTAATATTTAAAAGAAATATTTGAAAAAAAGAGAAAGCCTACATTTTATTGTTGATAAAATTTATCAGTTAAGAGGGATGTCAAAGCCTTACAAAGTTCATGTTTTTAAAAATTTTTTTAGTGTTTTATTTATTTCTAGGAGAGAGAGAGACAGCATGAGCAGGGGAGGGTCAGAGAGAGAAGGAGTGACAGATTCTGAAACAGGCTCCAGGCTCTGAGCTGGCAGTCACCACAGAGCCCCACGCGGGGCTCAAACACACGAACCGCGAGATCATGACCTGAGCGAAAGTAGGACACTTAACCGACTAAGCCACCCAGGCGCCCCACAAAGTCCATATTTTTAATAGATTTTTAAATTTGTTGATTTATTTTGAGAAAAATAGAGCATGAGTGGGGTAGGGACAGAGAGAGAAGGAGAGAGAATTCCAAGCTGGCTGGGCAAGAGCCTGACTCATGGCTCAAACTCATCAACCTGGAGACCATGATCTGAGCCCAAATCAATGGTAGGACAGATGCTCAACTGTCTGAACCACCCAGACCCCCACAGAGCTCATTTTCTAATGGGAAATACCCTGTTTACAGATGTCTCAGGTCCGAGAACTTCATGGAATCCCTGCACCACACCCTCAGCGAGCTCGGGACACACAACCCAAGGTTTACAGGAAAAAAAATCCTGAGAATTCACAGCTCTGAGACCTCAGTGTTCCCTTTTGTTTTTATTTAATCTGTTACAGGAAAACAGATAGGCTCAGGTAAAGTAATAACGGGAATATATGGGTTTCACTAAGATACTCTTCTTTCGTTCCCTTTTGGGGACCTTCCTGTCACCCCGTTCACCCCCTCCTGGGGCCTGTCAGCACCCATGTTCCGTCCACACCCTTCCAGCAAGTGGGCACACATACCCTCAAACCCTGGGGGCCGCCCGCCCTTCCTGGGTCAGACAGAATTCAGTGTGTTCCAGGCTCTCCTCTTGCCCCAGGGGCCAGAGCAGGGTCCCCCCGCCCCGACGGGGCCTCTGGGCCGCCCCATCGTCCCCACATGGCTGCAGAGACTGCATGGCCCCCTGTGGGAGGGGGCCCAGCTCAGAACCAAAGGCCCTGCACGTGCCCTCCAACAGAGGTGATATTTCTGGTCCTTCCCCACAGTCATCAGACCCGGGGAGCCCCCCTCCCTGCCCCGCACAGTGGCCTCCCGCCCAGGGACCCAGAACACTCACTAGAGTGGGCTGGTGAATCCCAGGAGCCAGGGGGCCCTGGCACAGGCGGGGGGCCTCTGGGTGGGCTCCCATCACAGCTGCCTCCCTCCAGGCTTGCTGTGGGGCTACTCAGCAGGGGAAGAAACATCCAGAAGGCAGAGGTAAGAGAGGAGAAAACTTCATTCAGAATTTAACTCTTCCCACCCCAGGGGCGGAGCTAACTGTCTAGGACAAGCTGGCTGCTCTAGAGAAAGCCATTCAGATGCTTCCTCTTTCCTCCCCCGCACTGGGACTCAGGGAATGAGGGCGGATGAATGTATGAACACCCCTTCGATGAGCCAGCCGATGGGTGGGAGAGGCCGCCTCCTATGAGCACCATGGGCCTGGTGATGTCAGCTCCCCAGCCTGCACCCAGCGGGACCCATTCCCTGTGGCCCTGAGATCACTCTCAGCCCAGAGACCCTGGTCCCCAAGGCTTCCCCTCAGCTGCTTAGACCCTTGGTTCCTGAGGTTGGACCCCCAGGAGGGCGGGGACACACCCTGAAGGTAGTCAGCCTATTAGCTGGTAAATCCACTTTGTGGATGTGGAAGCCCAGCCTCAGGGTTTGCACGACCATCAGAGGTCACTCAGCAGGTCAGGAGCAGGGGCTGGACTCCCACCCATGATCCCCTAGAAATCCATCGTCCGACTCCTGTCCCGTCCACCATGTGGCCCCCAGCGAGTCCCTGCAGCCACTCGGGACTCCCCCGACCTGCTCTGTGCACCTCAGACAGGAGAGCATCAACACTGCCTTCTTCTCTGGCTCCCATCCCATAATGGGGAAGGTTCTTCAAAATGCTCAGTCTCTGAGCCTCATGGGTAGAGATTTTTGGATGGAATCTACATCTGTGCAGCTCACCACTGGTCACTCCACATGATGGGGAGCAAGTCGGCCATGCCCCTGTCCCCATCCCTACACCCCTGGGGAGCCCTCTCAGGGGACAAGTGTCTGCTCCTTAACAAAGCAAACATGTGGGGGGTGGGGCCCAGGGTACAGGACAGAGCCCCCAGCAGCTGCAGCTCAGGGACACTGGAGGGGCAGCCATCACGTGCTCCACGCTGGCACCACAGCAGGGACATTTTCAACTGACAGATACAGATCTCAGTCACCTCCCGCTGTCCTGGGCAGCAAGAGAGCCAATGTCACTGACCACAGTGTGTCAAGGTTTCTGTGATTCACAGTCACAGTCTCTATAAGAGGCCATTTCACAGATGAGGAAAGTCAGGGCCCATGTAGGGTATTTGATGAGTACACAGTTTGGAAACTAGGCCCAGGGCAGCCTCCCCTTTCTCTCACCACCTCTTCTTCCTTCCAGGCAGAGGAAACAGGCCTGTGGTTGCAGCTCTGCAGGCTCTGAGGGCCACAGAGGCCCTTGCTAACCACAGCCTCCCCCTGCACTGCCTGCATCACACATGGGCCAGTGCCTCCAGCTCTGCTCAGGGTGGGGCTTGCTCTCCCCCAGTCGGCCACTTCCCTAAACTTTCTAACCAGGAAGCAGCTAACCTAGACCCCGACCCTGAGCCCCAGAACTGGGCCGCAGCCTGTGGGCACCATGGCTTCTGTGCTGACCCACGGGCTTCGGACTCCAAACCCTCCTGGACCAGCTGGGCCCACAGTCAGCTGCCCAGAGAGTGGCTTCAGGACAGACCCAGTGATAATCTCAACTTTCACTCATTCCCTGAGCATCTCGGGACATGTGGCTCAATCCACCTGAGCCAGCGAGCTCTCACCACAGAAGGATTTGGGGATGGTCAGGGGTGGCTGGAGGGTCACTGGGCCCGTGCGGGACAGTGAGGTCAACGGTGCCACAGCCTCCGATTTCCTCCAGAACGCCCGTCTCCAGGAGAGCCCTCCTGCGCCAGGGACGTGCTGGCTGTGCTCCTGGCACAGATTCCCAGCAGCACCCCGTCCTGACTCCCCACCTCTCTCATTTCCTTTCACAGAAATAGAACTGACCCTGGGGACAGGAAACCCCCGAGGATAAAATCCCCTTCCCTCTCCAGTTCTCGTCAGCGGTTCACTAGCCTGCAGCCCCTCCCAGTGCAGAAACGGGGAGTGTGTACTCTACACACTCACCAACTATACAATGGAGTCTTCACCTCTGACAAAGCGACTGCTGAACCTAAGCAATAACTCAGCCCCTGTGGCCATCGGATGGAGGCAAACAAATGGGAACAAGAAATAATTCCACTACCAGTAACAAACTATTCATGTTCACCTCAAAGACACTCCACTGGGGTGGTTTCTGAGATCAACGGGCACTTGGTGTCTCTGCAGCAATATTAGTGAGGAGAAGCACCCCCATTCTTGGGACACCAGCTCCGACACGGCACCGGGGCCTCCCCCCGATTACCTTCAGAACCAGGACCCCAGCAATGACACTGCCACCTATTGCCAACGCCCTCAAAACCTGCCGTCACAGGGGTGGAAGGACCCCTCCCTCCTGGAGATGGCCGACCATGGGGCAGACCCCGGCCATGTGCTCACATGTGCCCCCGACCCTCCGGTCCCAGCGAGAGCTGCCTTGGCCCTTTCCAGCCGGTAAGGGGCCGGCACTCTATCTCCCCCTTCCTTTTCCTGGGCCCCTGCCGAGGGATCCAGGGGAGGAGGGAGGCAAGTCACTGTCCCCGTTGTCTGTAGGGTTCCCAGACTGGAGCCCTGGAGGAGGACTTGCTTTCTAGATTCTGACCATCAGAGCAGGGCCCCGACCTGACCTGGGGGACATACTCCTGCGAGGACTCCTCCTGCCTGTTGTTGAATCTGGACCTTGACATAATTTGACTCACATCCTAGAGCAAAGGCCCAAGGCTGCTGTTCTAACAAATCTACCTGTGGGGTCTCCATACCTGTGGGCCAGGGACATCTGGTGTCCTTGCTTTATAGACCAGGGCATCCTCGACATTGACATTCCTTGGAGAAAGTCTGGGTGACAGACCTAACTGTGCCCTGATTCCTAAACACAGGGGAGCCAGGAATCAGGGCACAGAGGGAGCCAAGGTGCAGGTGGGTGTAGGAGCAGGTGCTCAGGCTGGTGAAGAAAGTCTTCCCTGAGCCTGGACACGTGCCTGCTGCTGGGGGTGGGTCTGGGGGCTGTGATGGAAGCAGTCAGGACCTTCAGAGGGACCAGAGCACCTGCCCCTCCAGACACGGGACAACCAGAAACCATGTACCAGCAGCAACACCCCGATGGAGAATGAGAACACAATCATCTGTCTTCACAGAGGGTTTGAGGCTCAGCAGTAGCACCAGCTGGGCTCCAGACAGCTCGCCAACGTCCCTCAGACCAGCCACCCACATGTTGCAGCAGGGCGATCGTGTGTCCTCTGGAAACGCTGTGGCTTCTCCTTTGGGAAGTATGCGTTTGCTTAATTCTGAGATCTGGTCCTTCCTGGGGCTTCTCTGCCTCCGTTATGTATAGAAAAGAGACATGAGTCCCTTTGCTTTAAGCCACTTTGTTCTGAAGAGGCTCAATAACGCCATTTAAAAATTAAGACCCCCATTAAAAGCAACCTCGGGCTGCACATAGCAGCAGTCTCAGAAAAACCCGCAGATTGTTCAAGGCCGAAACCCCTCCCCAATTAGCCAATGAGAGGAGGTTGAAAACGTTCCTGAGGCCTGAGACAAGCGCTGCCCCCGGCCCCCGCCCCGTGCCTAACTCACCTCATTATTGGCCATTTTCAAAGGAGTCTCAAAAGGCCATAATTGGGCTCCGCCAAAAATAACAGGCACCTCACAGGTACTGAATGGTCAAAGCTGTTGCCAGGGGTGCTGTACAAATATGACTGGTGTACAACACGTGTAGTGTAACACCCCCATCCCTTACCCCTTAAAAACCCTGCTCGCTATGAGATAAGTCAGGCAGAGAAGGACAGACACCATATGTTTGCATGCATAGGAGGATGAGGAGGAACTTAACGGAGGGCCGTGGGGGAGAAGAAGGGGGGAAATGGTGGGGGAGAGGGAGGGAGGCAAACCATGAGAGACTCTTGAATGCTGAGAACACACTGAGGACTGATGGGTGTGGGGAGTGAAGGGGGGTGATGGGTATGGAGGAGGGCACTTGTGGGGATGAGCACTGGGTGTTATATGGAAACCAACTTGACAAGAAACTATTTGTGAAAAAAAAAAAACCTGCTCGCTATTGTTTGGGGCTCCCCCTGCGGCTGCTGCTGCTGTGTCCTAGGCGGGTGGGCCCCTGCTCAAGCTGGTAATAAAGACCCTTTTGTTCTTGCATCAGTGCAGGCTTCTTGGACGTCACTGGGGACTCATGTTTCGGGCACAACAGTTCTAAATTGCTCTTGGCAGCTAGGAAGGTAAACATGGTTGTTGGAGACCGGCTGCGGCCGGGGTCCGGGGGTCCCTGAAGGATGGACGGTGTTGGCGACGGAGGGGTGAGAGAGGCCTGAGAGTCTTTCCAGTCACCAGGCAGGCATCTCTGCTGGCTGGGGCTCAACTTTATTTTAGAGGTGTTTGGGGGATGGCACAGAAGTGGCATTTGCCTTAGACAATGATTTCTGATAACAAACTTCTTTGATATGTAAGAATTTCCCAGAACATAGATTTGTAGAAGACTCATGCATAAACTTTATCAATAGTGAGGTAGGTGATTTAGATGCAGCATATCAGACGATGCTTTTAGCCTAAAAGGGTGAGGTTACTTCCCTGTGAGGAGGGGTCAAACAGGTCTTTCAGGAGACACCTCTGCTCCCATAATCACAAAAGAAGAAGTTCCTCAGTAGGTTCCTACAGGGAGCAATCAGCATATTCATGGCCAGAATAAGTCACTCCAAATACTCTATAACAAATGCCTGGAGGTGGGGGGCAGCCAGTTTTCCAGGCAGAAAGAATTGGGTGGGGGTGGTATCTGCCCTTAACTCTAAATTAGGCTCTTTGTCTCAGGCCTAGACTCAAGCCCTCTTTATTATGTAAGTCTTGGATCTGCAAGGCCCTTAGAAGAGCCTTTTGACAATCATCCACAATGTTTTCAACTGAAATCTCTTTGGGAAAGGCAGGAATATGACTTTACTTATGAGCAATCTGTGTGGGGAATATCAGTCTGATCTGGAATATTGTGAGGCCTGGTCAATACCAACAGCCTCATTTCCAACATGAGGCAGTAATAGCAGAAGGAGATACTAGTTTTCGTTTCTCACGGCAAGAGCTGTGCAAACACTACCATTTCCTCGCTGTGACTGTCATCCAGCGAGGCCAGTGAGGCTCCCAGCACATGGTATTTGTGTTGCTGGAAGAGTTTTGTCTTTCTCTGTGTCCCAGGAAGAAGGGAAGTTGGGGTCCACCTGTGGAGGTGAGTGTTAACTGCCTAAGTCATGTGATTCCACAGAATTGATATTGCATGTCTTCAACATAATCAAGATTGTCTCCACAAACACCACAGCTAATATCACACTTGACGCGCAGAGGTGGGAAATTCTTCTAAGACCAGAAACCAGGAAAAGTGGCTCCTGTCACCATCCTTTCCCGTGATTGTATTTGAAGTCCTAGGTGACACAATTAAACAAGAAAATTCTATAAGAGGATGGACTGACAAGGATCAAATAAAACCATGTTTGCGCACATGTGACATGGTTTTCTACGTACAAAATCTAAAAGAATCGACACAAGAAGAGAAAGTAGTCTTCACCTGATGAGGGATGATAGTATCTTTGCAGGAAACACAAGGTTCCTGCATGACACTCAATGACCCCCTTACACACCAGCAATGAAAAAGTGTGATTAGAAATGCAAAACACATTACCATTTACACTGACACCAAAAAATGAACTATGGCATGAATCTAACAAAATATGCAAACATCTTTATGAGGAAAACTACAAGACACTCTTAATCAGAATCAGAGAAAACTAAGTACATGGAGAGATAGCCCATGTTCATAGAAAAAGTCCTGATATTGTCTACATATCCATAATTCTCAATAAATCAATACATTCAGTCAATCACAATCTACATCACAGAAAGTTACGTTGTAGATGTTGATCATGTATTTCTACACTTTGCTTGGAGAGGAAATGATCCAGAGGAGCCCACATCATCTGCAGAAGACTGAAGCTGGACGGGTGACGTCCCTCTGCTTAAAGACCTCCTATAAAGTTGCAGTCAAGACAGTATGGATTTGAGGAGAGAAGAGCCAAATAGATCATGCAACAGGATACAGAGCCAGAAATAGACCCACGTATAGATGGTCAACTGATCTTTGACAAGGGAGCAAAGGCTAATGGATGAAAGACAGTCTCTTCAACAAATGGTGCTGGGGGGCACCTGGGTGGCTCCATCTGCTGAGCATCCATCTTCGGCTCAGGTCATGACCTCACAGTTCGTGGGTTTGAGCCCCACGTCGGGCTCTGTGCTGACTGCCAGCTCAGAGCCTGGAGCCTGTTTCAGATTCTGTGTCTCCCTCTCTCTCTGACCCTCCTCTGCTCACACTGTCTCTCTCTCTCTCAGAAATAAATAAAATGAAGAACCAAACCAGCACCATGACAGGCTTCAGAAGGCCCCAGAAATTAGAAGGTCCAAGTTTCTGAGACATGACTGAGCAGGCTTAAGCAACTGCCCTTTCCCCTACCCGAACCAATCACCGGAGGTTGGGAAAGTACCAGACGTTCCCGCCACTTTTCTGGCCTGCTTAGTTTTAAACCCACCAATCCCTCCACACTGCATCAACCTCTGCCGTCACTCTGTCCTATCACATTGTAGTCTCTGCCTATCACCCCTTTCCCCGCCCTAACTGTGATAAAAACCCTACTCCTCCATTGTTCGGGGCTCTCAGCATGGATCCACTGCCTTGCTGAGGTCTAGGAGCCCGAGCTTAAGCCTGAATAAATGCCCTTTGCTTTTGCATATGTGACTCAGACTCCTTGGTCTGAGTAGTAGGATTTTGGGGAGATCGTGATTTGGGCATAACAAACACATTTAAAAATTTTAATTAAAAAAAATGGTGCTGGAACAACCAAACATCCACGTGCAGAAAGAAAGAAAGAAAAAAGAAAGGAAGAAGTAAGGAAGGGGGAAAAAAAGAAAGAAAGAACGGAGACACGGAGCTCACACCCTTCACAAAAACTAACTCCGTAGATCAGTGACCTCCATATAAATGAAGAATCAGGAAACTCTGTCGGGACAGCATGGAGAAATCTAGATGTTCTTGGGACTGGCGAATATGTTTTGGAAAGACACAAAAGGCACAAAATCATGACCTGAGCACAGATCAGGAGTCAGAGGCTGCACCACCGCCTGCCCCCAGGATACTTCTTTACAGTGATGTCACTTAGTGGAGCAGAAAACATTGATGTGTCTGGATTGTTGATACAAAGTAGCTTTGAGAAGCACAGTAGCTACAGTGAACTGTGAGCACATGGACCAGTTCCCTCCAGAAGAGGGGCTGGGGAGACAAGGGAGGAGGGAGACTTTTTTTCTGGACACTTTTGCTCCAATTTTATCATGTGTGTATAATACTGTCTTTGTCATAGGAGCTGTCTTCCAGGAGAACACAGAGAACACAGAACAGTTATTTCCAGTGTCATTATTTTTTTTAATTAAACTAACAAACCTTAGACTATGTTTTCTGTAGCTCTACACCCAAAGTGGGGCTCAAACTCACCATCTCCAGGTCAAGAGTAGCACCCTCCATTGACTCCACCAGACACCCAGAGCATTACCCTTTAAATTTGTTTAAATGTTTATTTATTTTTGAGAGAGATAGAGAGAGAGAGAGAGAGAGAGAGAGAGAACCCTGGCAGGGGATAGAAGAGAGAAAAGGGATGCAGAATCCAAAGCAGGCTCCACACTATGAGCTGTCAGCACAGAGCCCCATGCGGGGCTTGGTCTCAGGAACCTCGAGAACATGACCTGAGCCAAGCTCGGACGCTTCATCAGCGGAGCCACCCTGGAGCCCCTAGACTTCCTCTTTATAATGCCTGTTACTTGTTGAGTACATAATGCTAGACACAGATTCAAGTGTTTTTTCATTTAACCTCATGAACAGCTTGAGGAGGTCAATCCGTTAGAATCCTCTCTTGTTCAGGAGAAACCTCAGGTGCACAGTGACACGTGACTTGCTCAGGGTCCTACAGCAGGAGGGGAGGCAGGCAGGGGCTGCAGCTGGGAGTGCTCGGGGTGGGGGACCAGGCAGGATGGTGTGCTCCCAGGGGACGAGACGTCACGAGCTCTACAGGGGCGCCAGCACCGCCCATCCTGCCTCTCAGAGCCTCTCCACCTGACTGACAGGGATGACTGCACCCCCAGCACAGAGAGGGGAGCAGGCAGGGATGGACAGGGTGACAGAGGCCTCACCGGGGAGCGGGGTGTGCTGTTCACGTGGGCGCCTTTCCTCAGTCCTTCAAGGCAGGCTCTTTCCAGGGAGCAAAACCTTCTCTCTGGACCAGGTATTATCACCAATGACCTGCCACTTCAGGGGACCCCTGCGTCCCATCTCCCTCCAGGGGATCTGCCCTCACCCCCAGGGTCTTTCTCAGGGGGTGGGGCAGGAACCCCACTCTCCCCTCCAGGCTGTTTCACCCCGGAAACCTGGATCAGGACCTTGAGTCTCAGACTCAGGATCCTCAAGGGATCACCCTTTCCAAGGTAACTCACCTCCCCCCCCCCCAACTCCCAGATAACCCTTCTCCTCCCAGTCACAGTCCTGGACCTCAGATCCCCGCCCTCGTCCCCAGCCCGCACCCCTCCTACACCAGGACCTCACCCCCCACCGCCCACCTGGGATCCTACCTTCCAGGTTTGGCTCCTGATCCCTGAGTCCTGGCTGCACATTTACGTCTGCACTGCCGCCCCTGTGACCTGCCAGCCCTCCCAGTGTCGCTGGGGCCAGTCTCCCCCTTCTGCCCTGTGGTGGGTCTGGGGTCAAAGGGAGAAGTTCTGCGGCTCCGCCCCCCTCAGCCCCACCGGAGCCCCCCAAGCCTCCCTGAGCATCTTCCCTCCCAGCCCTGAGCGCCAGGCACCACCGCCACCTGGCGGCCGAGGACAGAACTGCCGCTGGGGACTTCCTGCCCAGAAGCCCTCCACCATCAGCTCAGCTGCACACACAGGTCATGATCTCACAGTTGGTGGGTTCGAGCCCGCATGGGCTCCGTGCTGACAGCTCAGAGCCTGGAGCCTGTTTTGTATTCTGTGTCTCCCTCTCTCTCTGACCCTCCCCTGCTCATGCTGTCTCTCTGACTCTCTCAGAAATAAATAAAACATTGAAAAATTTTCTAAAAAACATCTGTAGCAGGTTTCTGACCCTCTTGTATGTCCTTTTTCTGATTTTCTACATTTTCCCTGAATATGATGCCTTGAAAAATCCCGTCATATTTGGGGTGGTGAGTCCTCTACACTCTGTGGATATATTATCCATGAGGAAGAAAATACAAAGGATTCGGGGGCCCTGGGGGAACCGGAGGGGCATCGGGCCCTCTTGTTCCAGAGCATGAAGGAGCCGCTGTCCCTCCCCAGGCTGCGGAGGCGAGATGTGCACGTGCTTCCATCAGAGGCCGTTCGTCCTGCTCCCCAGCCGCAGCCCCGGTGCGCCCCGGGCCCAGGGCCCCCCCTCACGGCAGCAGCAGGTGCACAGGGGGTGGGGAGCAGAGACACACCTCACCCTGGTGGAATAAGGAGAGAGACGGGATGGGGTGGGGTGGGAGGGGAGGCAGCACACAGGCAGGGGTGAGGGGAGGGGGTGAGGGCTGACTTTGGAGGTTGGCTCCAGGGGTGGGCGTGGCTGAAAAGCCCAGGGGCTCACAGAGAATACACGGGAAGGAGAAGCAAGGCGGAGAGACTGGAAGGGACGCACAGGCCTGGGGGCTCAGCTCAGTGCTAAGCTTTGTCCTGTAAGAGGCCGTTTCCCAGAGCAGCGGACGATCAGACGCTAATTTAGCAGGAGGTTCATGGGACCTCTGCTCCTGGAGACAGGAATGAGAATTTCCTGATCACACACGCTGTGAAATCCAGATTAAAGCATTACCCATGATCCCGCGGGAGTAGGGAGTGTGAGTATCTCAGGAGGGATCTGTCCCCACATTTCCCACATTCCTCTGACCTGCGGGCCCCACCCCCGATGTGGAGGAGGGTCTCTCAGAACCCACCCCCCTGGGTTGCACTGAGAATCCCGATGCAGGTAAAGGTAAATCGGGTGCCCGTTTATGGACACACTGAGTGACAGTGGCCTGGGGGGCCGTGTTCTCCCCACAGGGCAGCTCATGGACAAGCTGCTCCTTTCTGTTGAGCCCTCTCTGGTTGCAGCAGCGGGACTCCATGGATGCACTGATGTGAGCTGTTAAGGGGGGAATGTGGCCCCCCAACCCAGACCCTCCGGGACAATGGACTCCTTCCTTCCACGACCTGCTCATGAGTGCCTGCTGTGTGCCAGCCCCTGGGCCAGGTGCACTGGCAGGTCCAGAAAGTTCCTGGCACTGACTCCACCCCCTCACTGACCCAGGAGGAGACAGGCCCTGCATGGTCCCCACAATGCAGAAGGGAGAAAAGAGCAGGTGGGGAGACTCAGGACCTGGGAGTGTGGCTTCAGGCTCACACCAGGAGGTCAGGGCAGGTGTCACCAAGGACACCTCTGAGAACAGACTCAAGAAGGTGAGGAGTGACCCTGGACATCTGGGAACTGCCTGCCTGGGGGAGGTGATGGCCGTGTCATGGCCTCAGGCAGGACCAGGCCTGTCGTGTTCCAGGAGCCAGAGGGCAGGTGCCCAGAGCCTACGTGAGCCCAGGCAAGACAGGGAGGAGACGGAGATCAGAGAGGTGTCAGGGAGCCAGGTCAGCTCCACCCTGACCTAGAGACCCGGGATCCCGGGGCCAGAAGGGCCTCAGAGCTGCCCATGACCCACCTCCTGCTGGGCAGGTGAGACCCCAGGGGACAGGTAGGAGGCACGCCGTGGGCTCCGGGATAGAACTGGGCTCCTGAACTCCTTTCTCAGACCTGACTCTGAGCGGAGCTGCCCTGGCCTGGGCCGGAGGGAGGGCTGTGCTGTCCGCCCTGCGGTGTCCAGGAGGGACCTGCTCCCTGGTCCCTGAGGGCGGGGCTGGGACACCTGGCTGCGCGCGGCCGCCGCTGCAGCGTCTTCCATCAGGGGGCGCTGCCGGCCCAGCTTCGCCCGCAGGCCCTGCTCCTGCTGAGGCTGAGACTCAGGGACCCCCTGGCCCAGCGCCCTGACTGCAGCCCATCCCCTGCTCAGGGCGCTTCCCAGCCTCGCTGCCCGGGTCTCCGTGTCTGTTTATGGTTGGGTCCCAGGAAGAGCCCTGAGGGCAGCCTGCCTGGATTGCAGGGGCAGCGGAGTGGGGAGTGGGCTTGAATAAGGGCGACCCCAGGGCGGCCTGGGCAGGAGCAGGGCGCACAGTGAGCGTGTCTGCCGCGCTCCCTGAGGGGCCCTTGCCGGTCCCTCTGGTGTTTGCTGCTGCGGGTTCCAGGGGCTCATTGGGAGACAGGGAACTGGGCAGGGGGTAGGGGTGAGGGCAGAGCAGGGAGGAGTGGGGGTGAGAGGCCTCACTTAACCTGAGGGAGACACTAGGAAGATGCCGTGGCCCCGCCCCCACTCACAGGCTGTGTCCCCCTCCAACTGCAGCAGCCCCAGGGAGGGGAAACTGAGGCACCGGAGGAAAGGACCAGCTGCCAGGGACCCTCTAACCCCACCCCAATTCCTGGGGGCCTCAGGATGAGCCCCGTGTGGACATGCCCCCCTACCCGCCCTGCTCTGTGGACACCCTGGGGGTGCAGGAGGGAGGGGGAGGGAGATGCTGCCACACTCCCCTTATTAACACTGCAGGTCCAGGCCGCACCCCTGGACACACACCTGCTGGGAGGGCAGAGGCGGCCCAGACACCCTGCACCTCCCTGCTGGACAGCTGACCACAGGGACAGTCAAGACAGGGCGCTGCAGGCGGGGCTCAGCCTGGGTCTCTCCCACCCATGACCCTCAGGGTCTCCATCTCCCTCCTGCCCCCACCCCACCTGGCTCTCTGGGCCTCTGGCCTCACCTACAACCTGAAGAGCACAGGTCAGTGGGAGTCCCCAGATGACCAGGGAAATGGGGTCAGAGTGACAATTTGCTCACACTCACTGGCTGGCCTGAGGCCAAGAATAGGGCAGTGATCAGCCTGAACGTGCTGTGTGTCCAGAGCATCCAATGTCCCAGGACCAGAGATTCCATAGCTGGGGGTGGGGTGTCCTCAGGGTGTCAGTCTTTCCTCTTCAAGTTCATCCATCCCCTGCCTGGAGGCTGCTGATAAGTCAGCCTCACACGCTACCCGATGCCGGGAACGGGGTGCCCACAGGCCAGCCCCACAGGTGGGTCCTTGGGATGAGATAGTATCAAGTACTCGTCCGGCTTCTGGACCTGCATGTCTGCATGGAAGGAAGCTGGTGCCGTGCACTGGAATAGGACACAGGGTTCAGTGAGGAAGTCATGCAGAGAGAGGACAGATTTCAGACACACCGGCTGCCCATGTGGACACCAGAGCAGAGTGAACGAGGGAGCAAAGGAACCTCCAGGTGTTTGGCTGAAGCGAGTGGGTGGATGGTGGGACCTGATCCAGGTGGAAATGTGATCAGAGCTGAGAGAGGAGCCGGGGAAGGGGAGGGGTTGGCCCCCAGGAGACAAGAATTCAGTTTCCTGCAGGTCCACTCTGGTTTCCAAGGGCAGATGTCCATCAGGAGCCACAGGAGGGTGTCGGGTCAGGGCTGGAGATGTGGCCTCAGCACAGCCAGGCTCCCACCAGGGCTTAGCTGGAGCCCCCTGGGGAGAGAGGAGGGCTGGGCGCTGACCAGCAGAGGATGGGCCAGTATAGACAGAGCGGGAGGGGTGGATGGGAAACCTACTGAGGGCGGAGTCAAGTCACAGTAAACAGTACACTTTTTTAAATTAAAATTTAAAACCAGAAAGCCATAAAAGGTCTTAGACATTTTGTCTATTTTTTAAAAATGATTATTTATTTAGTTTTGAGAGAGAGAGAGAGAGAAGAACGCACATACTGACAGCAGTGTGATGTTAAACTAGTCGAGGTTGGATTTTGTGATTTCATGATGACTGTGCCCCACAGGCAGAGGGCTCATGACATGTGGCCCATGTGGGGAGCCCGGGGTCCGTGCAGGGAGGCCAAGGAGCTGAGGCTGACCGGGACTGGAATGAGGATTGGATGGATTTGCATAAGCAGTTTCCCCTTCACTCGTCCACAACATGTGGATTCTGCTGAACTTGTGCATTAGGAGTTCACGTAGAAATGGACCGATGTCAACTAAATCCATCCCTGCTCAGAGCAGTCGGGGGGGAGGGGCGGGACCAGGGTGCAGGCTTCACACTCACATCAGAGGTGTCGCCAGAGGCTGGATTCCCTGCTTCCTCCAATTAAATCTCCGTCCTGATCCGGCCTGGCGTGCGGACCTAAGTGTAGACAGTGGTGAGAGGCCTCTCCTGTTCTTGATGTGGTTCCTCCGATCCCTGGAATGTGGACAGAGGGTTCCTGCCACAGCTGAGGGACAGAGAGGCCCCAGAGGGACCCCACAGATGCCGTGCTGCTCACATGACCTCCCCCCACAGCGCCCAGCACTGCATGGGCCCCGTGTTAATACTGCATGTCTGGAAGGGATACAAACACCAGGCCAGAAAGTGCAGACGAGTGGGCTTGACCAACTCACACCCAGGCTCACAGGGACGGGGGGGACCCAGCCTCACCTTGTCCCTGCCGTCTCCAGACTCTTGATCTTCCTTCTGAACGCCATCATCAGGAATTAAGTCTGCAAAACCGAAAATGGTTCTGAGTTACACACAGAATGGACTTGAATCTGAGCCTTGGCAACTGGTGCCCCCCCAACATGACACCCCCTGGTCATGTCCACACCCAGCAGACATCTGTGGGGACATTCCCTGAGCAGCAAGATGCAGGAGAAAGGGATACGAGGTTCCCAGGGGAAGGAGACGTGCACCTGCTCTCCCAGTCTCTATGTTCTACCTGAAATGTATCGCCAACACGCAGCCTCTAACTCCAACGATCACAACAGGCCCCAGCGACTCCCAGGACGACAGCAACAGTCAGCAGCATGTTGGCAGGTGAATGACACTGTCCTGTGCACGTAGATCTGTCTCCATCTCACAAAGACAGTGAAAAGGATGCGACAAGGGACAATGTCAGACGCCCATTGCCAGGCACGTGGAGGCGTCTGAAGGGACGGTCTCAGCTGGAGAGGGGGGACATGGCAGGTGCTTTCACCAACCAGTTCTGAGCCCTGCTGGGGGCCGGGTGCTGAGAGGAACAGGACAGGGTCCCCGCGCTGGAGGAGCTCATCAGTGGGGGCGGGGCTGGGACACACACAGGCAGCCACCAGGGCCATGTGGTGCACTAGAGGTTTACAGCAGGTAGGCAGGTCTTCAGGGAGGGCT
Organism: Proteles cristata cristata; assembly: GCA_017311185.1. Classification (NCBI taxonomy): domain Eukaryota; kingdom Metazoa; phylum Chordata; class Mammalia; order Carnivora; family Hyaenidae; genus Proteles; species Proteles cristata. Next base: position 138,347 of record JAESUZ010002811.1, read on the forward strand.
TCCCGGAGGAGGTGAGGGATACACCGAGTCTTGAGGGAGGAGGGGGAGGTTACCAGATGCTCAGGGGGGTGCAGCTCTATGGAAGGAGGGACAAGACCAGGAACACTGTGTCCAATCACCAGAGCAGCTCCTCTCAGTGTGGGGCCCTGAGCGCCCCCTAGAGGAGGGAGGGGTGATGGCAGGTCAGCTGCAGCCTCAGCAGGGTCCTGTGTCAATGGGGCTGAGCGTCCTGGTCAAGGTCAGTGCGTGATGGACGTGAATCAAGTGTGTGGTCCTGTGTGCCTGCAGGGTCATACCCCGCGGGGCGGCTGCAGAGAAGGGTCCCTGGACGGGACTGAGTGGGAAGGGAGACTCTGGACGTGGAAGGTCTGGTGGCAGAGGGAGCAGCATGACCAGAACCCGGGGCTGAGGAGAGCAGGACACATCCGGGAACCCAGGCGAGCACGTGGGGGGGACGTGTGTCCCTGAGACCAGAACCGGGCACAGGAGCCCCGAGCCCTGAGCCCTGCAGGCAGCGGCTGGGGAGCCTCCCTCAGCTGCCACACACCACTGACTCACCCCTTCTCGCTTTCTTGAAAACCTCCCGGGACTCACAAGGGCTGAAGGATGAGGGAGGGGAGAGGTATGCGAGGGGGGCTGCCTGGATCAGCAGGGGTGAGGGGTGCAGAGGAGCAGGATAAGACACTGAAAGGCAGAAGCAAGTTGGATGCACCTGCCAGCCTCCTAGACGGGGTGACAGGGGGCAGGTGGTGACATAAACATGGGGGACAGAACCCGGAACCCTCACCAGGGGGACCTGAGCCCCGGGAGTCCCCTCCCCTCAGGCAGGAACACTCACCGTGGACGCAGACTTCCCCGAGGTCCCGGGTGGCACTTTTCTGGTCCACCGGGTTGCTGACCACACAGGTGACCCTGGGGCTGGGCTGGCTCAGGGGCAGGGACAGAGCCAGGGTCCAGGGGTTGGGGGTCGGTAGTGGGGCCCCTCTCTGCTCCAGCTCCCTGGGGAGGCCCTTGCTCTCCCAGGACATTTTCACGGCCCCTGTGGCTCCTTGGGTATGGCACTCCAGGGTGACGTTGCACCAGTCTCGTGTGAGGGACAGGATGTCCTCCAGGATCTGGGGACGGGGCACGGGCTCTGGGGCAGGAGGGACAAAGGACAGGGTGTCCCGTGAGTGGAGAGCATCACACTCCTGCTTCCTCATGTGGAATCTTACTGACGCCCTGGCTCCTCCCCGGAGGATGGTGAGTCCATTTTACAGATAAGACAGACTTGACTCAAATATACAACAAGTTACAATAAGGAAGGAGCCACTGAGGGAAGCCCCAGGGGATTTCACTAGACTGAGCACGTCTGAAAGTCTCATGGGAGAAAATACAGACTCCATCCCACCTGCCAGAGCCCATTAACTCTAAGACAGTGAGGTGTCTTCTATGAGACAGAAAAAAACTAGGACAGAAGGATCTGTCCTGTTCTGGTCTGCCCCCGCCCCCTCCTGATCTGATGGTGGCCGAGACTGCACAGCTTGAGGAGCAGAAGGCCACCTGGCAGCTCTTGGTGCCCAGAGAATAGCCACAGGCTCCCAGCAGGAGAGGCGGCTCAGGGGGACACAGTGGGGCCCCAATGAATGAACACCCCAACCATGCTTAGAACGTGCGCTGACCTTGCCGTCCACATGGGGGACAAGAGACAGGCTGACAGGCCCTCTGAAATCTCAGGGACCTGAGGCTGCAGGAGCCGCTCTCCCCGGAGCAGGATGTCTCCCTCCACAGGGGGGTCAGAGACAGAGACAGAGACAGAGGGAGGTGCTGACTGCGTGTCTGAGGAAGGGCCGTCCTGTGAGCGTCTCCTGCGTCCCTGGAGGTTCAGAGCTGCACCGGGGAGTCTGGCAGTGGGGGTGGCCTCTGGGTGGTGCTGAGAATGAGGAGGGTCAGGGCGGGGAGGACCCCACGTGGGTTGTGACTGTGCCTGGTGACCAGGGTCCCCATAGATGACCACGTGCTCACCCTCAGAGCCTACAGGTGCCTTAGGGCCCATGGCGAAGGGGACCTGAGGCCACGAACCAGCTGACCCTAAACTAGGGAAGGTCTGGATCCCTGGAGAGGAGCGGTGGGATCGCAGGGTCCTCACACGTGGGTGGAGGAGGGGAGGAGGGAGCGGGAAGCAGGACCAGAAGGATCAGGCCACCAGGACCAGCTTTGCAGGTGGAGGAAGGGGCCACCAGCCAAGGACACGGCCACCACTACAATGTGTGACAGGAGAGATGTGGATCCTCACCCGGAGCCTCCAGAAAGGAGCACAGCCCTGCGGACACCTGACCCTCATCACGGTGGCTCCGGGTCTGACCCTGCCCCACACACAGGTGCACACGTGGGTGGGGCTGCGCTAAGACACCTGTGGGTCCATCCGTGACAGCAGCAACAGCCGCCACCACACCAGTTAAGGACACGTGTCCCAAGAGCACAGCCATGGTTTCTGCAAACCCCCACCTCCCCACGTGTCCCTTCTCTGTCCTGAAGCACCGAGGGATCCACCCCTGCTGGGAGTCTCAGCCCCACCTCCACTCGTGCTGAACACGCTGCTTCTGATTTCAGGGGAGAAGCAGAGCCTGAAGTCCGGGGTCTGGAAGGGATCCTGCAAGGGGCCCATGGACACTCCCAGGGACCAAAGCAGGGGGTAAGCCTGTCCTGGGGGAGGGGCCACCACGTACCGTAGACACTGAGGTGGAAATACTGGGCATTTTCTATTCCTCCCGTTAAGGACACTCGATCCCGGTACCTCCCACTGTCCTCGATGGTCAGCTGTCCAATCCTCAGGGTTGTTATCTTGAGCGCATGGACCCTCTTCTCGAACTTGTCCTGGGGTTGACCCGTTCTGGAACATCCACCCCAGGAGAGAGGTGCAGCATGGCTATGTCTTTTGACCCAGATTCAATGAAATCTTCTCTAGGGTGACTTCTGGAGGTAATTTTGGCTTAATGGCCACATGAAACAACAAAGAACCTCCTTGATTCCCCTTTAGAGAAACAACGTTTCCAGAATCCACCACTCCAGGTCCACTGGACCCAGAGCTCCTGACCACAGTGCTGAAGGTGCCTAGGGCATTGGAAACACAAAGTGTGAGGGTGTTTCATTAAGAATGAGGAGGGGGCGCCTGGGTGGCTTGATGGGTTGGGCGTCCAACTTTCACTTGGGTCATGATCTCGCGGTTTGTGGGTTTGAGCCCTGCGTCGGGCTCTGTGCTGACAGCTCAGAGCCTGGAGCCTATTTCAGAGTCTGTGTCTCCCTCTCTCTGGCCCTCCCCTGTTCACACTGTCTCTCTCTCTCTCTCTCCTAGAAATAAATTAAAAAAAAAAAGAACGAGGAGAAAACCATAGACCCCATCGTGGTAATGAACTCCACCCAGTGGATCCCTTGACTCTGGGGGGCGGGACAGAGCGTGAACCTGGAGCGAGGCTGGAATCACGTCCTGGTCCTGGTGGGGCGTCCCCTTGAACACGGTCCTGAACTGCTCACCCAAGTGTCCTCACCGCCTGACGCTTAGAGTCTGGACGTGATGACATCACGGGTTGAAAGCACTGAGCACATTTGGGTCAATGCCAAGTGCACAAGTGTAGGAGGAGCTTCCTCCGTGGCTGCAGAGTCCCCACCACCCACACGCCGCCGCCGGAGCCCTGGCCCCGCAGTGGGGGCGGCGCCCTCTGACTTGCTCTGAGGAGCGGAGTTCAGCTACAGTGATGGGCGTCACTCAGTGACAGCAGGTCTCCCAGGAGTGTGACTTCCGTCTCGCTCACAGCCTGTCTCTTGCTGCTGGGATGAGCCTGCTGCCATGTTGCGGCTGCGCTGTGGGGACGCCCACGCGGCGTGGACAGAGGGCAGCCTCGGGCCAGCAGTCTGAACAGTCTGCACACGTGGAAATGTCTCATTTAACAGCTGTGCGTGGCCCCTCCTGGATTCGAATTCTGTCCACGTGTGACAGAGAGTTCATTGCTCTGCTCTGTAAACACTGTCGCATTGAGTAGCCTTGGATCAGACTCTCTGCCCAAGGAGATATACATACCCCAGCCTGGGTGCACACACACCAAACATGGGTGTGCATGCATCACACGTGGGTGCATACACATCATGTTCTGTCATATGTGCCACACCTGAGTGCACCTGTGTCACATCTGAGTGTATATGTGTCAAACCTGAGTGTATATTTGCCACACCAGAGTGTACATGTGTGACGCCTGAGTGCACATGTCACACCTGTGTGTACCTGTGCCACACCTGAGTGTATATGTCACACCTGAGTGCACACATGTCACTCCTGAGTGCACATGTGTCACACCTGAGTGCACCTGTATCACACCTGAGTGTATATGTCACACTTGATGGCACCTGCATCACACCTCAGTGTATATGCCACACCTGAGTGCACCTGTGTCATACCTGAGTGTATATGTCACACCTGAGTGCACACGTGCCACACAGGGCTGCATATTTTCACCCCTGGGTTCATCACACACAAATAAGTGTACGTCACACACAGGTGCATATATGTCACATGAAGGTGGGAACACATCACACACAGGTGGTTACTTGTCACACGTGGGTGCATACACACCACAGGAGAGTGTGTGTATGTCATAACTGGGAGCATATATGTCACAGGTGGGGAGATGTGCGCCACAGGCAGGTGCATACATGCTGCATGTGGGTATGTGCATATGTCGCACACGCTTATTATACATCACACGTAGGGACGTGTGCGCTGAGATAACCAATGGGTGCATCCAATAGACCAAAAGCAGGTACATCTACTTTGGACAGACCTGGCTCAGTGCCCTCCTGACGGTGACCGTAGCTACACTCCCGCCAACACACAACGATCAAACCTTTTGCCCTTTGCGGAATAGATGTGGGGAGATTATATCGCATCCTGTTTTATGAGCATCTCTCCTCAAATGATCCTGGTCATTGTGTCACAGGACTGACTTGATCCGCTTTCCGTCAGCAGGGAGCTGTCTGCTTCCATCCTTTCCCCAAGCTTGTCTTTTCCTGTTACTTTACAGAAGCAGCAGCCACAGGCTTGGAACCAGGGGCCCCGCACGTGCCCTACGACAGAGGTGGTGTTTCAGGTCCTTCCCCACAGACATCAGACCCGCGGGAGCCCCCCTCCCTGCCCCGCACAGCGGCCTCCCGCCCAGGGACCCGGGCCACTCACTGAGGAGGAGGCTGGTGAATCCCAGGAGCCAGGGGGCCCGGCACACGCTGGGTGTGTGTGGACGGGTTCCCATCACAGCTGCCTCCCTCCAGGCTTGCTCTGGGCCTACTGGGCTGTGGAGAAACATCCAGAAGGCAGAGGCAAGAGAGGAGGAAATGTTCACTCACAGCAGCTCTTAAGCATTTCCTCAGCCCAAGGGTGGGGCTAACTTAATTCTGGGACACAGCTGACCTGGTAGATAAAGCCATTCGGAGCCTCTCTTACCTCCACCCCTGCAGCGGGACTCAAGGAATGATGGCAGATGAACGTGTGAACACCCCCTCCATGAGCCGCTGGGTGGGAGGGGCCCCTCAGGCCTGGTGGTCTCAGCTCCCCAGCCAGCACCCAGTGGGACCCCAACCTGGGTCCCCGGGTTCACACTCAGCCCGGCAACCCTGCTCCCCAGGGACAGCTGATGGCCGGACGCAGAGTCACACTAACCACCATACACGGGGCCCCTCCTGCTCTGGGTTGTCCTCTGTCTTTACACCATTTAACAAGTCAAATTTCCTGATTTTCTCTGCACTTCAACTGTCAGGTGTCTAAGGAAGATGCTTTGAGCACAAGAACAAAGTGATTTGTGGGAAGAGTCAATCCCCCACTCCCTGCAAATACAGGCATTTCCCTATTACTGTCACCACAGGCTCTCTGGGCACCTGGGCCTGGCCCTGCACCCACACACAGGTGGGGGCAGGGACACGTTCATCTGGCCACAGGCTCAGCTGCCCAAGTTCAAGGCAACCTGCTGAGGGTCAGGCTTCTTCTCCCCAGACAAGTCCCCATGACCCCTGAGAACCTTGTCTCCCCTGGACCTGGGAGAGCATCACCATAAGTACCCCCCAGCAAATGCCCTTTCCCCACCCACTGAGGCTCTGCCTCGGCTGCTCACACCCTCGGATCCTGAGACTGGACCCCCAGGAGGGCCAAGGGCATGCACTGAAGGTAGTCAGCGTATTGGCTGGCAAGTCCGTTTTGTGGATGTGGAAGCCCAGCCTCAGGGTTTGTACGACCATCAGAGGTCACTCAGCAGGTCAGGAGGAGGGGATGGACTCCCACCCATGATCCTTGAGAAACCCATCATCCGGCTCCTGTCCTGTCCACCGTGTGGCCTCCAGCGAGTCCCTGAATCTTCTCTGGGCTCCCTCGACCTGCTCTGTGCACCTCAGACAGGAGAGCATCAACACTGCCTTCTTCCTCTGCTCCCATCCAGTAACGGGGATAGTCCTTCAGAAGGCTGTCCCCGTATGGTACTGGCACAAAACAGATACATAGATCAATGAAACAGAATAGAAAACCCAGAAATAGGGGCGCCTGGGTGGCTTAGTTGGTTAAGCGTCCGACTTTCACTTAGGTCATGATCTCGCGGTTTGTGGGTTCGAGCCCCGCGTCGGGCTCTGTGCTGACTGCCAGCTCAGAGCCTGGAGCCTGTTTCAGTCTGTGACTCCCTCTCCCTCTGACCCTCCTCTGCTCACGCTGCCTCTCTCTCTCTCTTTCTCTCTCCCCAAAATAAATAAAACATTAAAAAAAAAAGAAAACCCAGAAATAGACTCACAAATATATGGTCAACTCATCTTCAACAGACCAGGAAAGAATATCTAATGGAAACATGACAGTCTCTTCAACAAATGATGTCAGGAAAACTGAACGGCGACATGCAGAAGAATGAATCTGTACCACTTTCTTAGACCATACACAGAAATAAGTTAAAAATGGATGAAAAACGTAAAGTGAAACAGGAAACCATCAAAATCCTAGAGAACATAGGCAGCAACCTCTTTGACCTCGGCCAGACCAACTTCTTACTTAGACACGTTGCTGAAGGCAAGGGAAACAAAAGCAAATATGAACTATTGGGACTCCATCAAGAGAAAAAAATATCTGCACAGCAAAGAAAATCAACAAATCATAAAGGCAGCCTACTGGGGCACCTGGGTAACTCAGTCAGTTAAGCATCCAACTCCTGATTAGAGCTCAGTCATGATCTCGGGGTTCATGAGATCAGGCCCTGCATCTGGCTCTGTGCTGACAGCAGGGAGCCTGCTGGGGATTCTTTCTCTCTCTCTCTCCCTTTCTGCCTCTCCCCCATTCCCATGCTCACTCGATCTCTCAGAATATATAAACTTAAAAAAGTAGGGGTGCCTGGGTGGCTCAGTTGCTTAAGTGTCCAACTTCAGCTCAGGTCATGATCTCACAGTTCATGGGTTTGAGCCCCACATTGGGCTCTGTGCTGACAGCCAGCTCAGAGCCTGGAGCCTGTTTCAGATTCTGTATCTCCCTTCTCTTTAACCCTCTCTCTCTCTCTCTTCCTCTCTCTCTCTCTCTCAGAAATAAATAAAACATTTTTTAAAACTTTAAAAAAAACTTAAAAAAATAAAAATGAGTAAATGCATTCATTTGTTCTAAATTATTTTGGGCAGCTTGGAAGGTGTGTATGCTATTTGTCTGGGCACAATAAATTTTCGTCTTTACTCTGTGTCCCAGGAAGCAGGGAAGATGGGGTACACGTGGGAAGGGAAGATGGGGTACATGTGGGAAGGTGAGTATTAACCACCTAGTTGGTGTTTCCTCTACAAAATTAATTTTCTTTATAGTTTCCTTTGACTCCAAAAGTGACTGAGCTCAGTACTCACTCATGATAATACACTCGCAGTAAACTAGTAATTAAAGGGAACTTCAAGAAGGGAACTTCTTCCTTGATAACTTGATAAACATCATCTCAAAAAACTCCACAGTGATCAATATTATAGGTAACAGCTAGAGACTGAGAGTGCTCCTTCTAAGACCAGGAACGAGGTAAGGATGGCCTGATCACCACGCTTTTTCAGGTTGTACTGGAAGTCTACGCTAATACCATGAGACAAGAACACTCAATAAGAGGTATACTGACTAGGTAGGAAGAAAACTATCTTTGTGCACAAACGATATGGAATTCTATGTACAAAATCCAAAAGAATCGATACAAGAGGAAGAGAGCTGAATCGACACAAGAGGAAAAGGAGAACTCTTAGGTCTGATGAGGGATGATAGCACATTACAGGAAGCACTAGGTTCCTACATGACACTCAAGTACTCACACGTCAGCAGTGACGAAGTACAATTTGAAACGTAAAACACAGTGCCCTTTACACTGACACCAAAAAATGAACTCTTTAGGCATAAATCTAACAAAAAATGCAAAGATCTTTATGAGGAAAACTACAAGACACTCCTCAACAAAATCAGAGAAGACTAAGTACATGGAGAGATAGCCCATGTTCATGGAAAAGAAGTCTTGATATTGTCTAGATACCCATTTTCCCCAACTTGATCAATGTCTTCAGTCAAGCACAGTCTAAGTCCCAGAAAGTTATGTCACAGATGTTGATCAATGGATTCTACAGTTTGCATGGAGAGAAAATGGCCCAGAGGATCCCACACCATGTTGCGGAAGAGTGAAGGTGGACGGCTGACACCCCGTCCTTCAAGACCTCCTATAAAGTTACAGTCATCAAGACAGTATGGATTTGGTGAGAGAGGAGCCAAACAGATCATGCAACGGAATAAAGAGCCCAGAAACGGACCCATATATACATGGTGAGCTGATCTTTGACAAGGGAGCAAAGGCCCATGGATGAAAGACAGTCTCTTCAACAAACGGTGCTGGAACTACCAGACATTCACCTGCAAAAGAAAAAAAAAAAAGAACGGAGACACAGAGGTCACACCCTTCACAAAAACTAACTCGGTGGATCAGTGACCTCCATATAAATGAAGAATCAGGAAACTCCAATGGGACACCATGGAGAAATCCAGATGTTCTTGGGACTGGTGAATATGTTTTGGAAAGACACAAAAGGCACAAAATCATGACCTGAGCACAGATCAGGAGTCAGAGGCTGACCCACTGCACCACAAGATACTTCTTTACAGTGATGTTACTTAGTGGCGCAGAAAACATTGATGTGTCTGAATTGTTGATACAAGTAGCTCTGAGAAGCACAGTCGCTACAGTGAACTGTGAGCACATGGACACGTTCCCTCCAGAAGAGGCGCTGGGGAGACAAGGGAGGAGGGAGACTTTTTTTCTGGACACTTTTGCTCCAATTCTTTTTTTTTTTTTTAATATTTTTATTTATTTCTGGGAGAGAGAGAGAGACAGCGTGAGCAGGGGAGGGTCAGAGAGAGAGGGAGACACAGACTCTGAAACAGGCTCCAGGCTCTGAGCTGGCAGTCAGCACAGAGCCCGACGCGGGGCTCGAACCCACGAACCGTGAGACCATGACCTAAGCAAAAGTCGGACGCTTAACCGACTGAGCCACCCAGGCGCTCCTGCTCCAATTCTTAATCATGTGTGTTTAATACCGTCTTTGTCATAGGAGCTATCTTCCAGAGAGAACACAGAACAGTTTATTCCAGTGTCATTATTTTTTTTTAATTTAATCTAATTTAAGCTAGACTACATTTTTGTAGGTTCTACACCCAAAGTGGGGCTTGAACTCCCCATCCCCAGGTCAAGAGTCGCACCCTCCATCGACTATGCCAGACAGACACCCCTAGATTTCCACTGTTTTTTTTTTTTTAATGTTTATTCATTTCTTTTGAGAGAGAGAGTGCTCAAGCAGGGGATGGAAGAAAGGGGATGCAGAATCCAAAGCAGCCTCCAGACGCTGAGATGACACACAGGGCCCCATGCCGGAATTGAACTTACAAACCTCAGGAACATGACCTGAGCCAAGGTCAGATGCTTCACCAACTGAGTGACCCGGGAGCATCTAGACTTCCTCTTTATAATGGCTGTTATTGGTTGAGTACATAATGCGAGACACCAATTCAAGTGTTTTTACATTTAACCCCATGAAGAGCTTGAGGAGGTCAGTCGTTAGCATCTTCTCTGGCTCAGGGGAAATCTCAGGTGCGCGGTGGCAGGTGACTTGCTCAGGGTCCTACAGCAGGAGGGGAGGCAGGCAGGGGCTGCAGCTGAAGCTGCTCTGGGAGAGGGGACCAGGCAGGATGGGGGTGCTCCTGGGGGGGGACTAGGTGGGAAGAGCTCTGCAGGGGCCCCAGCACCGCCCACCCTGCCTCTCAGAGCCTCTCCACCGGACTGACAGGGATGACTGCACCCCCAGCACAGAGAGGGGAGCAGGCAGGGCTGGACAGGGTGACAGAGGCCTCACTGGGGAGCGGGGTGTGTGTTGACCTGGGTGCCTTTTCTCAGTCCTTCAAGGCAGGATCTTTCCAGGGAGCAAAACCCTCTCAGGAGAAGATATTTGCTCCCAATGACCTGCCACCTCAGGGGACCCGTGAGTCCCATCTCTTTCCTGGGAATCTGCCCTCACCCTCAGGGTCTGTCTCAGGGGGGTGGGGCAGGAACCCCACTCTGTCCTCCAGGCTGTTTCACCCCAGAAACTGGATCAGGATCTTGAGTCTCAGACTCAGGATCCTCAAGGGATCCCCCTTTCCCAGGTAACCCACCCCGCCCCCAACCCCATATGACCAACCCTTCCCCCCTTCACAGTCCCCGCCCTCCTCCCCAGCCCACACCCCTCCTACACCAGGACCTCACCTCCCACCGCTCACCTGGACTCCACCCTTACAGGTCTGACTCCTGCCGCCCCTGGGACCTGACACCCCTCCCAGTGTCGCTGGGGCCAACCTCCCACTAGGCCCTGTGGTGGGTCTGGGGTCAATGTGTGAAATTCCAAGGTCCGCCCCCCAAGCCTCTCTGAGCATCCTCCCTCCCAGCCCTGAGCACAGGCACCACCGCCACCTGGCGGCCGAGGACAGAACTGCCTCTGGAGACTTCCTGCCCAGAAGCCCTCCACCATCAGCCCAGCTGCACACACAGGTCATGAGCACCTACTGTGTGCAGCACAGGGGAGCAGGGACAGGAAGCTGAGTCCTTGCCCTAGAGCAGCGCCCAGGCTGGCGGGAGGTAGAAGCAGAAATCCGCTCAGGCAAGGCTGTGGGAGCCTCAGTCCAGAGGGCCTCGGCGTTTTCTTTCAACAGGAAGGTGGCTCTAGGGAGGGGGACTGGGTGACCGGATGGGGGGCAGGTGGGTGCACAGAGACACCAGGAAGTGAAGGAGCCACATGCAGGGAACAAATGTGGCTCAGGCCCCAGAGGACCTGGTCTCTGTCCCTGATGGAGGCCCAGGCAGCTATAGGCAGAGGAGGCTGGTCCGAGTGCTGTGGGCTTCCTGCTCCGGGTCTGGGTGACAGTGTCCCAGGGGTGGCCGAGGCTGGCCGGGCGGGAATTCCACTTAGAGGTAACACTAGCCCCTCATGCAAGAATGTCTACCAATATGACAGAAAGACAGACAGACAGACAAATATACAGGCAGCATGGCAGGAAGGCGGAAGGTGATTCAGTGACAGAGGGTCCCCGTATGTGGGGGGGTGGCAGGTGACATGGCTGAGCCCTAACAGGATGGACCTTGTCAACAGGCACCTGGAGACATGGTGACAGCAGCCCTCAGCAGCAGCGGGTCCTGGGCCACCAGCCACTCAGCCCGAGGCCTGAGGACAGAAGGGAGAAGTGAGGAGCGCACACAGGGGGAGGCAGAGTCAGGCCGAGCAGGCTGGGGTCAAGGACAGGACAGCACGGCCACCCGGCAGGCGGGGACTGCGGGGGGATCCGTGTCCCAGGCCACCTGAGCATGAAGGACAGCACGGCAGCAGGACCACGGCCCCTCCTCCCTGGCTGGGCCCCCGTCCAGCTGGGGGTGGGGTCTGCAGCTTCCATAGGAAATCGGGGCCCCTGAGGTCCAGGACGGCCTTTCCATCATGTGTCCTCAGGGTCACAAGGTCACGTGGGCAGTGGGCGCCCAATGCATGTTTCCTGGATGGAGGAAGGGTCTCCTCCCACAGGCCTTATGGAGGATTTGGAACAATTCTCTGGACACCAGGCTTCGATGTGGGTCACACTCCGCACCTGAATCAAGCAGGCAGCTCCTCCCACAGGTGGCCCCACAGACAAGGCCTTGGGCTCTGAGCCGCCTTCTCCGGAAGGGGTTCGAGGCTCAGGTCAGAGCTCGAGGCCCTGCCTGCTTGACTCTGCTCCTTGGGCTTCTGACCACCCAGTTCCCACAGCTCCTGCCACCCGGACATACCCCAGTGAGCATCTGCTTCACGCCTGCCCAGCAGGCACAGGCCCCGGCCCCAGCGCAGGGACAGAAGGGACCCACCTGTATGTGGGAGTTTCCCAGAGCAGGCCAAGCATAAGACGCTGATTAGCAGGAGCTCCATAGGCCCTTTGCTCCAAAAGAGAAAGAAGGAACGTGGATCCAGGGGTCATACGTGTTGGGAAATCTGATTAAAGCATCTAAACTGATGTTCCTTAGGGTGCCTGGGTGGCTTAGATGGCTAAGTATCCAACTCTTGGTTTGGGATCAGGTCATGATCTCACAGTTCTGTCGGTCTGAGCCCCTGTCGTCTTCTGCCCTGGCACCATGAGCCTGCCTGGGATTCTCTCTCTTTCTGTCCCTCTCCTACTCATGCTCTTTCTCTCTTAAAATAAATAAACCTTAAAATCTTAAAATAATGGGTCACCTTTCAAGATCACCCATCTAGAAAAAAGTGAATAAATAAACAGATGTCCCCATGCAAGTAGGGAGTGTGAGTATCTCAGGAAGGATCTGTCCCCACATTTCCCATATTCCTCTGACCTGTGGACCCCACCCCCTGATGTGGAGGAGCATTTCTCAGAACCCACCCCCCTGGGTCGCACTGACAATCCTGATGCAGGTAAATAGGGTGCCCGTTTGTGGACACGCTGAGTGACAGCGGCCTGGGGGCCGTGTTCTCCCCACCAGCCCCCCCCTCTCCCCACAGGGCAGCTCATGGACAAGCTGCTCCTTTCTGTTGAGCCCTCTCTGGTCGCAGCTGCGGGACCCCATGGATGCACTGATGTGAGCTGTTGAGGGGGGACTGTGGGACCCCAACCCAGACCCTCCCGGACAGTGGACTCCTTCCTTCCACGACCTGCTCATGAGCGCCTGCTGTGTACCAGCCCCTGGGCCAGGAGCACATGCAGGTCCAGGAAGTTCCTGGCACAGGCTCTACCCCCTCATTGTCCCAGGAGGAGACAGGCCCTGTGAGGTGCCCACAATGCAGAAGGGAAGCGGGGCTCTGGAGAAAAGAGCGGGTGGGGAGACTCAGGACCTGGGAGTGTGGCTTCAGGGTCACACCAGGAGGTCAGGGCAGGTGTCACCAAGGACACCTCTGAGAACAGACCCACAGGAGGTGAGGAGTGACCCTGGACATCTGGGAACTGCCTGCCTGGGGGAGGTGATGGGCATGTCATGGCCTCAGGCGGGACCAGGCCTGTCGTGTTCCAGGAGCCAGAGGGCAGGTGCCCAGAGCCTACGTGAGCCCAGGCAAGACAGGGAGGAGATTAAGATCAGAGAGGTGTCAGGGAGCCAGGTCAGCTCCACCCTGACCTAGAGACCCGGGATCCCGGGGCCAGAAGGGCCTCAGAGCTGCCTGTGACCCACCTCCTGCTGGGCAGGTGAGACACTAGGGGACAGGTGGGAGGCACGCCCCGGGCTCCGGGATAGAACTGGGCTCCTGAACTCCTTTCTCAGACCCGACTCTGAGTGGAGCTGCCCTGGCCTGGGCCGGAGGGAGGGCTGTGCTGTCCGCCCTGCGGTGTCCAGGAGGGACCTGCTCCCTGGGCCCTGAGGGCGGGGCTGGGACACCCGGCTGCATGAGGCCGCCGCTGCAGCGTCTTCCACCAGGGGGCGCTGCCGGCCCAGCTTCGCCCGCAGGCCCTGCTCCTGCTGAGGCTGATACTCAGGGACCCGGACCCCCTGAACAAGCGCCTTGATGGAGCCCACCCTGTGTTCAGGGCGCTTCCCAGCCTCGTTGCCTGGGTCTCGCGTCTGTCACTGGTTGGGCCCCGGGAAGAGCCTTAAGGGCAGCCAGCCCGGTGTGTATGTGCAGCAGGGTGGGGAGGGGGCGATGAGGAAGGGCGACCCCAGGGCGGCCTGGGCAGGAGCAGGGCGCACAGTGAGCGTGTCTGCCGCGCTCCTTGGGGGGCCCTTGCCGGTCCCTCTGGTGTTTGCTGCTGCGGGTCCCCAGGGGCTCATTGCGAGACAAGGAACTAGGCAGGGGGTAGGGATGAGGGCAGAGCAGAGAGCAGGGAGGAGAGGGGGTGAGAGGCCTCACTTAACCTGCCAGAGACACTGATGCCGTGGCCCCGCCCCCACTCACAGGGTGTGTCCCCCTCCTACTGCAGCGGCCCCAGGGAGGGGAAACTGAGGCACCAGGGGAAAGGACCAGCTGCCAGGGACCCACCTCTCCTGCCCCAATTCCTGGTGCCTCAGGATGAGCCTCGTGTGGACATCCCCCCCCCTCCCCCCTGCTCTGTGGACACCCTGGGGGTGCAGGAGGGAGGGGGAGGGAGTTGCTGCCACACATCCCTTATCAGCACCCCAGGTCCAGGTCGCACCCCTGGACACACACCTGCTGGGAGGGCAGAGGCGGCCCAGACACCCTGCACCTCCCTGCTGGACAGCTGACCACAGGGACAGTCAGGACAGGGCGCTGCAGGCGGGGCTCAGCCTGGGTCTCTCCCACCCATGACCCTCAGGGCCTCCATCTCCCTCCTGCCCCCACCCCACCTGGCTCTCTGGGCCTCTGGCCTCACCCCCCAGACCTGAAGAGCACAGGTCAGTGGGAGTCCCCAGCTGACCAGGGAAACCGGCTCCTGGCCTGAACTTTGGTCTGGCGTAGTCGTCGGCCTGAGGCCAAGAATAAGGTTTCCCTTTCCATGCAGACTTCCTGCTGGCACAGGCTGGGGAAATCCAGGAGCTGAGCTGCCCTGTCCCCCTGTCTCACAGCCGGCCTGGCCAGCGGCAGGGAGCTGCTGTGTGTCCCTGACAGCATAAGTGAGGGGATGCAGCAGAGGGTGGTGCCCAGGCAAGCGGGGAGGGCAGTGGCAGGAGGGCGAGCGGCTGCGAGGTCCCCAGGCACAGACCGGGGTCAGCAGCCCAAGAGGGTCAGAGAGGTGGCCTCTTCCAGGCCTCCACCTCATGGACATGGGGGTGATATCGCTCTCAGCCAGCCCAGGGGAAAGAGTCAGAGCTGGGGAGGGGGGGACGAAGGGGGTGGGGAAACAGGCAGGGATGGTGGCCTTGGCAGTCAGGACCAGCATTGGTGCTGCAACCCGGGGATGGGAGGCAGGGACCATGCTGGACTGAGGTGGAGGCGCCATCGCGCCCACGGGGAGCCGGGGAGGAGGAGAGTTGGGGAGTGGAGCCGGGGGCAGTGGGAGTGCGGGGGTCCTCCAGTCTGAATGCAAAGCCCCCACGGGGAGAGAAGGCGGCCAAGCTGAGCCGGAATGGTGCGTTACAATGGTTATTCTTGTTCCCGTTTCCCTAGAGATCTCATGGGGCCCCCTCGCGACAGCTGTGATGGGCTCTTCCTCCAGCAAGGAGGATGGGCCCGGGGACTATGCCCAGAGTCCCAGCCAAGGGCAGGAAGCCTCCTCCTCCCTCAAAAAGCATCTCCCCCTGACTCTCTCCTCCTTTGCATCTCACTGCCCCCTCTAGGCCAAAACTGAGCCTCGCCTTCCCCTCCCCCTCCTCTTCCTCCTATCCCTTCTTCTCCAGGAAGCTCTCCTAGACTAACTCTTACCCACCCCCTATCCAGGGCTCCTCATCCTCAGAGGGAGCAACTCTCTTTCCTTTTCTAGGCACTGGCAGGTGGCTCTGCAAGCATTGTGTGTGTGTGTGTGTGTGTGTGTGTGTGTGTGTTTAACATTTATTCATTTTTGAGAAGCGAGCGAGAGAGAGAAAGAAAGTGGGGGAGGGGCAGAGAGATGGGGAGACAAAGAATCTGAAGCAGGCTCCAGGCTCTGAGTTGTCAGCACAGAGCCCGACACAGGGCTTGAACCCATGAGCCGTGAAATCGTGACCTGAGCTGAAGTCGGATGCTCAACCGACTGAGCCCCCCAGACGCCCCCTCTGCAAGCAGTTCTAAACACTGTGGTTTCCTGGGTGTGGCTCGGGTGTCCTAGGAACAGCTCCAGGGCAGGGACCCAGAGGCCAGGTCACAAGCAGTCCTCGGCCCTCGGGGAGGGGGTGGGGAGCTACCAGAGGACTTCCACGGCCCAGAACCCTAAGCAAACAGCCCTTGGCTCTCCATCACCACCTGTCTCAACCTGACCTTTGCAGCTCCCTTTCCCCCACTTTCCTCTCTGACTCAAGCCATCAGCTTCTCCCAACTTCCGGTTCTGTGCCAACAGTTCCGCCCATGCCCTCTTGACCTGGACTCGGTCCCTGCCAGTCGTGGCTGACTCTTTCCTCTGACACCCCAGATAGGGCTCACTCGAAGCCCTGCTTGCCCCGGGGCCCCACCCCCAGGCACCTTCAGGGAGGGCTGAGGTCAGGCACAGGCTCGCAAAGAAGGAGTGAGACACAGGTAGTGGCCCTGGAGGGAGTCGCCCCACTGCAGGTTAGACTATACTAAGGATCATCCGGTACGCAGAGAGCTGTGTCCACCTGGGGCATGAGGAAGGCAGTGTGGACCATTTCAGTTGTCTCATCCTAGAAGGGATGAACCTCGGGGTCACAGTGATGGTCTGGGTCGCCTTGGACAAGCCAACTTACCCTCTGAGACTTTGCTTCCTCCTCGGCAACAGGAGCCTCGCCACATGGCTGCGATGAACCATCACAAGACCTGACGTTTCTTGGCCACCAGGAACCAGGTGTCCTCCTAAGTGTCTCTGTGTGACGTGGAGTTCCACGTTTGCTCCCCCAAAAAAGATGGGCACACTGCCGCCTCTGGTTTCAGAGGAAGAAACTGAGGCTCAGAGGCTACGTAGATTGTCCACGTGAGGCCAGCTGACAAGGATCCGAGCCAGGATTTAATGCAGGGCGACGTTCCGTAACTTGACCCCACTCACCCGTGCAAACTGTGCCTTCAGAATAATTGTCATAACAGGGGCACCTGGGTGGCTCAGTCAGTTAAGCGTCCGAATTTGGCTCAGGTCATGATCTCACGGTTCATGGGTTCAAACCCCGCGTCGGGATCTGTGCGGACAGCTCAGAGCCTGGAACCTGCTTCAGATTCTGTCTCCCTCTCTCTCTGCCCCTTCCCCTCTCTCACTCTGTTTCTCTCTCTCTCTCTCTCTCTCTCTCAAAAATAAAATATAAGCATAAAAAAACAAAATTAAAAAAATTGTCATAACAGTCAACCTGTTGGGTTTTTTTTCCCTCTGGCTCTACTCTCTGCCAGGCTCTATGCAAAGTATTCAATCCTTAGAAAACCCTTGAGCGGATATTAGGAGAAAGTCTTAGGAGAAAGTCAAGGCTCACAAGGGTGACATATCAAAGGCCACGCACTAGTTCCCAGAAGTCTCTGTATCACAGGAGCTTTCTCGGCTTCCTGTACTGTCCCAGCCGGTCTGGTGGGGAGGGAGGGGGACTCACGCGGCTCCCCCTTCCTGTACTGGGAACACT
This sequence comes from Proteles cristata cristata, assembly GCA_017311185.1. Taxonomy (NCBI): domain Eukaryota; kingdom Metazoa; phylum Chordata; class Mammalia; order Carnivora; family Hyaenidae; genus Proteles; species Proteles cristata. Next base: position 156,031 of record JAESUZ010002811.1, read on the forward strand.
CCCAACCGCTCCCCACACCAGCTGAGCGGCCCGTCCACGTTTCGGAGCCTCCAAGGGCGCACGACTCAGGAAGCCCCCTCGCTGATTCATCAGGGCCACCCTGGCTTGTCCTTCGTGGCTGCGCTTGGCAAGGGACCCTTGTAGCATGCTTTCTGCCACTGCCTCGTATTTAATTGACAATGTCATTATACACTATTTGGCATTGTCTTCTAATTATTTAATGCCGAGGAACCTTGTATCCTCGATCAGAGTGCACAAACTCCTCAAGGCTGGAATGCCGACTTTCCATTCCCTTCACCCTCTGCCGCCCGTTTGTTACTTGGCGCAGCACTAGGCGCACCGCAAGGACTCCTTGCATAGAGACTTACAGAAGTGCCCAGATCATCCACCACTGTCGTGTCTTACGCACGAAGGTACCCATATGCAACGTGTGACTCAGGCTAGGTGCAGCGTCAGCCTCACCTGGAGACAGCACCCCTCCCCCCCATGGGTTTCCAGGAGCTACAGGTCCTTTGAGGACACATCAGCCAGAGGACGGCCTCGCCCCGGGCTCCCACCTGGCAGCGCCAATTCCCTGCCTGTCCTCTGTCCCTGAAGGCGGGCGCTGAGCCATCTCCCGGGCGGAGGGAGGAGTGAGTGGCAAGCGCAGGCCTGGCCCTCCTTCGTCTCCACAGTGACCCTCCGCTGGTTTCTAGGGCAGCAATCCAGACCGTGGCTCGGGGTCCCACACTCTGAAGGAGCGGGACTCGCCGTCTCCATCCTGAAATTCTCAACGATGTTTGAACACCAGGCCCCGCAAATGAGGCCGCCGGCCCCGTGCATGCAACCCCTTCGGTGCCCCGGAGCCGGAGCCTCGCAAGAGGAAAGCAGAGGCAGCCTGGGGCCAGCCTGGGGCCAGCCTGGGGCCACCCCGGCCAGGGCTCCCCCCGGGCCCGCCCGCCGCCACTGCCACCGTGAATGAGGAGGGCTCCGTGGGGCAGGGTGCCAAGCCTGTGTCACCCTATCTCCCAGCGCCGTCGCACTCCCGGCCTCCTGTCGCCCAAGTGCAGACTCCCCTCTGTCACTGAAGTGAGCGGGCTTCAGGCAGGGCCTAGCTCACAGCAAGCGCTGCGTGATTAGTGTTAGCGGGAGGCCTCACAGAGGGGAGCTGGGGATGTGCATGGGCAGAAAAGAGCTGGAGGTTTGGCCTTGGGACCCGGCGCCTCATAGCGGGGTGTCCGGATCAGAGAAAGTGGTCTCAGGGTCCGGGCCTCTCCCCGCCGCCGGGATCCGTGCTCTACCTCCAGCATGTTCTTATCAGGCCTCAAACACGAGCCTGCTTGTCTCTGCTTCTGAAACTTTGCACTAAACGTTTCCTCCTAGATACTCTCTCTCACTCCTCCTTCCTAATCCATGCCTATCACCTCCTCCAAGAAGCCTCCTGTGACCAGCACGTACGAGCCTGCTTGTCTCTGCTTCTGAAACTCTGCACTAAACATTTCCTCCTAGATACTCTCTCTCACTCCTCCTTCCTAATCCATGCCTATCACCTCCTCCAAGAAGCCTCCTGTGACCAGCACGTACGAGCCTGCTTGTCTCTGCTTCTGAAACTCTGCACTAAACATTTCCTCCTAGATACTCTCTCTCACTCCTCCTTCCTAATCCATGCCTATCACCTCCTCCAAGAAGCCTCCTGTGACCAGCACGTCTGCTCTCCTTTCCTCCTCGGTTCCAGGAGCCACACTCCGCTGTAATTGCTCGGAGCTGCTTACTCATGGCTTCCTGCCTTCCCCCACCCACTCGGAGGAAGCAGATGCCACACCCCCACCTAGACCGTAAATGCCTGAGGACACAACCTGACCCCTTAGAAATTCTCCCCAGTGCCACTAGCTGCCTCTTGCTGAGCTGAGCTCACTGCTCTGGACCCTTTTCATCCGTCCAAGACAGACAGCCAACCGAGGACCAAGGCTCGAGCCACTTCCCTCCTCAGAGCGATGGAAGGGAACGGCTCAGAGAAGACGGCTGACCCTCCGGGAATCAGGGTTCCAGAGAATTACAGGACAATTATTACTTAAGTGTGCTCGTGTGCTAGAAAAATCCCCCTGGGAGAGAGCCCCGGAGAACCCGCGGCCAGCCCTCCCACCCACGTGCCGGGAGACCTGAGCACCGAACTGGTCCGAGACTCAGCACCCCCCCCCGCCCGTGACATGGGGTTCTGACATGGGGGTGGGGGAATGGCCCCTGCCAGTCCCAGGCTGGGCACACGGCTGGCCCTCCAAGGGCTGAGCCTGTATTTGCCCACTTAGGACGAGGGAAAACAGAGCTGGGGAGATCTAGAAACCGCCTTGTGGACCCACTTTCAGTTCTTTCCGCCCAGATGCCCTCCCCCATCTTCCTCCCATATGCGGTGGGAGGAGAGAGGAGAGCATCCTCTCCCAAATACGTCCTGAGTTCTGCCATCTACCCGCGAGATCACTCGAGTAGGAGGCGGGAGGCGAGTCTGCCCATCGGCTTTCTCAGGCCGGTGAGCTTCACATAGTCAGCAATAGTTCTGGGCTTGCCGCGGGCCGTATGCGGATTGTTGTCTCTAGGAACACTTTGACGGAGACATCGTGCGTATGACCCCTCCTTCCTGAGGTTTCCCGTGCAAAATATTGCAAATAAACCTTATTTTCTTTGGTTCTGTTTTCCTTTGCTGTACAGGAAACCACCCCAAAAGTGAGCTGCCTAAAACAAGCGCTATTTTATTCTATCTGATGATTTTGCGGGTCAGGAGTTTGGACAGGATTCAGCAGGGTGATTCTTTTGCTGCCTGTTGCTCAGATTGGAGTCGCTCAGTGGTTTCAGCCGGTGGCTCAGCTAGGCTGGGTGGTCCAAGGTGACTCTCCTCCTATGTGTGGTGTCTTGCCTGAGATAGTGGAGAGGCTGGGGCCTGTTCCAGTCCCTGTGGTCTGGCGTCCAGATGGGCAGTGCTTAGCCCCGACTCACTCCGAGTCACTTTGGCTGTCCTTTGTCAGTCAAAGCAGTCAAAGGCCAGCCGAGGTTCCAGAACAGTGGAAACCCACCTCTGCAGAGAGAAGCAGCAGAGAGACTTCGGCCGTCTGCAGCTGGGCACACAGGGTACCCTGGTGCAGACCAGGCAGGAGAGATGTTGGGGAGGACACGTGGCAAACGTGAGGCCACAGAGAGCTCCTTGGTACAAAAGTTAAAGCTTCAGGCTTGGCCGTTGTCTGCAAACACCTTAGCCTGCCGCTGTTTCCTCGCTATACCCTGAGCCCAGCTGGCCCAGATCCTGGGAGTTACCTCACTGGATAATTCAAAATCCAAACTGTGGTCTGGAACCGGCCTGACGGAGACACGGAGCCCTCTTCTCCGAACATACCTCCCTGTGTCCTAACAGCTCCCGTGCTCCCCTTCCGTCCTCAGGAGCTCAGACTGTGTGCCCCTCGGCCTCACCGTCTCCCAGAACTGGTTTCTCAGACAAGCATCACCCCCTTCCGTTCCATGGGCACTGACTTCACACCAGGGTCTGTGCTAAGTGCTTTAGAGGCTTTGCGACGGTGGCTCCTTGCAACAAGGCGTTGGCCGCGCACTCCAGGCAAGGAAACCGAGGCTCAGATTATGCAGCACACCTGAGCTAAGGCACCAGGCAACTAACATCGACTCATGGAATTCTCTGTTTCAGCGAACCACTCACATCCCATGCCTGGTCCTTACATCCCAAGTTCCCACAGTCACTGGGAGAGGCTGTGCTGATCAATGACCCCTTAGATGATAAAGGCAGTAAGAAGGGAACCCGGGGACCCTAACTCCTTCAAGGAGGGAATCCAAGGAGAAGCCACCATCACGGTTTGGGACCAATTCCACATCACTGTGCATCCGTGTGAGGACAAATCCGTACCTGGCCTCACGACAGACAAAGAGAACTGACCAAGCAGGAGGGGTGGACACTGGACACCCCATGCGGTAGTCCGAGCCCCGGCAAGCTCAGTTCTGCGGAAGGCAGCAGCAAACCAGGCATGGAAGAGGCCTTTCGGTGCCCAAAATGGTGGACACAGGTCTCTTGAACCAAAGCCAGGTTCCCCAACCTCCACATGGAGCCTTACTGAGCTACATCAGACACAGTATTCAGAGACTGACCTCTGATTTCCCAGCCTGTGGTCCTGGGAGGTCAAGGTGTGGTGTGGGCAAAAGGCCTTCTGGTGAGGGAAGTGTCTAGAAAGCCATTGACCCAACAGCAAAAGACAATAGGAGTCAAGGATGGACAGAGCGTTGTGTCCTAGGCCACTTCGCTCCAGAGAAGGGGTTACAATGCCTGCCTAGACAGTGGCTGGTGGCCCCCAGCCCTTCCACACCGACCATCTGAGTCCATGCCCACGGCAAACCTGTGAAGTAGGTGGCCAGGGAGATGAGAAATATTCAGGCGAAGTGACCTTTTCCCCGACCGCACGGGTTAGTGAGTGTGGGGCTGGAAATAAAAGCTGATCTTCCGCTGTGTAGCACGCCAACCCCAGGCCCTGATGCCTGTCTTCCCTAGTGGTGACCATGAGTCATCAAGAAAAGGCTAGTTGAAATCTAGTCAACTGTGTTGAAAAAGACAGGGAAGTAAGTAAGTTCTTTTTTAGATTTTTCATACAAAGTGATACAAATGGACAAAGTTTGGCATTCGGGATACAGTTCAACTTTCTGCTCTCAGCTACACTGTAAAGTCTATCACTTGCCGCTCATGCATAACTGCCAAACTGCACAATGACATCATGTGCAGCATCATCCAAGTGTGTCTCCAGAACTTTCTGCTGTCAGTCTTTCCTCCCCATTTCTATTCCACCTAAATTCGGTTCCCTCCTCTCTCTCCTGAACTCTCCTGAAAGTACTGATACCCCTACTTCTGCTCAATGGCATGCTGGCCAAACCCACAGAAGGAATGGCACACTCTCCCAGTGGGAACAGCAAAGTTTCCCGGAGGGAACCTTCAGGCTCTCCCAGAGGGGAGGCACACCCTCCACACGTGGTCAAGGCCTCGCTCCTCAACCCAAGCCCTGCCCACCCCCTCCTATGACACCAAAGACTCGTAGCTACTTCGTTTCTCCTACAGAGCTGGTAGCTTCTGCTCTGGTGCGACCCTGCATTTCTGAAATGCCCTTTGTCCGGCTTCTTACTTGATTATTTTCTGTGTATCTTCATTTTGTTTTATTTTTTTATTTTTTAAATCTTTTTTTGTTTATTTCTGAGAGAGAGAGCGCGCGAGAGCAGGGAAGGGTGAGAGAGAGGGAGACACAGAATCCGAAGCAGGCTCCAGGCTCTGAGCTGTCAGCACAGAGCCCGACACGAGACTCAAACCCACGAACCGTGAGATCATGACCTGAGCCGAAGTCGGATGCTTAACCGACTGAGCATCCCAGGCACCCTCTGCGTATCTTTAATGACCCAGGCTGAGTTGCGAGTAGACACTTCTTCTCCGTGTCCCTGACGTACCCATGTCCATGGCCCTCCGTCTTTGCATGTCTCAGTCAGGATGCTCATGGTTCAGGACTCCCACATCTAAAGCAGCTCAGACTAGCGGCTTTACTGTCTCTTCACCACAAGTCTGACAGTGGATGGTTCCAGAATTGGTCCAGTGATGCCAGGGTGCTAAGTTAGCATATCTGCAAGTGTCTTGGCCCTAATGGCTTCATTGTAACTTAATTCCCTCTGTAAAGACCCTATCTCCAACTACGGTCATGGTCACGGTCTGAGGTTCTGGGAGTTAGGACTTCCACATATGGGGCCGGGGGGGTGGGGGGTGGGGGGGGCGGGTATAGCAATTCAGTCATAACAGCGGGAGATGCAGGGTCGGGAATTCCTCTCTGGGAATCTGCCTTTTCAAGTGGAAATCTTTGCCAGAATCCTTCCAGTAAATGCACAGAGCAGGATTTGGTAACATGCCCTTTTCCTCGTTCCAAGGGAAGCTATGAAAGCATTTTCACTTTTGTATTGGGAAGAGAGCTCTGCCAGCCAGAAGGGAAGTGTTGGGAAGCACCTCTGGGCAGGCTGCCGGGCCCTGGCGCCGTGTCCCGGACACACCAAGCCGCCTGCTCACGCGTCCACCTCTCGCATTGGGTCCCCAGCTCTTGGAAACAGAGGCCAGCGTTAGGATAGTCTGTGTGCCCTTAACACCCAGCACAGTGCCTGGTGCATAACAGGTGCTCAACCAGTATCTATTGAAGGAATGAACACGTAGAATTTAATGAACTAGATGAGCCTGTTTATGCGACATTCGATTAGGATATTAAACTCTGTCCATACGCTTGCCTTACATGGGCTGTGGTTCACCCCTTTGAAGAACTGTAGGGAGTATGGCTAACAAAACTGTTTCTATGGTCAGAGGAAGCCAAGCGCCGTGAGCTACGTCTCTCTGGAATCTGGTACAGTTCATGGCACATAGCACCTGCTGCATGAATTGTGGTGGGTCGAATACTGGATATGTGAATAATTACAGCACGAAAACTGGGGAGCCTGGCTGGTTCCACTGGTAAAGCATGTGACACTCGATCTCGGGGTCATGAGTTCGAGAAACATTGTGTATAGAGATTACCAAAGAAATGCTTTGAGAAAGGGAACAGCTGGGTGGCTCAGGCAGTTAAGCGACCAACTCTTGATTTCGGCTCAGGTCATGATCTCAAGGTTTGTGGGTTCAAGCCCTGCATCGGGCTCTGTGCTGATGGCACGGAGCCTGCTTGGGATTCTCTCTCTGTCTCCCTTTCTCTCTTCCCCTCCCCTGCTCACGTTCTGTCTCTCTTAAAATAAATGAACTTTTAAAAATGCTTTCAAAAAATATTGTTATACAAATTTAAAGAGTTATCGTGTTTTCTGGAAAGACGTCTTCCAGAACCCTGCGTGCATTCTGCTCTGTCAGCACTTGCAAAGGTGCTATAGTACTAGGCATTTATATTACCTATTTTTACTCTATTCTCCTAATAAAGAACGGTCCCCGAAATCTTGGCCAACAGGCCCACGATGTCAAAGCTATGTCATCCGAGAGGTGAGGCTACGCTAGTAACTCAAAGGTGAGCTGTCATGAAGTGGCATCTGACCCCAGCTCTACACAGTCACAGGAGGTAGACCACAGAGTTGCACAAAGCATGCTGGGCGCTGGAATGTCACTTTTGCTCGGCAGAACCTCACGTGTCTGACCTTTTGTGTTCTGAAGAATAGGGAAGAAGCGAGCACCTAACTAATGAATGGCATTAGCTGTGTCAGTAAGTGGCTGATCTGGCGGAGGTTCCCCAAATTCTGGCCTCCCCAATGTTAGAGAGCCTCCCGTGACTCCCATGTAATTGCTACTTCCTTCTCTGCCTAAGGTGAAGGACTCTGGTGGCAAAGGCGTGCAGTACCTGATATAAATGAGGACCAGGGACGAAAAAGTTGCCACAAGTAACCGGGCTCCCAGAGGCGGTGTATTTCTCACCCTGAGGCCACTGAGTAGCTCAGAGCTGTCTCCTCCCACCCGTTACAGACCCAGGGGACCCGCACCTCCTCCACAAGCCTCAGGTAATGAGGTTCAATTAAAATGTTAGTGTCTCGGGACTTCAGGGGCAGTCTCAGGGCAAAATCTTCTCCACGAGGAACTTGAGAGAAAGTAACCCTGTTCGGGACCAGCTCGGCATGTAGGGGCAGGAGGCGGATCGGCGCGCGGCGTCAAAGCCGGACGAGACCGCACTTGCACGTGTGTGTCTGCACGTCTCCAGCGCCTTTCTCTGCGCCCCGGGTGTTTTGCCAACAGCCGGGAGGAGGACGTGCACGCCGGGGTGTCTTCCTTCCGAGTTTCCAGTTTTCCTTCTTTCCTTAAAATATTAGCAGCCCCGATTTCTCCTGCAAAGTCAAGCCTTGTCATTACCATGATGGTGTTTTGTTTTGTTTTTCACTGTGTTATTGAACCTGGTCTGAAGGCATTCTCACAAGCACATCAGCCCCGCCCATTACAAGAATCTATTGTTCAGACCAAAATGTCCTGGCTGCACAGGTATCTAGAAGTTCCGCCTTCTAAACTGATGCCAAAATGTGATAGGTTTCCAGTTCCTTACAATGTCCAACTGCTTGACGTGAACCCCCCACTCCCCTGTCCCTGCGGCCAGCATAATGAGTAGTTTTCCTTTGATGTTCTTACTTTCCACGGAAGCTGGAGCTCTCTGTCAGGTTCCCCCACCCTAAGCCCTCTGCTATCAGGAATCCTACTCCCTGCAGCTCTCCTAACTGGCATCCTGCAGATCAAAGGTACAATAATTGCGGACACACTACAGGATCCTGCGATGACTTCTGAACCAGTCAGAAAATACCCGATTGTGTTTGGAGTCGTTTCACGTCGATGTTCTAATGTATTCTGCAGATGTCTGTTTCATGCTTGCTCTAAGTAGAGTCTCTCTACCCAGGACATCATACAGTAATATACTCCAATAAATCAAGATGATATAGACGGGTCTGAATGAATAACAGATCAAACCAACCTAATAAAGTTGACAAGAATTAATATAATTAGTGTAAACTCTGCCGTTTAGACTTTGAAACAACTTAACAGAAGACCAGGACGGTTCTCATAAGAAAGCCACAGGGACTTTGATTCTCTACTCAATAGTACACTATGCCCTCTGAAACGGTCAGTCTTATCCAAGGCCATCTTAAAAGAGAGAGAGAGAGGGAAAGAGGCAGACAGAGAGAGGAAGAGGGGAAGAGGGAGGGAGGGAGGGAGAGAGAAAGGGGGGGTGAGGGTGTCCAAACAAAGAGGCAACAGTTCCTCTCTGCTAATCAGGCTGGCTCTGAGGAGGACTGTGTTTAGTTACTGAAGCCACATTTGAAGAGGAAAGGAAATACGGATGTTTCTTCCAGCAATCCCTCAGAAAAGGCACAATACTTGCCTTCCAAGAGGTGAAGGGTTGTCACATGGAAGAAACACTCCACTGTACAGCCAGTGCCCAGAGCTAGAAGGCACGGGGAGTCACGTCAGGAGGACATATTTCAGCTCCATAGAAGGACAAGCCCTCCACAGTTAGGGTGATCTAAACCCTGAATTTGGACGGAAATGGGAGAAGCAAGGAAAATCCTAGGGTGTGGTAACTTCTTTACCTGAGTGGTAGGTACTCGAACACCTTTGTTTTATTATTGTTTTTCAACTGCTAGATTTCTGTACACTCTTCCGTAGGTCTGATGTGTTTTACAGTAAGTGAGGTATCAGGCAAAATAGAGAGCTACAAAGTAGTGAGGGTCCAGCCAGAGGCCGGTAGCATGTGGCGAGGGGATGCGGTAATGACCTCTGACATCCAGTCCATCTCTAAGATTCTACACATCCAAAAATACATGGGCAATGATTAAAGGGACGCTTTCCTAAAATATTTTTAAGGTGATTGCCTTTTAACGAATGTGAGTCGAGGCCTCATTCCATTGTTTGCTGCAATTAATATGGGCGTTTGTTAGACTATGATCCCAAGTCTCTATTACAAGGATTACCATGTTTATTGCTATTGTATAATGAGAATTAGATAGACACGGTGTCTGCCCTCTTAGGAAAACAAATGATGTAAAGAGTAGACAGTAAGAGACGGATATGAACAGTGAACAAGTACAAAAGATAGCAAAAAGGCTCGTGTAGCAAACGGGTCAAGGCTTCAGGCTTACAAGAGTGGGAAATGGGTACACAAGGACCTTGGGAAATGTGTCCTGGAGGGGTCAAGGTCAGGAGGAGTCAGCCCACTGCTCCAATTAACTTCCGCGGGCTTCCTGGGTGAAGCGAGCTTTCAGAACTATGTAGCTACTGACAAGCATACAACTGGGTAGGAGAACCTTTCTCCTGGGCTGCCAGGAAAGAGAAAAAGAAAAAAGTCAAAATAGCCTAAGTGACTATTTCCTCATGACAATCCTGCTCTCCTGTTCTGTTCCTTCGTGACTTCTGACTACCGTCTCCCCTGTGCTGAGCTGAGATCGGGGAACCAAGACCTGAAAAGAGGAAATGAGAGGAAGGGGTATTTGTGGAGTGTGACAGACGTGGTCGGGGAGAGTCCTTGAGTCCCCAAGTCACTGCTACACAAACACACAGGCTCTGCCCCTCCTGGTTGAGCTGTAACTCTGGGCCAAGTTACTTCTCCTTTGGATTCACTTAACCTTTAATCTGGGGATCCCCACTCCTGTTACTGACATTAACTCCTCTATCTTTACAACCACCCTACGCTGATGGGAAAAATAAACCAAAACACAGAAATCTTATGATCTACTTGAGTTCAATGTGGTAAAATACAAATAATCTATAGCCAAAGTTGATTCCTTCATAATCACTTTACTGAAAGGGCACCTGGGTCACAAGGGAAGGAAGTAAGTTCATTTCATGTACACTCTTCAGCCTTTGACTTTACCGATATAAATAATGTTCTGACGGTACGGTATTTTCTTTCTGAAACATCTTGTTATGGTGATTTTATGGATGGGGATACAGATACTGAGTCTCAGAGTGATTGAAATGCACTGTCTCAAGGCAAGCCTCATAAAAAAAAAATAGTGCCTGAACGAGAAACTCAACAGCCCCAATTCTCGGGGCGCCTGGATGGCTCAGTCGGTTAAGCGTCTGACTTCAGCTCAGGTCATGATCTCACGGTTCGCGGGTTCAAGCCCCAGGTCGTCAGGCTCTGTGCTGACAGCTAGCTCAGAGCCTGGAGCCTGCTTCAGATTCTGTGTCTCCCTCTCTCTCTGACCCTCCCCTGCTCACGCTGTCTCTCTCTCTCTCTCAGAAATAAAACATTAAAAATTTTTTTTAAAAACCGAATTCTCGGGGCGTCCGGGTGGCTTAGTTGGTTAAGCGTCAGACTTTCGCTCGGGTCATGATCTCGCAGTTCGTGGGTTCGAGCCCCGCGTCGGGCTCTGTGCTGACTGCCAGCTCAGAGCCTGGAGCCTGTTTCAGAGTCCGTGACTCCCTCTCTCTCTGACCCTCCCCTGCTCAAGCTGTCTCTCTCTCTCTCTCTCTCCTAGAAATAAATAAAACATTAAAAAAAAACCCCGAATTCTCAAAGCAAAATTCTCTTCCATTAGATTCCCACCCAAGTCTGCAACACTAAATTCACTCAAGGTTTGTGAAATGAGGTGATTACAGTGTATAGTTCAAGTTCTCGATACCAAGAGGTGTGGAGCCGGGGATGGTAGCAAGAGTAATTACAGTTCATGACCTTCGGAAAGAGTTTACAGTGGACAAATGTCCCCAACAGCTACCATGACGTTCTGTTCTCATCAAAGACATCAATGGCACCCCACTCTTAAAGACGAGGAGGCCAGGACTTGTTTAGCGGCTTGTCAGAGGGCACAGTTAGCAAAGGGCAGAACTGGGATTGAAACTTGGGTCTTCTGAATCCAAGTTCAATGAGAATGCCCTTGGGGGAGAGAAGCCGTCCAATTTTTACTGGGAGACGTAGAGGAGATTAAGGGAAGGTGGGAAGAAGCTAGTCTCAGCAGTGCACCAGCCCATGTGTTGGCAAAGATTACCATCATCAGGCATTTCAAGCGATGACACAGGACCGCTCTGGGCACCATGAGGTCTGCTGCAGTCCTAACCTCAGAAGGCCTGCCGTCTAAGACAAACACACCAAGAAGAACAAATATGTGCACGACATACAGATGGTATCTACTGCAGTAGTAGATCTACCGCGTTAATCTGCTACAAGGGTAGAGAGGAAAACATTCTAGCATATATGTGGCCAGGTCAGTTTGGGATGTAGAGAATTTAAGTGCATAAACGATCATGGGAACAGTAAGAAGAACAAGCTGGGCCAAGAAGAAACACACACACACACACACACACACACACACACACACACACACAAGGAAATGCACACACCAACCCAGGAAAGGTGTTTCTGGAAGAAAGATAAACCTGAGTTCTTTTTCTCTTTTTCGAAAGTGAAGGAGCGATGGTGTGGCGAGAGCAGAGTAGGGAGCCTGGGAGTTAGAACAGAGCTTGTCCTGGCCGAGTGGAACAATTGCAGAGGTGTGTAAGCAGGGAGGCAGTGGCAGTGGACAAAGACGGCCTTGAGCAGGTGGAAATTCGAGAGAGATCACCACCTGTCTTGATTCCTTAGACTGTGCCCAAGTGTTTCTGCCCTCGCTCTTCCAGAAAGCTCATGCTCTCTGTTTTCGGAACGAGAACCTCCACCTTGTGGAAGTCCGTCTGGAGCAGATGAAGGCGGTGGTGCCACGGCGAAGGCGTAAGGGATAGGGGACCTCGAGTGTGTGGGGCAATGGGTTCCTCACCATCCCCATCTTCCCGGCTACTACCACCAAAGGAGATTCTCGATGCAAAACTTATCGGGACCCAGCAATTGTTAGGGAAATCCCAGTTTGTTTTACCAAACCCAAATCCCCCTGAGTTTGAGGCCAGTGATATGATTTTTGATGTAAAGACTGTCGGGTTCTGCTGGGACATCAACATTAGTCAATGCAACCGTTCCAACTGCAGCCATGTAGAGTCCTGTTTCTCTCTGTTAACTGCGTTTGCTTACTCAGGTCATCCTTTGGGGCCCTAATTGCTGGCCCCTGTGCAGAAAGGGTCCTTGGAGGTGAAGCGCTGGCTCAAACAGTGCCAATTTGAGGCCTGAGCCAAAAGTTAACAATTCCAGACTTTCAGAGGAAGCTGCTCATTCCTAAGCATGCTGGTTTCTGAGCTGACACAACCCGTAAAATTTGCATGGGTGGTGTGAGCATTTGAGAACTTTTATAATAACGATGCTTATGATTACTTTTGCCAAAGTGTGTTCATCTGCTGTATGTACAATGTGCTTTTGTTTTAACCCCTCTACGTGTATTAATGCATCTAATAAAGTCAGGTGAGTAGATACTATAGGAACTGACAGAGAAGTTAAATAATTTAATGGGAGGGCCACACAGTGTACGAAGTCACTAGGATCTAACTACAATTTGCGTCATTCTGCTAAAATGATTTTCAAGAGAATCTTCAACCAAACATCTGACATTCACATGTAAGACACTGTCCCAGGTACTACGCAGAAGATACAAAGGATCTACAGACAAGTTCCTTACAACCAGCTCAAGGTATAGCTTAGATATTGGTAATCCTCCCTACGGTACTAAAATTTTGCTCATTTCAAAACCTTCCATCCTCAATACTATGATCCTTTTTTTTTTTCTTTTGAGAGAGAGAGATAGAGAATGGGGGAACAGCACAGAGGGAGAGAAAGAATCTTAAGTAGACTCGACGCTGAACGTGGAGCAGGACTCGAGCCTGACCTGAGCTGAAATCAAGAGTCAGAAGTTCAACGTACTGAGCCACCCTGGTGCCCCTATCTTTTCTTTCTTATTTATTATTTAGATTTATTTTTAACTTTTTAATGTTTTATTTTTGATAGAGAGACAGAGACAGCATGAGCAGGGGGGAGGATCAGAGAGAAAGGGAGACACAGAATCTGAAGGAGGCTCCAGGCTCCAAGCTGTCAGCACAGAGCCCGACGCGGGGCTCGAACCCACGAACCGTGAGATCATGACCTGAGCCGAAAGTCAGACGCTCAACCGACTGAGCCACCCAGGCGCCCCTATCCTCTCTTTTGTAAACAAAAAAGGCAACTTGAGGTCCAAAGGGAACCAACATACTCGTTAATCTATCAACAGCTAGAGAATAGCTAGTGGCGAATTCAAAAGTGGAAGCCACCTTTTCCATCAAGGGACGGTGACGTGCCGTGTGTCTGCGGCCTGGGGATGTCACGGCACCACGAGAACAACAGGACAAGGCCAACGTCAACCCCCCTGCAGTGCCGCTCCCTTCTCCCGCGCTGCCGCTCTTATCCTCTCCCTTCCCGACGCCCACTGCCCCCGCCCCCGGTGACACCCGCCCGCGCCCGCACCCGCCGGGGTCCACCTGCCCGAGGCCCCCCCGCTGCGAATGAACCCTCCGGCAAGAACGAAGTGGGGAGGAGGCGAGGCAGCGGCTGGGCTCCGGACAGCAGGACCGGACGCGGCCGGGCCCTGGGGTTCCCGCGGCGACCCTCCCCCGGGCGCGGAGAGCCCCCTCGGCGGGCAGGGCGCCCCGACTCCCGCGGGGAAGGTGGGGAGGTCAGCCAGACGACAGCCCGCGACTCGCGCGGGTCCCCCACGCAGCCCGCCAGCCCGTCCGCACCACACCGCCCCCGCCAGCGTGCGTGACGTGCCCCCGCGGCGTGACGCAGCGCGGCGCCCGGCAGCAGGAGCGTGCGGGGGCGGGGCGGCGGCGGAAGTCGGCGTCTGCGAAGGGGAGAAGGACGGGGGCGCGGCCCAGGAGGGGAGCCGGGCCGGCCGGCTCCGCCCCGTTCCCCGCCCCCCTGTCATGGGCGGAAGTGACGCCAGCGGCGGCGGAGGTCACTTCCTGCTGGGGTGGATGAGGAGGAGCTGGAGACGCCGCGGAGGAGACCGGAGCGAAGACGGGCCGCGCCGGGGAGAGGTGAGCCGCGGCCTCGTCCCCGGGCCCTCCCGGGCCGACCCTGAACCTCGCGGGCGGCGTCCCCGGGGTCGGGCCGCCCAGCGGGCCACGTACCGGCCCGGCCTGGCTGCCGGTAGCGCGGGGGCGGCAGGGCCGCGGAGTGTGAGGGGAGCCGGGGCGCGTTCGTGTGGTGGCTCCGCGGGGCCCTGCGGCGAGGCCGGCCTGGCCGGAGGCAGGAGGGAGGCAGGCCGTGGGGGCCGGGACGCCGCAGCGGTGGAGCCGCAGCGCCGGCCTCGGAGCGCCTCGCCCTCGCGAGCTGTGGAAGGGCGAGGGCCCAGGGAGGTTGCAGACGTGCGACGAGCGGCCTCGCGGGGACTCTGTGGGCGGAATGGAAAGGCGTCTCCCGGCTCCTGCGAGGTGGCGATCGGAGTGTCGGGAGGAGGGTTTCTGGTCAAATCCTTGCCGTGGCGGGACGCGCACCCCCGAGTCGTGCGGTTGGAGGGCATTCCTGCGGCAGAATGTTGACCCCGCGTTCCGACCGGGCTGATCCGGGGCTTAGAGTCCGGGGCAGCTTCCCGGAGCGGCGGAGAGCGGTGTTTTCCTGCCTCGTTGTCGCGGACGTGGGAGCCGCCGGGAGAGGCAGCCCTGGCCTGGGCTCGGAGGCCTTGTTGTTGTGTATGTTGTGTACGCGACTGCCTGTCTGTGTTTGTGTCTGCTCTCTCCTTCCTTTGGGGTGTTTATGTCGCCCTCGTTCGCCGGTCGTTTTATAGGCTGAAACTTACTATCTTTGTGTGCTGAAAAAAAAGCTCAAAGGTTCTAGAGGAATCCTGGTTAGATGAAACTTCCAAGATCAGGAATTCGCCCCCACCCCTCCCTGAGGCCACGGAGGCACCTACGTTCGGCCAGGAGCTCTCTTGTTGATGTGGGTGCTGCGGCCCGTCATGCACCCTGGGGAACCGAGAGTGTGGCTCTGCCCGCTCCTGCCCGCATCTCCCCAGGCGGCTTCACCCCTCCCTCCTTTCTGCTAAAGGGCTGACTGATACAAAGCTGCTTGCTGCTAGGAACAGGAAACCTATCGAGCTGTAAATCTGGGTGGAATGAATTCAGATCAGCAGGACTCCCTGCGCTTACTGAGCAGAAGCTTCCCAGAGATGCCTGCCTGTTCTCCCTGTTAACGGGAGAAAATGTAAAAATACTTCTGGAAGTAACGTAGCTGCATGTGGCGTGTTTATTTCCTGGATCCCACTGTGTTTTTCAAAGAGGAGGGGTCAGTTTCTGACTTGGGGGGAGTTTTCCTTCTCCCATCTCCTGTAATTCAGCAAAATAAATCAAAATCAGATGTTTTCTTCAGTGGCTGATGGACTTGGGTTTTTTTTCGCTGTGTTAAGCTGGTACATCTGGGTGAACCCAGGCGTGTGTGCATTGGCATCTGGGCCTGTCTGGTAGTGAAGAAAAACCGTTTGGCCTGTTTTGGCGGCCTCTCTGGACCCATTTCCACGGCGCTCTTCCTTTTTCACATCTGAAGGGCTGGTCTGGAGGAAGAAAGCAAATATTAAAGACGGTGTTTACGTATTGTGGTTTGAAGTCAGGTGAGAGTAATTACGGCCTTTGGAGCTGATGACCCGAGTCAGGACCATCATTTGGTGACTCGGGGATTAGCAGTTTGGAGGCGACACGGTGAAAAGAAAGAGGGTTACATAAGGAGGCAACAACAGGGCCGGAAGGTTGGGAAAACCTTGGAAGGTAATAAATAAATAGCACCTTAAAGTAATTGATGTGGCTTGTGTCTCTCAGCAGGAGGGTGAAAATGAAAGCAGGCTGTAGCATCGTGGACAAGCCGGAAGGAGGTGGAGGTGAGCAGAAGTTAATCATCTCTGATGTACCTGGAATGTCCCTCCGGGGTTCCTTTTCCCTCCCCTCGGGCTCCGTTCACAGATGTCAGACTGGGACCAGACAGACCCTGACTGGGCAGGCACTGCCAGCACAGTGCGGGCTTGTGTCTTACGAATGTAGCATGTACGTAACATGTCTGGTCCCCGCCCTTTGTCCGGGGCTTCAGAGTCTTCTCCCTATTGAGGCACAGTTCCACCCGGTTGGGGGGGGTGGGGTTGTAAAGGGGTTTTCAGCTGTATTTTCCTAAAACGTTAGTTTGTGTTTCCCATTTGTTTCTGTTGGAACTTTCATGCTCTCTTGGAAAGTAGGTGTGACGTTTAGTAACGTAGGAAAGGGCGACAGGTTGGGACCCCTTGGTGCTGCTGTCCAGCTCTAGCAGATTAGATGGTTGCCACAGGAAAGATGACGTGTCTTTGCTCTCCCCCCCGTGGTTAGCCCTGGCTGACCGGAGGGGTGTTTATGGCATGTTTGCACAGCACTCTAGAGATTCTGAGCGTCCGAATGTGCAGTCGGGGGTACTGATCGGTATGTACCTAACTCCTGACCACCTTGATCTTGCCCTTTTCACGTTAAAGGGTATCAGTTTCCCGACTGGGCCTACAAAACCGAGTCGTCCCCCGGCTCCCGGCAGATCCAGCTCTGGCACTTCATCCTGGAGCTGCTGCAGAAGGAGGAGTTCCGCCATGTCATCGCCTGGCAGCAGGGCGAGTACGGCGAGTTTGTCATCAAGGACCCGGACGAGGTGGCCCGCCTCTGGGGCCGCAGGAAGTGCAAGCCACAGATGAACTACGACAAGCTGAGCCGGGCCCTCAGGTGAGGGGAAGGATCCCCAGAGCCACTGTGTTAACAGATTGCAAGGAGGCTTACGCAGTTTGGTGAATGTTGGATAAAAAGGGTGTCAGGTGGTAAGAGACTGTGCTACCTAAGTGAATAATAACGTGTAGCTTTAAAGTGGGAGTAGAAGAGCTGCTGAGTCTGAGTAGCACAGGAACAGGAGGGAAGAGGCATATCTTTGGTTATATGTAGGAGGGAATTCCAACGTGGTTGGCATCGGATCCTGACAGACAGCCGAGGCTGCTCGGCAGTGGGCGAGGGTGTGTGGTGAAACACAGATTGGAGCTCATTTAGAATGCAAAGGATGAGTTTAGACTTCCCTGTTAGAAAGTGGTTAGAATTTCTCTCTTTAGGCTCTCCTAGAAGGAATGGGAAAGTGAGGCGGGCTCATGGGAGGAGGGCTCACGGAACGGTGCTGACCTCACTGTTCCGGACCCATATCTGGGAGCTCCATTGTTGGTCCAAAGGTTGCTCCAGCAGGTCTCAAGATTGATCTTTCTGGGATTCTGTGTTTCCCCTTGTCAGTTAGCCCTTAAGGGGTCAGAAGGTAGTTTGTAACCTGTGCCGCCGAATAGATGCGATGCCAGAGCTTCGGGGTCCATTGAAGCCCCTGCCTTTCTTCCGTAGTGACCTTGAATGTCAAATCCACGGCCGCTGTGTTAGAGCCGCTCACATCCTTGTGAGAGTGCAGCAGGCCAGGCCAACGGCTTGTTCCCAGATCAGGGTACATGATCGTCCGACCTGCCACCGGCAAACAGCTCTGCGTTTCTGGGTCTGCGCTCTGTGCTCAGGCCACCAGACCAGCCTTATCAGGTCTCCCAGGAGACCAGTCTGCCCCTGCCTGGGCAAGGCAGCGACGCACAGTGGCACAGGAAGGAAATGGACTACGGGGTTGAAAGTGTAGAATGACGGACAACAAAAAGTAACAGGGACCACGGTAGGTGTTCAGGATCTGAAAGTGCAGTGGTTGTTGTAAAGCTCTGGCCGGGGACCAGAACTTAGCTTGAAAATGGAATGGGAACCATAATCTCATAGGTGTCCCAGCCCTAACCTGAAGGCCAGGCTGCAGAGTGATAGTGATGTTTTCCATGTAATTCAGAGCAGGAACTGTTCGTCTGAGTGGTTCCCTAAGTGTATCAAAAACTGTCCATGGCCGGAAGGTAAGTTGACACATATTCCTGTTTTTACAGATACTATTACAACAAGAGAATCCTTCATAAAACCAAAGGGAAGAGATTTACTTACAAATTTAACTTCAACAAGCTGGTGATGCCCAACTACCCATTCATCAACATTCGATCAAGTGGTAAGAGGCGGACCGTTCCGGTGGGGAATGGATTTTGAATTGAGAAAGAATTCTAAAAGCCTGAGTCTAAGACCTGGCATGTTGAAGGAGTTTTGGAAATACTGGCGTCAGGGGGCTTGCCCCTCCGGGTGTTGCTTGGGTCTCCCTGTTTGTCCCGCACAGGGAGTGGAGGGCTCTGTGGCATCAGAGATTTGTTTAGTTTTGTCTTCGGTTCCCTTTTCTGCATATGGTTTGCATCTCCCAGTTACTCCTGCCCTGTCCTCTTCAGGAGCCACGTTCCGTGGATTTGTGTTCATCTTTCAGTTCAGAACTCAGTGTTAACACCTGCCCAGCGTCCCTTTCATAGACGGGGCCGTTTCTACAAACACTTCCGATTTTCTATGAAACTACCAAGCTCTCCCTTATCAAGCGAATATCATCAAAACCACAGCATCCTTAATCACAGGAGAGGAGGTTCGGGTGTTTGCAGTGAAAAGCTGCGTCTTTGATCTGCACCAGCAGCTCTTCGGAGGCTGAGATCTGGGGTTGTTTGGCCTTCTTTCCTCTTAAGTGCAGCAAGGCTCCCTCTAGACTCCCCTCTAACCGCTCTCTGTGGCTGCCCCTCACAAAGGGTTGAGGTCCTCTTCTGCCCACGCAGAAAGCAGTCTCTCAGAAGGGGCTCGGTTTTGTTTTGTTTTCAGATGCAAGTCTTCTCCCTCCCTGTCCAAGAAAACATTGTACTTAACTAGTTTTTGACCAGCCCACCAGTACTCTGCTTTTGTGGCATTGGTGTGAAGGCAGAGAAGTCTGATTTATAATTCTGCAAATTCTGAGTTCTCGGAGAAAAGTTGGAAGAAACTTGAAAAATCAGAGCGGGGCTGTGGCGGAGAGAATATAACACTGAGATCCATCATAGATGGCTAATTACTGCGCACAACAAGTTAGGGCAGTTTTAGCCCGAGCTCCTCCCACAGTCCAGGCTCTCCTGCGGCCACTCCCTCCCGTCCCTGGGGCGTGTGTTAAAAAAAAAAAAAGTGGTATTGGAATGCGTCTCTCTAATTACAACCTGTTTTCTTTCCTTGTGCCTGAGGGAGAGGTGTTAGGCAATCAGACCTATTCTCGCCACTGGAATCCTGTTCCTTCTGTTTTTCACTCTTGTCCCCTTCTGCGCACCTAGAGGAGTTGAGACTGTGGGTGCGCACACCAGCAGTTTTGAAGAATTTGTTGGTTTTCCATACCTCCTGCCCCAAAAAGGGTTCACTGCTTTTGTTATGACCCATTTTTGTCCATTGAAAACCCAGAAGGCCAGCCACTTGGAGAGCCTGGAATGGGGCACATCCATTAGCCCTTGGGAGTTCAGTGCTTTTCCAGGGCAGGAGAATCTGGACCCTCACTCTGTGAGGTCTCTGGGCTGCTAGCCCAGCAGTAATGGCCTAGCACAGCCTCTTCTCTCAGATGAAAGCAGTCGGTCCAGCCTTGATCCTTAACTAAACTCAGGACCCTAATCAAATGATGATTAGTCACAGAGGAAGCAAAAGTATGCATTTTGTTTGTGTGTACCACTTGGTCGCATACGTCCTGGGTACAGATAACTCCAAAGAGCTGGAGTCCTCAGGTCATAAAGAACTTTTACCCAGAGAGACCAAATTTCGTTTCAGGTTTAACTTTCACGATGACGGAGAAATGTCACATTTAGTGAACAACTGCTTAATGGAGGTACTTCTGCTGGGTGTTTTTATGAATTATGTCATTCAGCTCTCCCAGCCCATTAAACTGTACGTCTCCATAGTCACATGTTATAAATGCTAAAATTACGGATGACACCAGAGTCTGAGATTGATAAGGGCAGGGTGAGTACAGTTACTTGTTGAACAATTCCTCAGGAAACAGTTCCTGAGCTACTGAAACTCACTCTTATTCAGTAGGTCATATTTTCCTCCCCCAAATTGGGATTCATTCATTTGCTCAGCAAGTAATATGTTAAGTCCGAAAGACGAAAAGGTTGTGGAGGAGTTCTTTCCCTCAAAGAACTTACAATTTAGCGGCAGAGATCAGATATAGGAGATGTAACACAATTCGGAGTAACAGCGTGAAATGTGGAAAGCACTCTAAGTAGCAGAGCCCTGTGGGTTTTGATGTTGTACGTCAGAGAGATCATGTCCAGATGGTAACGTGTGTGTACTTTTAAGAAACCGGAGATGCTGATGGTAACACTCCCAAATAATACAGAAACTTACAGTAAACAGCAAAGTGAGCGCTCTTTTCCCTTCCTTGCAGTCCCCCTCACTGTTGATGGTTTAGGGTAGAGTGCTTAACATGTGGATGGTATTGGAAGTACTTCTGTTTACAGTGTCTCGATCTTCTCTCGTCTTTATCAAAGCATTCTATGAAATACATTATTGAATGAGTATTTTTATTGTTTACTGCTTTTGCATAAGAAACATTGGGAAGGTACAGAAGATGCCAGTAAAAATGGTTATCTGTCAGGGTGGGGCAGAGGGTGGGGGGGGAGCAGGACAGGCCATTCCAAAGGTAGATTTGAGACCTCTCACTCTATGCCTCCCACCCCCTCCCTGGTTTTTCACATTTCTCTTTATTTTGGAAAACTTTAAACCTACTTTTAAAAAAGTGGAAAAAAATAGAACGGTGAATCCTTCATCTAGATTCACTAATGGTGGACGTTGTTGCCTCATTTACTCTCTTTTTTTTTTTTTAATGTTTTTATTTATTTCTAGGAGAGAGAGAGACACAGCGTGAGGAGGGGAGGGTCAGAGAGAGAGGGAGTCACAGACTGAAACAGGCTCCAGGCTCTGAGCTGGCAGTCAGCACAGAGCCCGACGTGGGGCTCGAACCCACGAACCGCGAGATCATGACCTAAGCGAAAGTCGGACGCTTAACAGACTGAGCCACCCAGGCGCCCCATACTCTCTCTTTTTTTGTTTTTAAGTTTATTTTTGAGGGGCGCCTGGGTGGCTCAGTCTGTTAAGCGGCCAACTTCGGCTCAGGTCCTGATCTCACAGCGTGGTTCGAGCCCCATGTTAGGCTCTGTGCTGACAGCTTGGAGCCTGGAGCCTGCTTCTTCTGTATCTCCACCCCCCCCGTACCTCCCCTGCTCACTCTCTCTCTTTCTCAGCAAATAAAACCCTAAATAAGTAAAGTTTATTTTTGAAAGAGAGAGAAGGCTCTGTCAGTGCAGAGCCTGATGTGGGGCTCAAACTCACTAACATGAGATCATGACCTGAGCCAAAAACAAGAGTTGGACGCTCAACTCTCCGAGTCCCCCAGCACCCCTGCTTTGTCTCTTATATATACTTTGTAATAAGTCTCTTTGAGGTTAAGTTGTAGATGTCATGACATTTCTCCCCTGTCACCTCTTAGGTCTTCCATAAGCACAATTACATTAACACACCCAGGAAATAAGACATTGTTCTAATACTCTTGTCTAACAAATGGTACGTAATCAAACACGTGCCTTTTACCATTTTTTAATTTAATTTTTAAAAAAAATTTTAATGTTTTTTTTATTTTTGAGAGAGAGCATGAGCAGGGCAGGGTCAGAGAGAGAGGGAGACACAGAAGCTGAAACAGGCTCCAGGCTCTGAGCTAGCTGTCAGCACAGAGCCCAACACAGGGCTAGAACCCACAAACTGTGAGATCATGACCTGAGCCGGTCGGACGCTCAACCGACTGAACCACCCAGGCGTCCCATACCGTTTGTGTTTTTAAGCAGTGATTATTCTGTAGTAAAAAATTACTTGTTTTGTGCCATTACTATCCTAAGGGATTTATAAAATGCTAACCATTTTATTTTTTATCACCTTTTTAAAGTTTTTTATTTTATTTATTTTGAGAGAACAAGTGAGGGAGGGGCGGAGAGAGAGAAAGAGAGAGAATCCCCGAGCAGGCTGCATGCTCTTAACACAGAGCCGAACTTAGAGCTCGATCTCACGAACCTTGAGATCATGACCTGAACCAAAATCCAGAGTCAGACAGTTAACTGACTGAGCGCCCCAGGCACTGCAACCATTGTAGTTTTTAAAATATGAGGATTAGTCCTTTTTCTCTCCACTTTACAGGTAAGAAAACTGACACACAGAAAGATGACTAAACTATCCAGAGTCACATAGGTAGTAAGTGGTAGGTCAGGGCTTGAATGGAGGCAAGGGCCTTGTTATTTCCATTTTGCAGAAGGGGGTCAAAAGCCAGTTGGTTACAGACCACAAGGTAGAAGGTGCCAGAACTGAGATTTTATGTGTGTATATATATATAGTTTGTTTTTTTAACGTATATTAATTTTTGAGAGAGGGGGAGACTGAGGACCCAGAGTGTGTGGTGCACCGTCAGCAGAGAGCCTGATGTGGAGCTCGAACTCGTGAGCTGCAAGGTCATGCCCTGAGTTGAAGTTGAACGCTCAGCTGACTGAGCCACCCAGGCACCCCCAGAACTGAGATTCAGACCCAGATTTTTCAACCTTGCTACCCAGACTTCTTAGCGGCTCCTTGAAGGTGGTCATCTTCCAAAGTAGTGTTATTCAGAGTTTTTTAAGCAGCAAGCTAATTTTTCAAACAAAGTCTTAGATCTGTTCTCTCGACATGTCTAACCTGTACAAAAGTGGTGCAGCTACTCAGCACCGGAGGTGACGGCCCAGGGCGCTGCTCCAGCACTGCTCCCAGGGGGCGCCTTCCCGGTGCGTTTGGACAGAGCTGTGTGTTCTGTGTTCTTGCAAATCAGCATACCTTAGCCTGTGCGAGGGAGGAAATAGCATCCAGTTTGGGGAAAAAAAACAAAACGGGCACCTGGGAGGCTCCCATCAGTTGAGCATCCGACTTTGGCTCAGGTCATGATCTCACGGTTCGTGAGTTTGAGCCCCGCGTTGGGCTGTGTGCTGACAGCTCAGAGCCTGGAGCCTACTTCAGAGTCTTTGTCTCCCTCTTTCTCTGCCCCTCCCCTGCTCACGCACTCGCTCACTCTCTCTCTTTCAAAAATAAATAAAACATTAAAAAATTTTTTAATTTGAAAACAAAACAAAAAAACTAAACCATCTAGGAGGAGACAGGACCTTCTTCCCTCCCTGCTGCTCCCCAGAACACACCTCCAAACACACAGAAGCAGCTGTCTGCTCTTCAGTACAGGTGCTCTTAATGCATGATCAAGACCTGAATGAGTGAAAAAGTAGAATTGTAGCCACGAATAGGCTGGTAGAAGGGGTACTTTTGGTCTGAGGTGACCTTGATCCTGCTTGGATTATATATACAGGGCCATCTGGTAGTTTTTCCCAGTTACAAGATTAAGTTCTTGGTTTCAGTGGGAAAAGGCCCTCTGGAGCCGTTCCTATGGAACTTGGGTATCAGAAACGCTGCGATGGCACGGCCACTCAGTCGCGTGTGCCTAGAAAGGCACAGTGCACAGCCCAGCCACCTCCAGAGCCCTGGCCGAGGGTGGCCCGCTGTATCAGCCATGGAAGGGGGCAGCTGATGGAGGCGGTTCCCGGCCACACCACGCCTCGTGCCCTCTCGTCTCTTCTCTCAGTCTGGTACTTTCACTTACTTGGCTTTTCTTCTTTTTTCCTTTTCCCTCTTCTCTGCCTCGGAGTGTAGAAAGCCCTCCTGGTGTCATCACTGAGGGAGGTCGGGGTCACCCGCCCGGGGCCCAGAGGGTCTCTGAGGCCTCACATGGCACCCCTCCCCTACAGCTTGGATATAGAAGGACCTTTGGGGGGAGCTGAGAACTTGCGGGCCTCTGAGTTGACGTTTAGTGTGGTGTTGGTTTCTGCATCAGAGTTTCGGTCTCCGCAGGCGAATGTGGGGGAGGGAGCGGGAGGCCCCGCATTTGCCCCCAGCCTCCTCGGTGCTGGGAAATGTTGGAAGCAGGAGGGGAATGGAGACCACTGTATAGGATAAAATAAAAAAAGAGGGGCGCCTGGGGGCTCCGTCAGTTAAGTGTCTGACTGAGCCTCAGGTTGTGATCTCGCAGTTCATGGGTTTGAGCCCCGAACTGGACTCTGTGCTGACAGCTCGGAGCATGGAGCTGCTTCTGTCCCTCCCTCTCTCTGCCCCTCCCCTGCTCACACTGTCTCTCACAAGTAAGCCTTAAAAAATTATGAAAATAATACTGTTTGCAAAGCTGAGAATTGCAACAGTTGATACATGCGCAGAATTTCGAGGTGCCGAGAAGGGTGCCCATCTGTTCGTCCCGCTGACCAGTACTGGGTGCTACCAAACCGTTAACCCCCCGCCGCCTTACAACGGCTTATTGTGAACAGCAGGGAGCCCCTACCTTCGAGGACTGATGTTTGCGTGCAGATGAACAAGGATGGACCAGGACGTCACAAAGTGCTGTGACCACAGGCGGGCCGGAGCCTGGGGAGGGGGCCGGGCTGCATCTGCTGCAAGACAGGGCGGCCAAGCATGCGCTTCCTGCCGTGACACCACGTAGACATGCGTACGAGGCGTGAGCGAGCGTGCTGGCGGTGGGTGACCCGTCCTCTAAAGTGGCCTCTGTTTCCTCCGCCCCCACAGGTGTGGTTCCCCAGAGTGCGCCACCAGTGCCGACGGCCTCTTCCCGGTTCCATTTCCCCCCTCTGGACACCCAGTCTCCGACAGGCGACGTGCAGCCCGGGCGCTTCTCCGCCGGCTCCCTCAGCGCTTCCGGCCAGGAGTCTGGGAGCGGCACCGACAGAAAGGCCGAGCTGCCGGAGCTGGACGACAGTCCGGCCGCCGATTGGCGCCGGGGCGTGGACCTGCTGTCGTCCCGGAGTGCCGTCGCTGCAGGGGGCATCGGCCATCAGAAACGCAAGCCGGACATCATGCTTCCTCTGTTCACCAGGCCCGGGATGTACCCCGACCCCCACAGCCCCTTCGCCGTCTCTCCGCTCCCCGGCCGCGGGGGCGTGCTCAACGTCCCCATCTCCCCTGCCCTGTCCCTGACGCCCACCATCTTCTCCTACAGCCCGTCACCGGGCCTGAGCCCCTTCGCCGGCGGCGGCTGCTTCTCCTTCAACCCCGAGGAAATGAAACACTACCTGCATTCTCAAGCCTGCTCCGTGTTCAACTACCACCTGAGTCCGCGGACCTTCCCCCGTTACCCGGGCCTCGTGGTCCCGCCGCTGCAGTGCCAGGGGCATCCTGAGGAGTCGGCCCCATTTTCCATCAAGCTGCAGCCACCGCCGGCCGGCCGGAAGCACCGGGAGAGGGTGGAGAGCAGCGAGGAGCCCGTCCCTGCCGCGGCTCCCATCCCCACAAGAATTAAGGTGGAGCCAGCGGCCGACAAGGATCCGCAGAGCCTCGGGCAGGTGGTGCGAGAGGAGGAGCGCTCCCAGGGGGAGGGCGCTGTGCCGGGCAGGACCACGGAGGAGGCGAAGGGCACCGTCTTTGCCCGCCCGGCTGCCCCCGTCTGGCCCTTGGCGCCCGCCGGTGCCCCGAGCGAAGAGCCCCTAGAGGCGGCCGAAGACAGTGAGGACAGGCCTGGCAGGGAGACCGGCGCGCCCGAGAAGAAGGAAGATGCGCTGATGCCCCCGAAGCTCCGGCTGAAGCGGCGCTGGAACGACGGCCCTGAAGCCCGCGAGCCCAGTAAGAGCGGCGCCGCCCTCTGGAGAGGCCCGGGGCCCCGGGGCCTGGCCGCAGCCGCCGACGCGTAGACCCGGGGGCCGGGGGCTCTTTGTGCTCGAGTCACACGCGTCCGTGTATTTATGTAGCGAGATTGGGGGGGCGGGGGGAGGGAGTTAGACTGGTTTGATTATTCTAGGGGCATAGACTTGTCTTTTTATGTTTGGGGATCGGGATGGGCGCCTTCTGTTGTAAATTAGGTGGGGTGTGAGCAGCAGGCGGGAGGTGGATGAACTGAGGGGAGGAGGGGCCTCCGCTTCCTGGGGAGGCTCGTGCTTCCCCGACAAACTCTCGGGGCCACGGCACGCCTGGCCCTGTCTAGTTCAGGTTCCAGACTTCTTTTCTATCGTATTTATATATGGAAAGCCATTAATGAATTTCTTTTGCTCTGAGACACGGGAAAGGGAATAGGGCGTGATCGGGAGGGTGAGCGCTGAGACCACTAATGCCATGGGTGTCGCCGGAGGTGTTCTGTGTAATTATTTCAGGGGCAGAGTGAGATCATCTCAGTTTTAAAGGGACAGAGGCATGTTCCGATGTTGCTTTTTTTCCTCTTTTCCTTTGTTGTTATTTGGCGTTTTTTTCCTTTCCTTTAAAAAAAAACATTCGCAGGGAATATGAGATGTCGCACCAGTCATGGTGTGGCGGGGGTGGCTGTGGGGCCAAGGGCCCCGCTGCACGTTTCTCGGACTTTCCCCTGCTTCGTGTAGGGAGGCGCCCTGAGGAGCTGTGAAGTCTGGTTCAGGGAAGAGAGAAGAGGTGGGAGGATGGAACCCAATGCCTTTAAAAACAAAACACGTACAGAAATGATCTTCGTCTTTCCTCATCCGTCGTGGGTTTGGAGAGTGGGGAGCCAGGCCACGGTGTGGCTGTGGGCGTGCTGAGCGGCACGACATGGGACACGTCTTTCGTCGTGTCTGGTCCTCTGGCCAATCCTTCAGTCAAGCCTTAACAGTGAGCACACTTTACCCTGACACGGGTCTGTCAGCAGGAGCCCGGAGAAGGGCACGGACACCTTTTCAGACAAGCCAGGAATGAGGAAACCAGGTTAAGTTCTCAGCTGGCATTTGGTTGTTCCCTTGAACATCACTGGGACGGGAAGCAGAACAGTGGGTTTGGGGGTGACAGGCAGGTGGTACCTGGAAATGCAGAAGGTAGTGGGGGGTCGGGTGGATGTTGGAGACCGAAGGAGGGGCGGGCGGAGACACAGAAGGCAGCCACACGGAGCCTGGGGGGAACGCAGGAGTTAGGGTCTGTCCTGTCATGGGGGTGCGTTCCTGCTTTGCTTGTTTCCCTAGATTGTTCTAGTCCTCATGATCAGCTGACCACCCCGTGTGGGACTCTGGTTCACCCAGACAGTGGGGAGCGGTTTCTCCACGGGGAATCCCCTTCCTTCGGCCTGAAGGAACGGGAAAGTATCGCTCTGACGTGAAGCAAGAGAGACCTTATGGGGCCAGAGAGAAGCCACAGCCACCGCATGTGCATAACTGCGTGGCATGTGGAGATGCCGAAGTGGCTCCCGTCTGCCTGGCGTCCAGGAGGTGGGCAGAGAGGAGGTGACCTGTTAGGAAGGGGGCAACGAGTGGGCACAGGGACACTGTTAGGAAGTGGAGGGGCCCCTGACTGCACCGTAGCCCGAGTCAGCTCTGTACCTAAGAAGCATTCAGAGGTTGTCTTTTAATGGGGTGGGGGGTCTTTTTTAAAAACTTGCGTGCTGGAGGGCGGGGAAAGGTCAGAGCCGGGGAGCGGGTTGGTAGGTGACTTGGGACAACTTGAGTCCATCACTCTGTTCTCTGGCAGGTGTCCTCCTCGATCAAATTCCAAATAGTGACTTGCCTTTCCCTAGGAAGGGATGGGGCCGGTGGTCTCTCTATCAACTCAGGCTTTGGTCAGGCTGCGCAGGGCTCCCCGTTCAGGCTTCTTGGGGTTGGTTCTGTTCTTGTCCATTTCTTTCTCTGCACCTCTTACCTCGGATCAGAAAGCAGGCCCAGGCAGGTGGAGGAAAGATCTCTGCTTGGCGCTGCCCGACCTAACCAGGGAGGCTGGCCGCCCCGCCCACGAGAGGGGAGGGCCGGCACGTGTCGGTATGAACTCAGGAATAGAAACTCGAGGCCTTTAAAACGAGGGAGAAGAATCCGTGACGCGTACCTGTAACCCCCTGGAACCCAAGTGCCAGAATTAATTCCTAGATGCTGCTTCTGTTTGAACAAAAAGTCACTGCTTTTACACTTGAAAAAAACACTCTCGAAAAATGTTCAACTCCATGAAAAATGTTTTTGGCTTTAAGAAATTGTTTGGTGTTTTACTGTTCCCTTTGACTGCCATTCCTTCGGTAAATCGTGGGTTGATTCGCACTGCACACGGCCTGGGGCGGGCGGGTCCTTCTGCGGAGCGGAGCCCGGGCTTGCGCAGGAAGGGGCCCCAGGAAGGGCCCGGCAATGTGGAAGTCGTTGACATTTCCCGGGGCAGAGGGCTGGGAGGTACTTCCTCACCCCCAGGACCGTTCCTGACAGGCACCTGTCGCCGGTCCGGCACAAAGCCAGGCCTTTCTCTTCTGCGTGCATTTCATCACTGCCCAGCAGCAGGTGGGAAGGGGGGGGACGAGACCAGGCCCTTTTTCTCCCCCATTTTGCCGTGCCAAACATTTAAGACTTTGCAGATCTAAATCTTGGAATTTCATTGATCAAGAGCTTGTTCATGCAAACAGTTTGCTTTTTTAACTCTAGAGAAAATAGCAGTGATCTCCGAAGGGCGTCCAGTGCTGCTGAGCTCTTTTGTTTTGCTCTAAAAGGATGGCTAGGAGTGCAGCACACAGCCCCCGGGTCCCCACACCTCCGCT
This sequence comes from Proteles cristata cristata, assembly GCA_017311185.1. Classification (NCBI taxonomy): domain Eukaryota; kingdom Metazoa; phylum Chordata; class Mammalia; order Carnivora; family Hyaenidae; genus Proteles; species Proteles cristata. Next base: position 184,881 of record JAESUZ010002811.1, read on the forward strand.
GTCAAGCTGCGCTGCGACACACCAGCAGCCGGCCGACAGAGCCGCCGCGCCCGGCTCCTCCGTGGGCCCAGAACTTTCCGAAGCATTAAAAGGTAGTTGAAGTACATCACTTCTCACCAAGCGGGTAGTCAGTTGGCTGTCTGTTTGTTGTTGTTGTTTTGTTTTGTTTTTTTTTTTAATTTATTTCATAATTATGTGTATACCTTTTGTTTTGTAAAGGGTAATGGAACATACATTTTAATTTTGCTTAAAAGAAAATTGTTGATCCGTTCTTTGGAGAGCAGTTCTATTTTTCATTTTGGTGGGGTGGAGGGAGTCCCGGCTCGCTCGTTCGGAAACATCTAAGTGTTCTCTTGAGTCACAGGATTGCGAGGCAGGGATCTGTGAGTGGGGCACTCACACGGGGGGGGGCTTCACTAGCATCGCCATCGCCACGGCAGTGCGCTGTGTACATATGTGTCAGCGATCGCCTCCATCGTGCAGTGCCTTTTAGACGTTCCTCTTTCTATAAAGTCTTCAAATTTTTGCATATATATTATATATATATATGATGTAACGTTATAGAAATATATGTATAATATACATATTTTTTCCAGGGGTATCTGATAGCTCTGTATTTTGTTATGGAAGTTGAAAGAAAAAAGTATTTTACCTCAGAAATTAAAGTTAAATAAAAAAGTACTTTTAAGTAACGCCTGTGGGGTGTCGGTGGTGTTGCCGCGCTGGGGCCGCCCGCCCACCACGTGCCCACTCGTGCGGCGCCAGTGTGGCGGGGAGGCTGGTCTCCTGACCACCTCAGGGACTGTGGCTGTCCTGGTGTCAGTGCTGCTGCTAGACAAAGGACAGCGGAAGCCGGGGACACGGGTTCACAGGGGAATTTTGACCTCAGGATTGTTTAGAAGATTCACGAAGAGTACGCGGCAGGGGCACCTGGCCAGCTCAGTCGGTGGAGCGTCCGGCTCTTGATCTTGGGGTCGTGAGTTCAAGCCCCACGTCGGACATAAAGCTTGCTTTAGAAGAAAAAAAAAGCATGGCAAAGCAAGAGCCATAGGCCACGGCCTGTGTGGTTCTGTGTCTACGGAACGTCCAGGAGAGGCGAGTGCGGAGACGCAACCTGGCTCAGCGGCCGCGGCCCCTCACGCCTTCTCGGAGGGACGGGAATGTTCTTCAGTTGGTGGCGGTAGTTGCACAACAATTCAGTAGAATGAAGCCTGCCGATCGCAGTCGCTCTGAAGGGGTGAGCTCTGCGGGCTGCAGCTTGTATGTCCGGAGGAGGCGGTGGTGGTCACGCGGCAAGCCGGCGCCGGGTGTCCTGCCCCACAGCCTCCGAAAGACGGTGCCAGAGCCTGTGGTTCCCCCCACCCTGCACCCCCGAAGTTCCCCTGTTCACGGAACCCTAGCCGCGCTTAGGCTTGGCTTCTGCGAGGGTCCTGGGAGTCAGACGGGCCTGGAGAACCAGGGCGGGTCATGAGGGATCTCAGGAGGTGCCTGGAGGGCTCGCGTTTCCGAGCCGGCTGGGGCCACCCCAGTGTCTGACACGAGTCCCAGCCCCGAGGGGCCCCCCCAGCCTGCCAGCACCCCCGCCCACAGAGAGCCCGGGACACGACCCAGTCACCGGGCATGAGCGCGGCCGCTGGCGCGGGGGCTGAGACCGGCCGTCAGAAACGATCGAGCGCACTTGAGCTCTGCTGCCCTGTGTGGCCGCCTCCGCGCACAGAACTGTGGGACTGTTCAGGTGCCCAGCAGACAGGTGAGCAGGGGCAGGCAGCGGGAGGGGAGAAGGGAGGGCCCAGCCGCCCAGGTGCTCAGGGCTCCGGTCCCCTCCCTGTCCCACACGGTCTCCCGCCCTGCACAAAGCCTGCGCTGTGACCGGGACGCCCGCGCAGGCGAGCGGTCACCCCGCGCCCGGCTCCCTGGCGTCAGCCCTTTTAAACACCCTGCGAGGCAGGTGCTGTTTATCCCCATTGTGCTGAGGGGAACACTGAGTCACACTGTTAACTGACGGCCCGGGTGTGAGCCCCAGCACCTGTGCGCTCAGCCTCATGAACCTGTTGACCTAGAACACCCTCTTTTCCTCCCCCTCCCCCAGCCAGTGAGCTCTTATCCCTCAGGATTCCACCCACACGCTGTCGCCAACAGGGGCCCCTTCCCGGCTCCTCTGAGGCGGCCCGCCGCCCCCATGCTGGCCTCTGGACCACAGCCTCACGCCGCCGCCAGCGCCATTGGTGTGGCCGCTCCCGGGACTCCGGTGCCCCGCCTGTCGCTGGAGCCTCAGGATGCTTGACAAGCGATTGTTGGACAGACGGGAAGCAAGAGATGCACAGGGGTGTTTGCTTGGGGCAGGGGACACAGGCCCGGGGTGCGGGGGCAGAGTCCCCCGCCCCCCTCCCCCTTCACGCCCTGTCTCTCCCTGCAGACGTGTATGCTCCGTACTGACCCACAGAGAATGTGGGCAAGAGGAAGATGAACCTGGACCCCTCCCGTGACGGCTGCTCCCTGAGAGGCCCCAGCGGGGTCGCTCCCTTCCTGCCCCTTCTGCCAGAGTTGACACACGTTCCAACTTCACTCACTTGCCTCTGAACCTACAAAATTTTTTAAAGGGTGTGTGAGAAGGCAGCTAAAGATCCCCAAGAAGGCCCGCAGTGTAGACAGCCCCCACTCCGGCATCCCTTCCCCAGAGTCGTGCTCCTGTGTCCCGCTGTGCTGATCCTAACCCTCACCCTGGAGGAGGGGAGGCGGGCTGGCCTTACCCTCACAGCCCCAGCCCTGCCATTTTCCTGGCTAGAACCTATCTGTGTCTCAGTTTCCCTGTTTTGTGGAGCCTGAATGGTGCACATAAGGCACTCAGTCCTCAACATCATTTGTTATAAAGATTTGAAGTCATCTTCACACCCAACGTGGGGCTGAAACTCCCAACCCCAAGATCAAGAGTTGGGAGCCAGCCAGGAGCCCCTCAGAATCATTTTTCTCATGAGAACAAGGAAACCAGATGTGCACTTGAGGTCCGGCTCCGTCTTTGTGCCCTGTGCTCTGCAGGGCTTGGCACCTTCTCGTCCCCCTTCAGCCCCTCTCGAGAGGATCCCCGGTTTAGAGACGAGAGAAAGGAGGCCCAGCACGGGTGACCCGTCTAGCCACTTACACAGGTCTCCGGGCTTCGGATCCCCTACTTTCCCCAGCCATTGCCTCGGACCTCTGAGGCGAGAGTGACGACACAGGGGAGGTGTGGGGGGGCCCCAGTCTTGGTGTCCCCCAGTGTCGGGCCAGGAGGGGAAGCTGGCCTCCACAGCAGGCCCCAGGCAGGGGCCCAGCTCTGGCCAAACAGCCTGGGCTGCCTGCTGTCCAGGGAGGGAAGGAGGTCAAAGCTGCAGGTGGACTGACCCTGAGGAGCGGCCCCGGGTCTGTGACCACAGGCTCCAGATGTGGGGACGTGTCCGGGCAGACGACGGGGTGGCGTGCAGCCCGAACATTGGACTGAGCCTGGACAAGAAGCCCAGGCCTCTGCCCCACGTCGCTGCCACTCACCTCGGCTGGCGGGTGCCGGTCTCGGCCCAACTTCTGTCCCAGCGCTGGTCTGCCACCAACCTTGGTCCCAGAGAGCTAGCTGGCAAGGAGGCAGCCTCTGGCCTCGCCCTGGAGTCCTGCAGGGACCTCACCAGAGAGGCGTGGGCAGGAGGGTGGAGGGACCCCTCCCTCCAGGAGGCAGAGATCAGCCTTGAACCAGGGGTCTAGCTGTGGCGGGGCGGGACCCCGAGTTCCGTGTGTCGCTAAGAATTCCGTGCTGCCCCTCCCCCTTCCCTTGGAGTAACATCAGCAGGGGAGAGGGTGGGCAGCCGGCCTCACCTGGTGGAGATGTGCCTTTGTAGGATGTTGCCACCTTGGCATCTGACAGGAAGGGAGGGGGCGGGGAAGCAGGCCGGCGGTGCCCTCCGTGGAGGATGCGGTAGCTAACAAGTCTGTGTACGGTCTCCCGCTCCTGGCCCGGCCGCACCGCGTCTTCGCCCGTGCTCGGTCCAGCTTGTTGCAGCTGCGGCCTTCTGCTGACCCCCTGCCGCCACCCCCCTGTTGAAAATCACCACGGTCTTGTTCAAATCCACAAACTTGCCTGCTCCGGAAAGTACTTCCTATTGTCCCCGTTTTGCAGATGAAGCGGAGGTCAAGGAAGTTAAGTGCGTTGCCCAAGGTCAACACGGCGAGGAACCAAACCAGGACTCAGCCAGAGTTTCTGGCTCCAAAGTCCATGCCCGCCCGCCCCCCACCCCCCATCCACCCACCGCCGCCAGCACCTCTCAGCCGTGACCCACATGCCTGGAACACACTGGAAGCAGGGCAGCGGGGGATAAGGGGCCCTTGTGGAGTCGGGAGTCCAGAATCCAGGGACTCTTCTGGAGCAACCGCCAGGCCACTCGCGATCAGCCAGCTGTTCGCCCACGAAGCAAACAGGGCGGCCGTGCCTGCAGACAGCAGGTCCCCACTGTCGTAGGGACTCCCGGGCTGGCCGGGGAAACAAGCCGACATAATGAACAGCCGACATACGAGGCAGACGGTGGCCTGGTGACAATGGCCATCCATGTACTCAACTAGCCTTTGCCAAGTGGCTGTGGATACCAGGTTCTGTCCTGGTATTTCTTACCCACCAGCAGCTCCTGGGGTCCCCGCAGGGTGCAGGCCGCCCCCCACAGAGCCGCCGCCTCTCCCTCCCCTGGCAAGCTGCAACCTTCCTGGTCTGGGGAATTTTCAGCACTGACTGGGGCAGGCACGAACTCAGGTGCTCCCACAGTACTCAGGGAGTTCCCACTCTCCCCGCGCCCCTTCTGGAAAGAACCAGAGCTCCGAGTGCCCCTGGTAACCCCGGGCAGTCCCCGGATGGACTGGTGCCCTTTCCCGCCAGCACCTTCACGGCCACCTCTGGAGCAGCAGTGGCAGTGGGGGCCTCCTCCCGGCTCCTCCCGGCCCTGACCTCCAAGTGGGGCTCGGCCTGGGCGGCCCTGACCTCCAAGTGGGGCTCGGCCTGGGTGGCCCTGACCTCCAAGTGGGGCTCGGCCTGGGCCTGGCGCACCGGGCGGCCGGGTGGTGCCCAGCGCTGGAGAGGTTAGAGCGCATTTCCAAGAGGCCCAGCTCCCTCCAGTCCCGTCCGGTCCCCGTAAACCTAGGTCTTGTCGCCAGAGAGTCCTAACTGATGCCCCCAGGACACAGATGTGGGAAAGAGAGGGAGGCATCCCTGGCGGCAGCCTGGAAAGACTGATGAGAAGGGGGTCAGCTTGGGAAGGGAGGAGAGGGCGGGGGGGAGGGGAATGAGGCCGGAGGGGCAGGGGATGATCCTCCAGGGAAGGGGGGGTGGCGGCCAGAGGCAGAGGTAGACTCAGGGATGAATTTTCAAGGAGTGGACAGGGGCTGCAGCAGGGGTGGGCAGGGGACCCCCCCAGCCTCTTGCCCACAGTATTGATCTGCTAGATTACTCAATTTCACCCGTATTGATCAGGTAATTGCTTTATCTCGGGTCTCATTTGAGCTCTGCATTCTCCTGGCTTCCCCTTCTCTCTCCTTCTTGTTTTTCCTATCAGCCTGACACAGGGCTCCTTAACACAGAGTGTATACACACACACACACATACGTTTGGTTAGCCTGCCCTGGGTTGGTGTTGGTGGGGTGGATGGGACTCCCTCCAGCCCCCCGAATCCTCTGCTCTCCAGAAGCCCCCACCGGCTCCAGATAGTGCAAATGTTGGCCGTCCCGAGCTCCGAGGTCCAGAAAAGAGCTGGGGAGATAGAATCCGTGGGCTTCAATCTCTGCTGCCTCTTCCCACCACCCCACCGCCGCTTCCCCCCCCCCCATGCTGGGACCCAGAAGCCCCTATTCCTCAGCCAGGCTTTTGGGCATCACCAGGTCTTTGGAGCCCTGCCTCTGCCTCCTCGCTGCCTCCTCGGGCGCCTCCTCAACGGCAGTAGCGCCTGGTCGCCCTTACCCTCTCTGCAACCCTGTGTGGGCCCCCTTCCTACCCCATGCTCCCCACAGCCCAGTGCCCCACCCCCAGGGCCCAGGCAGTCTGGGGAAGAGGAGGATGGGAAGGACTCTCACAGCCCCTCCAGGGAGCCCCGAATCTGAGAAGCAACAGCTCCTGGTGTATGAAGTCTCCCGTCTGCAGAAAAGACAGACCCATCCGAGGACCAGACGGGAAGACAAGGCCCAGAAGGGAGCAGGCAGTGAAGGGTCCTGGACAAGTGTTACTTTGATCACCATCTTCCAGAGCTCAGGTCACCGACTGGCCAGGTGGAGAGGCAGTAGATTATGGATACAGAAATTATAATTTGCAAGCGGGACCGCTGGAGCCTGGGTCCGGAGTCTGCGGCCCAGGGGATGTGCCCTCCCGCAGCCACGTCCCCCTCCCAGCCTGCACTCTGGGCTTCTGGCACGCAGGGGTCCCTGCCCGCCTGATGGAGTGGTGAACGGTCTATGCTCCAGACGTGCCCCTCTGCGCAGGGGTGCGGGGAGAGTGGCCTGTTCGTCCTCGCGCCCAGGCACCCGCTAAGGTCAGCGGTGGGCCAGCTGCAAAGGTTCTTGGCGGAGCTCTGCCTTCAGAACTTCCACTGAGAGCTCGGTTTCTAAACCAGATTAAAGTCCGTGTGAGCTCCAAAGACAGTGAAATCTTCATGGTTAATTGGCACAAGGCTTCAAACACCTCAAAAGTGCCAAAGGGCCAATGTCAGGGCGATTTGAAAAGTCCTGCATTGAGACCAAACAGCAGGGGACACCTTTCCCCTGGGCCGGGCCTGTCTGAGCAGAGACTTGTGCAGGAACGGGGTTTGCTGGCGGGCGTGCTCCCCTGTGCGGCCCAGACAGCAGGGGGAGGGAGAGAAGGAACGGGGCCTGGGGACAGGAGCAGCCAGGGAACTAAAGGGCCCCGAGAGAGGAGGGCAGCTGGCACACTCAGAAGGGGCAAAGCTGCGGATTTAGTCAACAAGATGTTGGGAGAGACCGTGTGCCGGGCATGGAGGGAGGGACTGAGAAATTCCATGGTGAAAATGGCTTGGACCCTCCCGGGGAGCTCAGAGACCCTAATACACTATAAACCAGCTCAGCCTCGAGGCCCCCACTCCACCCATGCCACCCCCTGGGGCCACCAGGCCTGTTCTGGCCCACCTCTGAGTCTCTGCAGCAAGCAGTGCAGGGCGGGGGTGGGGTGTGTGTGTGTGTGTGGAAGAGGGGGCTGGGGGGCTGGGTTTTTTTTTTTCTAATTCTTCTACTATTCAAGTGCCTCGACCTTTCCAGCCTCCCTTTCAAGCCCCCGCCACCCCACCTTTCTCCCTTGCTCCCTGGCACCTGTCTGGCCCTTCGCTCCTGCCTCCTGGGGTCCAGGCCTGGACGAAGCAGGTTTGAGTGGGGCCGTGTCAGCTTTAGCGCCGAAACTCCCACGTCTGGGGAAAGCGGTCCCCGGCGAGGCGGGGCGCTTGGGCCTCAGGTGCAGCTCAGGGCCCGGGTTGGGGCAGGATTAGAGAGTGGCGGCATTCGCCCACTTGTGCAGGGAAACGAAGACGGGGCACACACACATGGGTATACACGCACACACATGCATACACACACGCGGGTGCACACGGGTGCACACACGGGTACACACATGCAAACACACGCACGCACGCACACAGGTACACACGCACAGAGACGCTCCTAAGCGGGCTCTAAAACAAAGCCTAACCCGCACATCAGAGCGGACGCCCACAGAAACGCGGACACGCGCCCAAACCCGGGCTCACACACCCACGTTCCCAGAGGCAGGTGTGCATGGACAGAGCAGCCGCACACACTGCAAACACAAAACCTGACAAGCACCCACTCATGAAGCCGCGCGGCCGCAGAGACTCCTACGGAGACACACAGTCACTTCCCAGGTGCTTGGAGACTCACAGACACGGGCCTGCTACAGGGAAACACAGCCACACACGCAGACACCCACACACAGGCACAAAGGAGCCAGGAGCACAAAGGAGCCTTCACCTGTGCCCACGGGGTGGGCCGCTCAACAGATTCCAGAGCTTCCCCGCCCGCGCCTGCCCTGGAAACGTGCACAGGGTTCGGGAGGTGAGCTCAGCGGCTCATCACCCGCCCACCCGGGGAGCACAGGGTGGGCCTAGAGGACCCTGGCCCGAGCCTCACAGAGCCGGACAGCACCCACCCCCCACCTCACCACGCTGGTGACTCCTCCCAGGCCGGGGGCCCCTAGCCCTAGGGACGGTTCCGGGAGCAGCCTCTCCAGAGAGCGGGTCCAGGGCGGGCCGGCGGGGGTGGGGAGCGTGAGCGAAATGGGTTTATTACTGGGAGTCTGTTGCCTCGATTGGTATCGATCCCGCATGTCACCTTCCATTGCTGCTAATGGGACATGAAGAGTCTGCACCAACACCGCAGCCTCAGGCTCCACAGGCGCGCAGCCTCCCCTCCCCCCAGCCTGGCCGCCGCCTCTCCCTCTCCTCCCTCATCCCCAGCCCCTGGGGTCCCCAGGCCTCCTCTGCCACACCGGGGACCTTGGTCCTCTATTCCGGGGTGTCCTTCCCTCACTTCTCCCCGCCGAGTCCGGTCTCAGTCACATCTGTCACAACTGGACTGGCCAGTGGACCCTCCTGACCTCGGCCACGTGGCCTGTTGCCCTCCGCTGGCCGCCAGGCCCCGGGGCCACATCCCTTTCCCCCCTCCTTCCTGCTCCTCGTCTCTGAGCCCCAGCCTGCACCCCGTGCAGCCCCTCTATCAGGCCTCCCGGGGGCTGGGCCCGCCCCGTGTCTCCCGTCCCGCCCAAGTAGGGACCCACGTGGGGCGATGAGGTCTTGATCCGAAGTGTCACACAGTGTCCGCAGGCTCATGGCTACTCATGTATGAAAAAGCCCCTAACTAGGACAGGAAACGTGGGCTCCAAGATCACACGAACTTTGGTTTGCCCTGAGCTGTGCCTTTAAGCCCCGGGGACTGGACCCTCCGCCCTGGGAGACCCCCAGAGCCGGCTCCAACCCCAGAGTGGGAAGGCCCGCTGCGGTCTCCACCTCGCCTGGCTTGGCGCCCGTGATTGTGTCACTGTGTTGGGAAAACATAGGTGGCTGGAGCAGGCCGCGTAAAGTCAGTGGCGACGCAGCTGGGGGCTCCAAGGCGGTTTAAACCGAGTCGCGGCTGCCTGTTGTGAGCTGGGGCGGTGGGCCCGGCTTCCGTATGGGGAGCCGCACGGGCCCCTTGGGGTTACTGGCTCAGCAGTCTTTGGGGGAACAGCCCCACGGCCAGGCCCTGGGATGCAGCCAGCGATGCTCACGGGAGCCAAGGGAAGGGCTGGATTGGGTTAGGGACCCACCCCCTAAGGCCCTTTGTGTGTCTTGGGGGGGAAACAGGAGGCGCGGTGTGCCACCCCAGGAGCCAGGCTCTGTGCCAAGCGCCTGGCCTCCTGTCCCCTGTGAACGGGACTGGGTGCAGGGGCGCTGCTCTGACTGGGTTTGTGGGAACGTGGGAGGAAGCAGGCAGGGAAGGGCAGCGCACCAGAGGGAAGGTAAAACCCTCGCAAGTCTCCGAGGCAGCTGCTCTAGTTCCCGGAGGGACTGGAAGTTAGCGACACGGGGGACTTTCCTGGGGAGCTGGGGTCACGGCAGGAGAGCACGTGAGCCGGGAGCCTCCCTCCCTGGAGGCCTCCCCGATGCTGCCTCCCGTGAACTTGCGCAGGAGGGGTCCGAGCGGCCCGTGGAGTCCAGGCCTCGGACTTGAGTCCATGCCCAGCAGGTCCTTTGACTGGGCGGGGCCTTCGTGGAGAGGAAGCTCCTCCTGCCCACGTGCCCCGGGCCTGGGCACCTTCCGGCTCCTCCATCAGGTGGTCCCGGGTCCTTAGATGAAGAGGGTGGAGTGAGGTGTGGACGTGTAAGGGCAGGACCACCTGCCCAGGGAGGAGAGGCCAAGGGCACCTAAGGGAAATGCGGGACCCATGTCTCAGGGCTGACCTCGGCCCCTCGCTGAGGCTCCGTCTCCCGTGGGCATCAGGCCTGCCTGGTCCTTGCTCGGCCTGCACCCAACAACCTGGACACGCATCCTGCACCCCCCTCCAACCAGGACCCTCTCCCGGCGGCCCCCGGCGGCCTGTCTCCCCATCAATCATCCTCTCCCCCCTCACCTTTCTGTCATGTTAGCTTCGGTTGATTTAACCAGAAAACAACCCCCAGAATTGAATTCCACGGCCCTCCATCCCCATCTCCATCAGCTCAAGGCTGGGAGGGGCTGCGTAATGAGGTGGGGAGGGAAACTCGGCCTCCCAGAGCCAGGGAGGGAAAAAAGAAAATCATATTGATTCCCCGGCAACGGCCGTCAACCTTCTCCTCCCCGCTGGGGACTGGAGAGGTGGGCCCCAGGCCCCACAGGCTCAGGGGGGGATCCGTCCCCAGGACTTCAAAGGCAGAGGCTCTAGCTTCCCCTGGAGATGCGTCCCCCGGCTCAGGATGTCACGTGCCTAAGGCAGCCCCCTCCGGAACCCTACCCCTTTCCTGGTCCTCGGCTTTCCCTGCAGGGTACCTGATGCCCCCGCACTCACTTCCTCCTGTCTGGTTTGTGCCTGACTCGGAAGTTCTTCTTGCTGTCTGGCTTTCAGTCATATTCATAGAGAAAAGGAAAAGTCATTTTCCAGAACTCCAAGACGACAGAGACATAATAAGTGCTTAAAAATCCTCAGAGAAAATATATCGGGTAAATCATTCACATCATTTAATACTCGAGGCTCGAGGAGAACGCTGCAGTGCGGGGACTGTAGCCTCCGTGAGCTTGAGCAGAGCCGGGGCCTAGAAGCCAGGGAGACTCGGGGACGAGGTGGCGGTGAGGGTCCCGGGTTGCGAGGGGCTTCTTTCCCAGCCTGGGCTCTGTCTGCACAGAAAGTTCCCCGAGACAGGGACTGACTTACCTCGGGAAGGGCAGACAGCTGGAAGACAGCTGTCCTTCGCCTAGAACGGAGGACAGGTGGCCTCCTCACCAGTCCCTGTGTTGGCCTGACGCCTTAGGAGCCACCAGCCCCCCAGGTAGCCCTTGACACAAAGGACCTGCGGAGAGACACCCCCCCTTCCACAGCGCTCACAGAGGGGGAGGGGGTGCGGGCCACGGTGCCCCTGGCCCCCGAAGGGTTAATGCTATTGTCTGAAAACCACATCGGCTCCCCTGGGAGCTTGGAGATCCCGCTCTCATTTTAAGTAACCCTAACTCGCGTGTGACGAGAGGGGCCGCTGGGCGAGGCGCGCGCCAGAAGGAGCTGGGGACGGAGCAGGGGACGGCCGGCCGCTGCTCCAAGGTAAGGGACTCTGGTGGCAGGCATGCGGCTGGGCTGGCCTGAGGGACGGCCCTTCTCGCCCCCACCCCTGCCCAGCTGTGGGTCTAGTTGTGGAGCAGCAGGGAAGGGGACTCGTAAGGGGGAGCCCGCGGTGGCCCAGGGGAGAGCCCGAGGGCCACACGGAAGCCTCCTGGCAGTGTCAGGCCCCTCCGCCAGGTGCGGGACCTCATCCAGACCGCTGGGCTCTTGTCCCCCGGCGGGCACTGCTGGGGTCACACGTGGGCGTGCCCGCACAGAGGAGACGCCTGGCATCGATGCGGCCGAGTCAGGCAGGGGCCAAATGCAGGACGGGCTCGGGCACCCTGGGCACACAGAGCTCACCGCACCCTCCGAAGGGCTGAGGGCTGGGATGCCGGGGGGTTCGGGCATCATGCCCTGGGCGTGTGGAGGAGCAGGGGTGCGCCTCAGGGTCCCCGGGGTGGGAGGGTTAGCCAGGCTGGGGTGGGCTGGACCGAAGCCTCGCTGGGCTCCCTTCCTCAGGCTCCTGGGTCCTTCCCCAAAACGAGGTCCGAGAAGCCTAGAGTCTGACACAGCCTGTGCTGTGGGGCAGGTGCGGAGGTGCAGGGAGGGGGCCCTTCTCTCCCCCAGGGCTCCCGAAGGACCAGAGGAGGAGGGAAGGGGGAGGGAAGGGGGACAGCGAGAGGGACTCCGTTCAGGCTGGAGGCTTAGTGAAGCTGAAGTTAGGGTTCACTTGGACCGGGGTGAGGACCGAGTTGAGGTGGAGGCTGCGAGTGGACTGGGATGGGGGGTGGCTGGGTCAGCAGGTGGCCGGACACCCTGGTCCCTGTTGGCTCGGTCACCCGGCTGCCAGCTGGCCCAGCTCAGCGTTTGCCTGAGAACTTTCACTTCCTCTGGCGGCCTGGCTCCTCGGCCACCTCAGTGCCTGCTGGAGGGGGATTTCTTGTTCCTGGGGGTGGGGACGGAGGGAAGCATCGGGGATGTCCAGGCAGGGGGATCCCCAGGGCGCAGCTGCCGGGAATGAGATGGAAGGAAGGAGGCTGGGGCTGCTCAGGGAGGGCTTTGGGAGGGAGGCAGGGGTGGGAGGGAGGCAGGGGTGGGAGGGAGGGGGCCGCAGGAGCCCAGGCCGGGGAGCTGGGGGCCTGGGCTCAGCTTCTGGGTCTGGAGCATGGATGAGGGAGAGAGCACAGGAGCGGGACCGAAAGAGAGGCAAGAAAGCGCAAGACACAGGGTCAGAGCCTGTCTCCAGAAGTGAAGACAGAAAGGGAAACAGCTCCTCCTCGAAACTGAGACAGAAAAGGGACCGACCGCAGAGGTGCCGGGGCAGGGAGCCTCAGAAGCCTGGTGGCCTGGGGACGGGAAAGAAGGGAGAAGAAACCGTCAGGAAGCAGGAAATGAGCTAAGATTAAAAGGTCAAACCAAGTGAAACAGAGGCCTGGAGAGGCCAGACGGGAGAGGGGAGGGTGTGGGGCCGCGAGCCGGTCTCCTGACCCCCACCTCCCATCCCCCACCCCTGGGCCACAGGGCTGTGTGACTTTCCCCACGGCTTGGCTTTCAGCTGCCCTTCTACCACGGCTGGGCTGGGGCCTGGGGGCGTCTGGGTTTGGACTTCTGCTCCACTAGTTGCACAAACCTTTAAAAGGCCACGGGCCCCAGGGACACAGAGATCAGAGTCCGAGGGTCTGCAACGGGCTGAGATGGGGGGGCCGGGGGCAGGGACCTGAGACCCGAGGGCCCCTAGAGGGGGAAGGAGAGGTGTGGGAGAAGCAGGGCTGTCAGGGGAACCCCCCTGGGGCGAGGGACACCTCTCCTGGTTGGGGTTACAGGGGAGGGGTGAAGCTTAGCTGGTCCATTCCCAACATGGAGCATCAAAAAGGGGCCCCTCTGCTCCATCAGGTCCCCTGAGTTTGGGGACCCAGCAGGAGGGACAAGATGCCTTGGGGTCTCCCTCTGCCCCTCCCCCAAATCCCCCTGGGGGGGCAGCCTCTCTCACGCCCACCTACTGAGCAGCTGTAGCTGATAAGGACATTAAGGGAGGGCTCAAGACTAACCACTCCCCACTGGGGGAGAGATCAAGGGGACAGACCAGCGGCATCTAATCAGACTGGGGGTTCAGCAGAAGAGTGGGGGGCAGTGTGCACTTTTCCACTGTCCCCTCTGGGCCGGCCTCCCCACTCTGACCCTTCAGTCCTCACCTGTGTCCACACACACACCGGCCCCACACAGCTGCCTCCCTGCCATTCCCTCTGCGCTCTTTCTCTCCGACTCCGTCCCCCTGAATCAGTCAGCGACTCACCCACCAGGAAGGCTTGGCGGAGGCCAGTCAGCTGGACTCTGTGGTCGGTCCAGGCCAGACTCTTGGAAGACCCAGCAACAAAGTGACTTTTGATGCAAGTTTTGCTCTTCAGATAGGTAGGCAGCAGTGGGCTTGATCGCTCAGCTTTTTTTTTTTTTTCTTTTAATTCAGAGTGTGTCCCGTGTCTTTCTCATCCCCTCCCATCTGACTGTCGGTCCTCAGGCTTCCGGGTGAAGAGCCCAACACGGCGTCTTAGCTTAGGTTAGACCTGAGAGGCTCCGCCAGCCACCCCACCCCCACCCCCACCTCCACTTCTCTGCTCCAAAGTTTCGGCCTCAGCTCCTCTGCCCTGATTGACTGATTACAGCTCGGAGCCCGGAGTCAGATAGACCTGTTCCCGAGTCCGGCTCCACCACCCGCACGGGGATCTGATGCAAGGCTCCCATTCTGTGGGGCCTCGATTTCCTCAGCTTATAAAATGGGGATAATAACGCCCACGTCAAGGGGCTTCGGTGAGGACCCGGGAAGGAGCATATGGAAAGAGAGGTCAAGCCCAGAGCCAGGCCATGACAGGGGCCCATTTCATATGAACGAACTCTCACAAAGGTAAGATCTGCTTTGGACATTTCCTCTGGCCCCAAGCTCTGGCTTACGGCTCTCTCTACCCACTGTTAGCAGCCTTCTCTGTGTTGCGTTGTTAAATAATGACCTAAAACCTACCTGTGGTGTAATAAGGGCTTGTATCACCCAAGAAGACGGCTCGTATTATCAGTAACCAGAATGACGGTGGCAGTGACAATAGTCGCTTGCTGCTATGACCCTTCAAAAAACACAGAGCGCTTAGGAGCAGCCCCTCTGATCATTCCAGATTGGGTTATGATCCTCTGATTTATAGCTCTCCACACAGGCCCTCTGAGACCCCGCTGTAGCCGGGCAGGGCGCCCCAGGCCCCGGGAGCTTAGTTCGCCGCACAGGAGGGAGGGAGTTGGGGGCCTGGGGTGGGGGCTCGGGGGACAGAGCGGGTTACCTCCCCCTCAGCCTTGGGAGCACCACCACCAGAACTGCAGGGTAAAATTGGAGCACAAGGAATTGAGAGGAAGCACCAAGAGCGATTCTTGGACACAAAGGCAGGGACTGAGGGTCGGTCAGCTCCTCGGGGCTCCAGCACAAAGCGGGGGTGCTTGAGGGGACACGTTTGGGAGGCCTTGCAGCAGTGAGGACTTCCACATCCACGCGCCAAGCTCCTCAGAGACCTGAGGGTCTGGGCGGGTCCCCTTCGAGCATGGGGGAGACCAGGAAATGGGGAGGGGGCGGGGGGGCTTGACCACATCTACTGATCTCACTTGTGGTTTCTGTGTTTGGGGTTTTCTCCCTTTGAGGGCCAGAGGTGGGGTGTAGCCCACCCGGGGGTGGGGCAGAATATCATACGTCTTGAATTGAGGTCTTGCGGACGCCATTCCAATTAAGGGCTGTGTGACTTTCAAGAAGTTCCTTGCCCCCTCTGAGCTCAGCTCAGCTCCTGGGCTGGGGGCGCATGAGGACCCTCCTCCGAGGTGGGTTCATCTTCCTCCTCATGCCAGACCCTGAAGCTGCCCTGAGGTCTCTCATCCTCTAGACCCAGCAGCACAGGGTCCACGGAACGCCTTCCCTCGGAACCTCTCACCCCTGCGCCCCCTCTCCCCCGGTTTCCTAAGGTGAGGTGGGAGGGGCCCCGATTCACTTCCCAATGGACAAGGCGGGAGAGGAGTTGGGGGCTTCTGTTTCAGGGGAGGGCAGAG
Source organism: Proteles cristata cristata (assembly GCA_017311185.1). Taxonomy (NCBI): domain Eukaryota; kingdom Metazoa; phylum Chordata; class Mammalia; order Carnivora; family Hyaenidae; genus Proteles; species Proteles cristata. The sequence continues at coordinate 200,236 of JAESUZ010002811.1, forward strand.
AAGTTCCAGAATGTCAGCTGTCAGTTTAGAGGCAGAGGGTGGGGTGGGAAAACCTTGCACAGACCCCGAGCTAGCGTACACCTGCTCATCACCATCCACCTTAGTTTCCGGAGGGGGCCTCTGCTCCAGCCAGACTGGGTGCCCCCAGGAGCACCCGCCCCCCCCCCCGGGCCCTTGGTTTGTCAGTTGACCCCCTGGAGCCAAGTGTCCCCTGGGAAAGGAAAAGCAGGAGACCAGATGACCTCTGGGGGAGGTAGGGGTGGAGAGGGCAGGGAGAGTCTCCCCAGCTGAGGTGTCTGAGACCCCGTGATATCCTGGCCCCCAGCAACTTCTGGGGTACCCCACGGGCTCTTGCTCTTCACAGCAGGGTCTGCGAACGGGAGGCATTGGCATCACCTGGGGGCTGGTTAAAAATGCAGAATCCCGGGTACCACCAAGTCCCTCAGAATCAGAATCTGCATCTTGGAGAGATTCTTACACACGTTAGTGTTTGAGACGCAGTGCTATAAAGTATTTTTTTTTTACAGTTTATTTATTTTTGAGACAGAGAGAGATAGAACATGAGCGGGGGAGGGGCAGAGATAGGGAGACACAGAATCCGAAGCAGGTTCCAGGCTCTGAGCTGCCAGCACAGAGCCCGACGTGGTGCTCGAACCCATGAACCGCGAGATCATGACCTGAGCCGAAGTCGGTGCATAACTGACTGAGCCACCCAGGCGCCCCAAGACGGGCTGCTGTAGACAGTGGGTTCTAAGTCCAGACAATACAGTGTGTGAGGAAGGGGTGTGGCCACTGAGCCCACTGTCTGGGGCTTTCCCACTGGGAGCCTCGAGATGGAAAGTGAACAGGCCACTGCAGGCAAGCCCCCCCATGCCCTCCAGACCTACTGGCCTAGTAAGTTCTGGCTGAGAGCAGGGCTCACATCACCCCCGCTTCCCCCCCCCATCCCCCGAGACTAGACAGAAACCCAGAGCCAGGTCCTATAAGCCACCCATCTGTCACCCACCTTGCAGGTAACACCCACCCCAGGAGCAGCCCCACCCCTGCATGTCCCCCATGCCCTGGGGGTGCTCTGCCCCTGGGATCCTCTTCCCTCAGGGACTGGAAGGCAGCCCTCGGCCCCAGCTCCATCTGGAAGGTCTGGCACGGGCCGGGTTCTGTCCTCCCTTGGCCTGCATCAGGCAAGCTTGTGTCTCGGGGGCCAGAGCCCATCTTCGGTGGCCGGGGTTCAGTAACTCCGCGAATGTTTACAGAGTACGTGGAGCCCCAAGGCCTGTGCTGGGCCGTGACCCAGACAGCCGGGGCTCCTGACTGTGGGAGCCACCGCTCCGAGGGGAAGACAGAGAGCAAGCACATGAAGACACCGCTGGCAGCTTCGTTCCCACCGGCAAGCACTTCCTGAGCACCTACAACGTGCCAGGCGCCTGCTGGGCGCCCGGGGCTCGCTGGCGAGAAAGCACAACCCCCCTGCCCTCCCCCGACGTGTGCAACGACCCCGCACCTAAAGGTACGGGTGTGGGTATCTCCCACCTGCCCCCACTCAAGGTTTACAAAGAGCCCACGATTCGTCACATTTCCTCCTGTTTTCTCTTGGGAAACACTCCGATCCTATTAAAGCCCCGAGAGGAGGCCTCGTTCTGTGTAAACCCCCTGCGGGGCGGATACAGGACCCTCTGCCTCCTCTCCGTCCAGTCCCAGGTCGGCCATCTCCAGAGGAGGCCGGGCCCTGCCCTCCGTGTGGGGGAGCTTGCTGCCTGCCGCCCGGTCCCCCGCCTCAGGGGCCCTTGTCCCTGTCATCCTCCTCTCTCCCTGCTTTTCTTTCCTCTGTCCTTCGCCTCCCTCCTAAGCAGTGACCATTTCCTGTAGGCCCGGACGCGGCCCTCGGGCCCCAGGGAAGACCATGCACTGCGGCTGCGGGGCCCAGGGCGTCCCTGCCTTTGCGGGCAGCCCCTGGGTCTCAGGTGAGCCTCCACCGGCAGCCCCCCCGCCCCCCATCGTCAGGCTGCAGAGGGGCGGCCCCGGGAGGGGCAGGGTTGCCTCTGCCCGGCGCCGTGGCACTCACGCCCCCTCCCCCCAGGCTGGGCCTTCCCCGACTGGGCCTACAAAGCGGAGTCGTCCCCCGGCTCCCGGCAGATCCAGCTCTGGCACTTCATCCTGGAGCTGCTGCAGAAGGAGGAGTTCCGCCATGTCATCGCCTGGCGGCCGGGCGAGTACGGCGAGTTTGTCATCAAGGACCCGGACGAGGTGGCCCGCCTCTGGGGCCGCAGGAAGTGCAAGCCACAGATGAACTACGACAAGCTGAGCCGGGCCCTCAGGTGAGGAGCGGCCGCCAGGTGGCCACAGAGGTCAGAGTTCAAAGGCGGGGCTGTGGTTGCTGGCAGCACTGTCCCCCCAGACTGGTGGGGTGCCCAGGGGGCTCCAGGAGCGCTCGGGGTAGGCCTGCCGGCCCGGGGAGGGGCACGGCTGGCCCGACCCTGCATTCTCGACCTTGGAATCGGCAGATATTACTACAATAAGAGGATCCTGCACAAGACCAAAGGCAAAAGGTTCACGTACAAGTTCAACTTCAGCAAGCTGATTGTCGTCAGCTACCCTCTGTGGGAGGTGCGGGCACCGCCTCACCCCCTGCTGCTGGGGGCCCCTGCGCTTTTCCGGCCAGCCCTGGTGCCCACGGGCGCGCCCAGTGAGGTAGGCGCCCCCAGCCCTCCTCCCTGCCCTGGAGCCCCAGCAGCAGAGGCAAATGTCTTCTCCCCCTGCCTTCTAGTCCCCAAGCCCCCGGGGGCAGGGGTGTCACCCTGAAACACGTCCAGGTGGTGCAGCATGTGCCTGGGGGCAGGGGTGGCGCCTGCGGGGGGGATCCCAGGAAAAGGGGTGGGGGTCTTGGGGAGGAGCCTGGGCCCGTGGGCAGTGGCTACTTAACCATTGTGGGAATATTTCATCGTTTTAACGAGCCGTTGTTAGAACAGCGCGAACTGGAGAACACGCGCGGGCCCAGCCCGTGCCGCCCTCACCCCTGCTTCTCACTCCCCAGCTCCGGCACAGTGCGCTGCTCACCCAGCGGGCCATGGCAGAGCAGCTGACTGGGCAGCGGACCCCCCAAGGGCCGCCAGAGGCCTCTGAGGATAAGAAGGGGAGCAGCAGCGCCCCCTGTGAGTGCTTGGGCCCGGGGAGGGCCCGGGGATTGCAGGCGGGACCCTCCTGGCTGAGCGCGAGGGAGAGAGGCTTGAGTCAAGGGACAATGAAGTTATTCAGTCAATCAACAAACTGAGCACCAACTATCCCCTAGGTGTGGTGGCTCAGAGGGGCAAGATGGCCCTCAAGATGCCCAGAGAATGGAGGGGGTGGAGAAGGAGGGACAGTCAGGGACAGGTGTGGAGAGACTCAAGGAAGCGCCAGGTGCTACGGGCATGCAGAGAAGGAGTGGGCGTCCCGGAGGCGGCGGCCCCTGCACCTGGTGAGAGAATGGTGTTTGTAAGGCAGGGAGCCGTGAGCAAGGGTAGCAACGGTGAAGGAGGGGAAGGACCCCTGGTGGCCTGCCGCGGCCAGAGGGCGAGGAGCGTGTTGGCCGTGGAGACAGGGAGGGCGGGCCGCACGTGAAGCTGGCAACACAGCCAGGCATCCAGGCGTGGAGGGCTTGGACTTCACCCCGGAGGCACCCAGGAGGGAGCCGCGCATTGAGATTTTCATGTCGTAAAGACGCCCCGGGGGACACGCACAGTTTGGGTTGGAGGAGAGGTGTGGTGGGTACTGGCTTCGGAGGATCTTCCAGGCGGAGGATGATGGGGCAGAGCGAGGTACGGGCACCAGGTGGAGAAGGAGCTTCCCCGGAGTGGAGATGGGAGTGAGGGAGAAGAGCATGGCAGGCAGAGAGAAGCAGTGTGTGCAAAGGCCCTGGGGCAGGAAAGAGGCACTAGGAAAGGCCAGCGAGGCAGCACTGGCAATCCCAGAGGGAGTCCGTGGAAATATAGACAGAGGTCAGCTCTCCCAGGGCCGTAAACAGGGAAGGGACAAAACCAGATTCCCCGTGAGGAAGGTCACAGAGACACCTGAGCAGCCTGAGGCTTTATACAGCTGCCTCAGCCCTGCCCCTCCTCTCCAGGCCATTTCCTGGGAGAAAGACCCTGGGCCTTAGCCCTCCCCCCAGAGCCGTGCACCTCTGGACCCCAGAGTGCAGCGGAGGGTGGGTGAGGGTGGCCCAGAGCCTGCTGGGACTCGCTGGGCCACCGGTCTGGGCCCTGGAGAGAGACAGTGCCAGCCCGGCACCCCTGTGCTCCCACTGCCCACCCCTCCTGGCTCCGGGAGCGCCCGGCACAGAGCTTTCTCTCTGGGACACCATGAGGGGGAAAACAATGTCCCCGGCGAGCCCCAGCTTGGAGTGTGCCGCCTGCACCTCCCTGCCAGCTGTGGGGACACACACACACACTCACACACGCACGCACACACACGAGCTGCCTGGCTGAGGTCACCTGAAGGCTGTGCCGGCCCCTCACCCCCACCTCCACTCCGGGGAAGGTGCTTCGTTGAAGAAGAGCCAGGACGGTGAACCCGAGGCACAGGCTGCAGGCCCAGTGCTCGGAGCAGGCGTGGGCGGGGGAGTGGGCGGGGCGTGGAGCGGGGGGCGGGGCGTGGAGCGGGGGCGGGGCGTGGAGCGGGGGCGGGGCGGGGGGCGGGGCGTGGAGCGGGGGGCGGGGCGTGGAGGGCGGGGCGGGAGCAAGGCTCCGGCTCAGACTGTCTCCTCCCGCTCTTGAGCCGGGATCTGATCTCCGAGGGCCGGGCCGGGCCGGTGCAGCCCTGGAGAAGGGCAGTGACCCCCGGGAGGAGGGCCCTGCACCTCGTCGTCAAGCAGGGCCCTGCCCACCGTTTTCCCGCTCGTAGATCTGCCTTCAGAAACACCGTTCCCTTCAAACACATTGGACGTGTTAAGCAGTAACTAATTCGCTTCTCCAGTTTTTACTAAGTACGGCCCCACCGATGTGATGGCACCGGTCCTCCAGTTCGGTGGCGCGGCCTTGCTAACAGGCCTCGGAGGGATCGGGCCTGGGCTTTTTGGAACACAGACAGTGCTGTGCGGTTCTGCTAGTGGCCCCGGCCCGGTCCGGCCCAACCCCGGGGCCGCAGGGTTGCAGGATATGCCCGCAGGGCCGGAGGGTCTGGAAGGAGGAGCGGAGGGAAGGATTCTGGGGGAGCAGAGCCGGGGCCCAGCCAGCCGCGAGCCTGGGCCCCCCACGCGCGGGCCTCCGCTTGATCTTCGCCAGCAGAGGGGCCTGTACAGACGAGGAGACGGGGGTGGGGGTGGGGCACGGGGATTTCCAGGACAACATGGGGCGCACGCCGGAGGCAGAGCCCTGTGTGCGGGGGGCGCAGACGGGGGCTCACTGAGGTCCAGCAGTGTCCTCATCCACGCCTCCCACACCCTCGTACTGAGCTCTTAGGACGCGCCAGGCGGGTCCAGGGGAGAACGAGACAGGCGCGGTTCAGGTCCGCACAGGGCGTTCGGGGGGTGCAGACATTGGTGGGGAGGTAACCACACTAGTGGGGCCAAGGGCCCAGGGCCCAGGAGGAGAGGGGCAGGAGCCACAAGGGGCGCCCCCAGGGAATAGACCGGAAGCAAAACAAACAAGAAGGTACAGCAGGGAGAGGAAGTTTCCAGCAAGAGGAAAAGGAAATTGGACGTGGGTGGAGAAGGGGGCATCCCTCCTGATCTTCTCTCTCTCTCTCTCTCTCTCTCTCCCTTCTCCCCCCCCACCCGCAGGCCTTGGGTCTCTCCCAGCCCCCTGCCAGCTTGGCCCTTGCTGCCTTCTGGGGAGCCCCAGAGAGGAGATGTCGGGTCTGGCCTCCTTGGCCCCTCCCCTCCTGCCCTCCCTCCCTCCCGACTGGACCCGCCTCTCAGGGCCCTTCCTGCCCCCTGTCCCCCCAGAGCGGCTGTTCCCGGGGAACTCCAAGCCAGACGCCCTGCTCCGTGGGCTCGGCTGCCCCCCAGCGCCCCACCACTTTCCGGGGCTCCCCCTGTGGGCTGGGCTGGGACAGGGGGCTGGCGAGAGGCTCCGGCTCTTGTCCCTGAGGCCCCAGGGGCTGGAGGGAAAGCCCTATCCCGTGGTGGGGGCAAAGGGAAGCCTAGACCCCAGGCAGAGCTTCTCCTCGGTGATACACAGACCCAAAACTGGGGACGAAAGCCCAGTGTCCCCCCATCTGGAGAACGTCAAAGCGGTGTGGCCCCTGGATCCTCCTTAATTGGGGAGAGGATGGGAGTGGGGGTCCCCCAAACTCCATGTCCCCTCCTGTATATTCTCGTTCAGGCTTTGCTCCTTCCCTGGCCTGGAAACAGGTTTAAGTTGCAGGAGGCTTTGAAGGGGTGGAGTTGGACAAAAGGGGGTGGGGGGCATTGCAGGGGTGGGGAGGACTGAGTCAGGGTGACCCTCCCCTCTCACCAAGTGATGAATCAGATTAAGGAGACATCCTTAATCTCAGCTGTCTTCAGAGGAGATGCGATTAAGGTTTCTGTCACTTGAAGCACCCCCACCCGCCCATATGGGGGAGAAAGCGAGCATCTGGGGGGGCTGCCCCCTTACCCAGTCTCTCTCCTGCCCCTCCATGCGCTTCGCCCTCAGTCTCTGGTGTCTGTGACCCTAGGAGCTCCTGTCCTAGGCGGGCACTTCCTACGGTCATCATTTCCCCAAGACCCAAGTCCCCCGGGCGGGGAGGGCCCGGCCTCCTCAGCTCTGTAATTCGCCGCCGCAGACCACGAATAAAGCCTTGGCAAACCATACTCTTGGCTGACCTTCGCGCTGCGTCCCCGCTGCCCTGCGCAGTGTGGGGCGACACGCCACCCCGGGCGCTCGTGGGAGGGGTGACGGGCCGAGGAAGGGCACTGCCACCATCCTCCAGAGAGAGGCTGGGAGAAGAGGTGGCAAGGAGCCGCCTGAGCCGAGGGTGCAGCGGGTGAAGGGGGGGCCCTTCCTCGTCCCCAGTCCTCAGAATGACCAGAGGAGCTGAGGGAAGCAGGGGACACACGTGAGGGAGGGGCTCTTGAACAGCGCAGAATGTTCCAGAAGCCGAGGCGAGTGAACCGTATTGCTCTCCCGTCCCTGGGCCGCCGATCACAGGCTTAGGACTAGTCTCCACTTCCTTTCCGGGACGCGGAGCGGGAGGGGAGGAGGCACGGGGGTGGGGGGGTGTCCCGTGTGCGCCTGCGGCTGCTGCGGCCTTGGGGGTGCGTGCGTTTTGCTTTCTGCGCCCTCTCGTCTCGTGGCAGACGCGTGGTTGTCACAAACGGAGTGGGGCAGGAGAGGCCCAGAGCAGGGCAGGGCCGGGCCCCCGCCCCGGGGAGCCCCGGATACAGGCGGGCGCATGCCTCGGGGTCTCCTCCCCGGAGATGTCAGGGGCGCGGCTTCTCACTGGCTCCCACGGCGCAGGCGCAGCCCTAGGCCTGCGGGAAGTAGGAACCGGCGTCCGGGGTCTTCCCCTCGCCCTGCCCCGTTTGGGACACAAAGAGCTGTGTGGTCTCCTGGCTCAAGGAGCTGGCTCGCACTGTCATGGGGCCTGGGCCCTGTTCAGAGAGGCCAACCCCCCAGACGGGGTCCCGTACCGGAGACCCCATGTTGCCTCTGCCTTCCCCTCCCCATGGTCCGCGGTTCACGTTGCTGTGACGCCCACGTTTCAGGCGATGAGCAGGGTTTGCCAGTCACTGCCCTAAGATGTCCCTCTGGGGTGGGGGAGCCCGGGACACCGCCGCGGCGGGTCCCCAGGACGTACACTTCCGGGTGGCTGCTCAGCTCTGCGTGACGCAGTTTCTTGGCCTCGGCAGTGCGGACGTCGGGAGCTGTCCTGTGCGTTCCTGTGCATCGGTACATCCCCGGCCTCCGGACACCAGCCGCCCCCGCCCCAGCAGACGCTGTCAGCTGTCCCCAGGGGGAGGGAATTGTCCCTGGTGGAGGGTGGCTTCGGGTCCAGATGTTCTGGCAAATCTGGGCCCTGCGATCCCCAGCGCGGAAAGCTACGCGCGGTCCATGTTGCGAGAGTGCCCTCTGGCGGCCAGGCCTCCTCCAGCCACGCGCCCGCTCCCAGTGGAGGGAACAGGGTGATGGGCACCTTGGGGTCGTCTCGGATTAGGAAGGGATTTGCAGCCTCTCAGTATGAAACCCTCCCGTCTCAAATCACGGAGGAGCCACCAAAGGCTCCACAGGTCTCATGTGACAGCAGACAGCAGGTGACCAGCTCCTCTGGGACAATCGGGTGCAGCCATCAACCCTGGACACCTCAGTCTCTGGCCGCCTGTGGCCGGAAGGGCACGGGGTGGATACTCTGCCCTCTTCCAGGACAAGACGCACAAAGTCAGTGCATCAACCTTCCCTCCTTCCGGACGCTCGTCACGCCAGAGACTGGGACACTCGCGTGGGTTCAGGCAGGGTTAGGCATCACGTGCCCGAGTTTCACGAGGTTAGGCTGTTGGGAGCTGGAAGGGACCTTTGTGATCACAGCCCAGAGCGAGGGAGAAACTTGCCCCAGTCACACGTGTGGAGGGGCCACATGTAAAATCAAAGTGCCCCAGGTAAGGGACCGTTCATCCCCCCACCATCATCACGTGGACTGAGAGCGTAAGATGCCCTTACATTCCTTAGAAATGAGAGTAGATTACATATTGAGAGGGAAATTTTACGTTATTCCCGCGTGATTTTTAGCATGACCATAGTAGCAAACGTTTCCCTTTTTGTGTGCATTTCAGGACCTGATGACACTGGCTCGTGCTGCCAGGTCACCGCCTGATGTGCATGAGCGTCGTGTCCCCATGAGGCTGGTACTCTCAGGGCGGGTTTAGAGGGAAGGTGTTTGTCACTAGAACACTTGATTCGCATGTGCAAGAGGCCTTGGGATTTAAAACAAAAGCGAACCATTTGCTGCCCTGAGTTGCTGGTGGCAGTGAGGAGACTCCTACCCTCTCCCTCTTTGTGCCTAATGAGGACCCTGCCCAGGAGCGGAGGAAAAAATCCCAGTACCACATATGTGCTCTGTACACGTATGTACGCACACGTGCACATAACTCAACAAACGTTTCTTCAACACCTACTATGCGCCAAGTATTGGGCTGCCCGGCACTGTGTTCCGGGTGACCGCCCTTAAGATGCTTTCATCAGCGAACGTCAGAGCCGGGAAGCCAGCGCGGGGCAGAGAGGAGGAGGGTCTGCGGGTGAGCGGGGGAGAGGGCAGCTCCTTGGCAGTCACTGCGGGAGCCCTGAGGGTAGCGTGCCTGAGGGGCAAGCTTCTTCCTAATTAATGTTCAACATCTAATTTAAAGATCAATTTTGTGGGGCTCCCAGGTGGCTTAGTTGGTTAAGCGTCCAACTTCAGCTCAGGTCATGATCTCACCATCAGGTCATGATCTCACTGTCCTTGAGTTCGAGCCCACATGGGCTCTGTGCTGACAGCCTGAAGCTTGTTTCAGATTCTGTGTCTCCCCCTCTTTCTGTCCCTCCCCCATTTGTGCTGTCTCTCAAAAACAAATAAACGTTTAAAAAAATTAAAAATAAAGATTAGTTTAGTAATCAAACTACTTTAAAATACCTAAAAGTGAGGGGCGCCTAGGTGGCTTAGATGGTTAAGCATCTGACTCTTGATTTCGGCTCAGGTCATGATCTCACAGTTTGAGTTCGAGCCCCTCGTCAGGCTCTGTGCTGACAGCTCAGAGCCTTGAGCCCGCTTCAGATTCTGTGTCTCCCTCTCTCTCTGACCCTCCCATGCTCACGCGCTCTCTCTCTCTCTCTTAGAAATAAATAAAAAACATTAAACAAATTTAAAGTTATTTATTTATTTTGAGGAAGAGAACGAGCAGGGAAGGGCCAGAGAGAGGGAGAGAATCTCAAGCAGGCTCCACATTGCCAGCTCGGAGCCCAACACGGACGCTCGAACCCACAAACGGTGAGCTCATGACCTGAGCCAAGATCAAGAGCTGGAGGCTTAACCCACTGAGCCCCCCCAGGCGCCCCCAGAAGGCATTTCCAATCCCCGAGTACACTCACAGGCCATATGTGCCAACTGCTCGTAAAGTTATCAAAACACATACAAAGTCTGCGATCACTTTTTGCACTGAGTGCTACTTCATAAACACCTCACCATGTGCTGAGTCCGTGGCGGCCAGGTCACCATGGCGGATGTTGGGTCGTGGTGACTCGGCCTGTATTTAACTGTTAGCCTTTCAGTGACCTTCTAGGTGGTTTCTCTTTCTTTGCTTTGTAAATACAGTGGTTTCAAAACCTTTATCCTGGGGCGCCTGGGTGGCTTAGTCGGTTAAGCGTCCGACTTTCGCTTAGGTCATGATCTCGCGGTTCGTGGGTTCGAGCCCTGCGTCGGGCTCTGTGCTGACTGCCAGCTCAGAGCGTGGAGCCTGTTTCATTCTGTGATTCCCTCTCTCTCTGACCCTCCCCTGCTCACGCTGTCTGTCTATCTCTCTCTCTCTCCTAAAAATAAATAAAACATTAAAAAAAAAACAAAAACAAAAACAAAACCTTTATCCAAAGTTATCATCTTTTTTTTTCTTTTTTTGAATTAATTCCTTGAGCTACATCCTCAGAAATGAAATAACTGGCTCAAAGCTCATGACACTTGAATGGCTTTAGATACATATTGCCCAGCTGTCCCCAGAAAGGATTGTAATATTTAGGAAAGCCACATACACTCACCACTCACTAGGGCCCAGCCATGGTGTAAGTTTCTTTCATCCGATGCCTACAGCAGCTGGGGGGGTGGGGGGGCAGGCATTATTCTCACCCCACTTCACAGATAAGGACACCAGGCATAGACAGGCAAGCCAGCCAGTCTCGAGGTCATGATCTTGCTGTTCATGAGTTTGAGCCCCACATCAGGCTCTGTGCTGACAACTCGGAGCCTGGAGCCTGCCTGGGATTCTGTGTCTCCCTCTCTCTCTGCTCCTCCCCCACTCATGCTCTGTCTCTGTCTCTGTCTCTCAAAAATGAATAAAACATTAGCAACAATTTTAAAAAACATAAAATAAAATCTTTTAAGGGATGCCTGGAGTGGCTCAGTCGGTTAAGCATCAGACTTCAGTTTAGGTCATGATCTTGCAGTTCGTGAGTTTGCGCCCGTGTCTGAGCTCTGCGCTGACAGCTCAGAGCCTGGAGCCTGCGTCGGATCCTGTGTCTCCCTCTCTCTCTCTGCCCCCCGCCACCCCCACTCACGCTCTGTCTCTCCCAGTCTCTCAAAAATGAATGAACATTTTTTAAAAATTTTAAATAAAATCTTTTAAAAGATACTGCAAATTCATATACGGCCAGGTAAGGACAGAGAGAGGAAACAGTAATAGGTTTCAGGAAACAGAGAGAAAGGAAAACAGAGGGCCCTTCAGAGGCCTTGTTTGAGGAAAAGGGGGAAGAAAGACTGTTGGGCCCAGGCACCACTTACCTCATTCAGTGTTAAAAAGGTAAATTATTTTGATAAGACACGCCCTCCCCTTACTGGGCTCAGAGCTGTTCTTTCCATTTGAAACGTTAACACAATAGCTACTCGTACTCTTTGTAATTCTTGCATCACCCTGAGCTTCCGGCCTCAGACCCGTCTTCGTGGACCCCAGTCGTGGTTACCTGGGGGTCCCGGCCCGGGAGCACTCGAGGCCTCATGGTTGGGCCAGAGGTTTTGCCTCCCAGCGGGTGAGACCCACACAGTGCGGTGACCACAGACCACAGCCGGGAACCTGGAGAGGAAGCGGGGGGTGGGGGGTGAGGGGGGCTCTGCCCAGCCTTCCCAGGGCCCTGGAAGTCTGGGGTTCGTGGCCAGAAACAGCAAAGCGGACAATGTATCAAGGCCTTTGAGGTCCATCACGTCCCATTCACCTCTGCTCCCCTGCTTTGGGCTGATGGAGAGCCCCCCCTCCAGCCTGCGGGGACCCCGCTCGGCCCCCACCTCTCCGGCAGCTCCTAGGCCGCCTGGCAGCGCTCCCCAAGTCCTCCCCCTCCCCCCAGCCCACACTGTAGTCCTCCGTCCCCCCAGCGACGCAGCTCCCCCCTCCCCCTTCACTACCCCCACTACCAGATGGGGAAGGTCAGGCAGGTGCCATCCCTTTTGGCAAATCCACGTAAGGGACTGGGGCCGACTGAGAGGCGCGCAGCTGGTAAGTCCAAGGCCGTGTTCACAAAGGGGTGGGGCCACGTGCCCTCGGTGACTGACTTCCGTATCACCGCACCTAGTGGCTGCTCTCCGGTCCTTACCTTGCTCAGCCTCGCCTCTCCCGCATCCACCACCCCTGACGACTTTTATGCCATTAGTTGCCAAGGTCCATCCCTCCCCAGGTCTCGCATCCCAAAGAAGTTCCTTCTCAAACTCCATTCTGGAGTCCCGTGTGCACGCCCACCTCCAGGGCTCTCCTGGGCCCTGGCCACAGCCCTGCTAAACCCGCCCTTCACTCCTGGGTGGTTTTATTCTGTCCTCTGCCCGCCGTGGCTACCAGCTCCAGGCTGACGGTGCCCACGTCTGCACAGCCAGCCACACCTCTGACCTGAGCTCCAGACTCATCAGTCCGCCTGCCCACTGGGCGCCTCTGCCTGGGCCTGCCACGCGCACCTCAAACGGGTTGTGTCCTGAGTGGAGCGCTTTCCCTTGATATCCAGCGCTGCCTCTCCCTCCCCTTTCCTTCCTGTTTCTTGCTTTAGTTAATGATACCACAAAGTAGCCACTTATACCCCAGGAAAAGCTTGGGGGTCAGGCCATCCTTCCTTTCCCCTCACCTCCTGCACCATTTCAGTCATCAAATCCTACCAATTTACCAGTTTTACCTTCTAAACATTTCTCGAATCTGTCCTTTTCTGGACGACCCTATGCCGACCTGTTAGGCTCTGACCAGCCCGTAGAAAGCCCACTCGGCAGAGCCCACACGTTTCTGTTCAAAATGCTGATCTGACCACGTGACTTAAAAACCCTTCGATGGCTCCCCTGAAAGGAAAAAAAGTCCTCTGTGCTCCCAGTGATAGTAATTTACTTGTACAATAATGTCACTTAAAGAGATAGAGACATACAGCTAGTTATAAATACATATTTATGGCACTTCAAACTATAAAAGATCTGGCAACTTAACAATCGAATAGAAACAAAATTATCAAGCCAATGAATATTTTACTAATAACATTTTTTAAGTTTAGTTTATTTTGAGAGAGGAAGGGAGTGCAAGGAGGGAAGGAGGGAAAAAGAGAGAGAGAGAGAGAGAGAGAGAGAATCCCAAGCAGGCTCTGCACTGTCAGCATGGAGCCTGACGTGGGGCTCAAACCCACCAACTGCGAGATCGTGATCTGAGCCAAAATCAAGAATCAGATGCCCAACTGACTGAGCTGCCCAGGCGCCCCTTTATTTTACTAGTAACATTAATTTATTGCAACAGATGGTACTTACTGACATTGATGGATTCATAAAGTGTGACCCTCCAGTGCAGGATCCCTGGTGTTTGGCAGGCATGTGACAACTCACCTCTGCTGCCACGCTCCCTTAAACTTCCACTAACTCCCTCTCATGCCACCTTTAGGGAAGAACCGACTCCTCTGTTTTTTCTGTTCAGTGGCTAAGACCATTAAAGCAGCCCTGCTCAGCACCAACTCATCATAAACACAAAGGCAAATACAAACACTGAAACCATTTGGCAACTTTATGGAGTGTCTCTGAGATAATCCAAAACATGATTAGCTCATTTGTTTGTTATCTTATTGCTAAAAGCAAGACCCAAAGTTAACCTTTCCTTAGAAGTTTCATGAACTTTGGGTTGAGACCTACAGAACTGAGTCAAAGTTCCAGAAAGCGCAAGAGCCAGGAGCTCCCCACTGCACTCTGCACAAACACTCAGAGCCACATCTGCACCCACTTTCTACCATCCACTTGACATCCCAGTGGCACCAAATTGCTGTGCCTCTGGGTTTTGCCTGCCTCCTCATCCCCCCGACTGAAAGGCCTTGTTTTCCCCACTTCTGAAGATAACTTCTCCTCATCCTTTAGAATGTCACGCAGAAGCTCATCCTGAACCCCCAGGCAGGGTCCAATAATCCAGCAGGATTTGTCTGAGCTCACCCCCAGTCCAGGCAGCACAGAAGCACAGCCACCGGACTAAGCCCAGGCTCCATGCTACAGTGGAGGGAGCCCTCACTGCGGCTGAGCCGTACAATTTGCCGTGATGATGGTTTGTGAACTTGGACATGCCATTTGACCACCAAGAGCCTCAGCTGCCCCATCTGTGACGCGGGAACAATACAGATAAATTGGCACAGGTGAAAAGTGTAGGGAAACTCGATGCAGCACAGTTTCGAAGCAAAATATTAGAAGCAACCCAAATGTCACAAGTTAAACGAATTAGGGCACATCCATAGAATGGAACATCATGCACAAACAGAAAGAAAGGGGAAGCTCTCTGTGTACTGATGAGGAAATACTTCTGAGATTTGCATTGGGAAGGAAGTAGGGACACAGCAGTATACATGGGGCGTTACCATCTGTCTATGAAAGGGGGGGAGGGAATGCATATTCGGATTCACTTGGAAAGACAGACAGGAGCTAATAACGGAGGTTACCATTAGGGAGAAGGGAATGAGTGGGTGGAGGACCGAGATGAAAGTAGATTTTTCACTGCACATATTTTATATTTATGATTTTAAAGTTTATTTCCTTATTTTGAGAGAGAGAGAGAGAGAGAGTGAGCAGGGGACAGGCAGAGAGAGAGGGAGGCAGAATCTCAAGCAGGGCCCTCACTGTCAGCACAGAGCCCAATGTGGAGCCCAAACTCACAAACCACGAGATCGTGGCCTGAGCCAAAACCTAGAGTCAGACAGCTAACCAATTGAGCCACCCAGGCGCCCCAGTATATTTATGATTTTTAAACTACAAGATTGTGTTACTTGTATAAAAAGTAAGCGAATTTAAGAGTAAATGGTAATCTTGCTGCCGTAACTACATCTCAGGATCCAGTAGGGAAACCGAATAAAATCTGTAAAAGCACGTGCCTTCGTTGTAAAGCATGAAGCAACAGCATTTCTGTGGTCACGTGTCACATGCCTGCCCTTCTCCACCCCCACACCCCTTCCACCACACTCACTGGGGAGACCAAGCCCACTACCATGTGACAGATGGACACGGGGAGGCTGAAATTCAGGAAAGGACAGCTGGACACATGACCCCATGTCTGCTTGTATTATGGTGGGTCCCATGTGTAAACTCTCTGCCCCTCCAAGAGCCTTCCTCCCCCCTCCCTTCCCACAGGCCAGTGCCACCCAGACCTTCTCATGGACCCCACACAATCATGACTCTCTTCCCTCAGTCGAATGTTCTCCAGGAAGCCTCAAGGCTACCAAGCAGTAGGTCCCTACAGAGATACTGGGTGCTGAGTCCTGACACCCTGAGTGAGCTAGCTCATCAGGGCGAGTCACTTCGGATGGGCTTCTTGCCTCTTCTCCCTTCTGCTTCAAAGAAACTGGAAGGGGAAGGGCACCTGGCTGGCTCAGTTAGAAAAGCACATAACTCTTGATCTCAGGGTCATGAGTTTGAGTCCCATGCTGGGTATACAGATTACTAAAATAGATAAATAGCTTAAAAAAAAAAAACAAAACAGAACTGGAAGGGAAGAATGCCAACATTGGCTTTTGGAGAGCACCCAGGTACCATGAAAATAATACCGCAGGATGCCCACAGGAAGTGTCTCCTGTGAAATTCTACACTGAGCCCTACTCAGTTCCAGGGCTGAAAAGACCCTCATGAAATGATTAAATACATGGATTCTGGTCAGATGTTTATTCATTCCACAAATGTTTACTGAGTGCCTACTAAGTGCCAGGTGCCAGGCTAGATAATGGTATGCTGGTAAACCAGCTCTCCAAAACAAAAACTACAAAGCTCTGATTTTTTTTTTTTTTTTTTTTTGAGTAGGCTCCACACCCAACCTGGGGCTCGAACTCATGACCTCAAGATCAAGAGTCGCATACTCCACTGACTGAGCCTGCCAGGCACCCCCAAAAAAGCCCTGATTTAAAGCACATGTCAATTACCATGGTGTGGATACTCCCAATCTAGTCCATATCGGCTATATGACATCACTGAATGCGGCACTGGGAAGAGAGAGACACACCGGTTCTCGGCAGCACAGGCTGGCTCCGCCCGCCGTCAGACAGTGAACAAAACACGCAGACTCTACCTTCATGAGCACGTGGCCTAATAACTAACATTTCTCCAGTGTTTACTGCATGCCAGATAATATTCTAACGACTGCACCATGATAAGCCAGTAAGTTATCACGAAAAACCCTGTATGGTGAGTCTCATCATCTGATAACAGGAAACTGCACACGTAATTCAAAGTGTGACTTGAACTGTGAAGCAAACAGACAATGTGCTGGAATAAAGGATCAACGATGGGGCAGGGCAGGATATGATGAGCCGGGCACTCTCTCTCCCCGCCTGGCTGCCTTATTGAATAAGCACAGTAGGGCTACATGTTACCCTGTTCATCTGTCCTGCTGGTTAAACCACTGACATTTGGGGATTGTTATGATAGCCAGAATTATCCTAGGACAGGGGTGTTTGGGTGCCTCAGTTGGTTAAGCATCCGACTTCAGCTCAGCTCATGATCTCACAGTTTGTGGGTTCAAGCCCCGCATCGGGCTCTGTGCTGACAGCTCAGAGCCTGGAGCTGCTTCGGATTCTGTGTCTCCCTCTCTGCCCCTCCCCTGCTCATGCTCTCTCTCTGTCTCTCAATAATAAATAAACATTAAAAATTAAAAAAAAAAAAGAATTATCCTAGGACAAATATTTTCAGTTGTTGGCAAGGATTTGTATTTGTCACATGGAGGATATCATTCAACTGTTTTCTGATTTTCAGTGTTGAACATCAAGAAGTCAGCTATCAGTATAAATGTTGCCACTTTTAAAGACAGTGGGTTTTTTTCTCTAATTCCTTAAAAACATCTTCCTGTGCAATTATTTTAATATGTATCTCTAAAATACAAAGAATAGGGGCACCTAGGTGCTTAGTTGGTTCAGCCTCTGGCTTTTGGTTTCAACTCAGGTCTGGATCTCACGGTTTGTGGCATCAGGCTCTGTACGAATAACTTGGAGCCCGCTTAGGATTCTACCTGTCTCGGGGAGGCTGGGTGGCTCAGTCGGTTAAGCATCGACTTCAGCTCAGGTCATGATCTTGTGGTTTGTGAGTTCAAGCCCTGCATCAGGCTCTGTGCTGACGGCTCAGAGTCTGGAGCCTGCTTCAGATTCTGTGTCTCCCTCCCTCTGCCTCTACCCCGCTTATTCTCTCTCTCTCTCTCTCTCTCTCTCAAGAATAAATAAACACTAAAAAATATTTTTTTAAAAGGAGGTTTTTTTTTTTTAATCACTAATAGTTGTTAAATTTTGTCAAATTTTTTTCCTACACCTATTGATATGATCATATGATTTTTCTTCTTAGGCTGTTGATATGATGGATAACATTCATTGATTTTTGAATGTTGAACCAGACTAGCGTGCCTGATATAAATCCCACCTGGCTGTGGTGTAGAATTCTTTTTATACATTGTTGAATTTGATTTGCTAACATTTTGTTGAAGATTTTTGTATTTATGTTTATGAAAGACATTGGTCTATGGGTTTTTAATAATGTGTGTGGTTTTGTTATTAGGATAAGACTGGCCTTGTAGAATGAGTTACAAAGTATTTCCTCTGCTCTGTCTTCTGGAGAAGATTGAAGAGAACTGGCAATACATTTTTCATAAATGTTTGGTAGAAATCACTAGTCAACCAATCTGTGCCAGGTGCTTTCTGTTCTTACAGGTTATTATTAGTTCTACTTTTTTTTTTAAAGATACAGGCCTATTCAGATTGTTTCTTCTTATGAGTTTTGGCGGACTGTGCCTTTCAAGGAGTTTGTCCATTTTATCTACATTATCAGGTATGTGGGCACAGAGCTGTTCATAATATTCCTTCATTATCCTTTTAATGTCCATGAGTTCTGTAGCAATGCCCTTTTTTACTTCTGATATTAGTAACTCGTGTCATCTTGCTTTCTTCTTAGTTAGCCTAGCTAAGGGCTCATCAATTCTACTGAGCATTTCAAAAACCAGATTTTGTGTTTGCTTATTTTCTCTACTGATTTCCTATTTTCAGTTTCATTGATTTCTGCTCTAATTGTTTTTACTTTTTATCTTCTGCTCACTTTTGATTTAATTTGCTCTTTCTAGTTTCCTAAGGAAGAAACTTCGATTACTGATATTCAATCTTTCTTCTTTTCTACAAGATGTATTCGATGTTATAAATTTCTCTTTAAGCACTGTTTTTACTGGATTCCATAAATTTCGTTACACTCTTTTTTATTTAATCAGAAAATTTCAAAATTTATCTTGAGATTTCTTCTTTGATCTGTTGTTTGGAAGGATATGGTTAAGTTTCCAAGTATTAGGGGATTTATAGCGATCTGTCAATTATTGATTTTGAATTTAATTTCATTGGGGCCTAAGAGCAAACATTGTATGATTTCTATTCTTTAAAAGCTTGTTAAAGTGTGTCTTATGGCCCAGGATGTGGTCCACATCGGTGACTGTCCCATGTGAGCTTGAGAAGAATATGTAATCCGCTGCTGTTAGATGAGGGAGTCTATCGAGGTCCATTATACCCAGTTGATTGACAGTGCTGCTGAGTCCTGCCCACTGGAGCTGCCCTTCGGTGACAGAGGAGCGTCAAAGTCTTCAACAATAATAGTGAATTAATGTATTTCTCTTCGCGGCTCCATCAGTTTTTGCCTCATATATGTTGATGCTCTGTTGTCAGATGCATGCACATAGAATTGTTATGGCTTCTTGGAATATTGACTCCTTATAATTACATAATGCCCCTTTATCTCTGATAACTTTCCTTGATCTGACGTCTGCTTTGTCTGAAATTAATACATGTATTTCTACTTTTTTTTTAAGATTTTTTTTTAAGTGTTTTATTTATTTCTAGGAGAGAGAGAGAGAGAGAGACAGCGTGAGCAGGGGAGGGTCAGAGAGAGAGGGAGACACAGACTCTGAGGCAGGCTCCAGGCTCTGAGCTGGCAGTCAGCACAGAGCCCGACACGGGGCTCGAATCCACGAACCGCGAGATCATGACCTAAGCAAAAGTTGGACGTTTAACCGACTAAGCCACCCAGGCACCCCTCTACTTTTTTTGATTAGCATATTTTTTCCTATCTTTTTTTTTAATACAAAGATTGAGTTTGTAGTTAAAAAACTTTCCCACAGAGAAAATTCCAGGTCCAAATCGCTTCACCAGGGTGTTCTATAAGACATTTAAAAAAGAAAAAAATTCCAATGCCACACAAACCCGTTCAGAAAACTGAAGAGGAAGAAATTCTTCCCAACTTATTCTACAAAGCCAGCATTACTCAAAACCAGATGGGACAGTACAAGAAAAGAAAGTGACAGACTAATATCTTTCATGAACATCAATGTAAGAATTCTCAACAAAATTTTAGCAAATCAAATCATAAATAAAAGGTAAACATCACAACCAGGTAGCGTTTATCCCAGAAATTCAAGGCAAGTTCAACGTTGAAAATCTATAATACCAAACAACTAAAAAAAGAAAAACCATATGATCATCTCATTCAATCCAGAAAAAAAATGGATAAAATACAAACGACATCTATTCTTTTTTTTTTTAATGTTTATTTATTTTTGAAAGAGAGAGACAGAGTACAAGCTGAGGAGGGGCAGAGAGAGACACACACAGAGAATCCAAAGCAGGCTCCAGGCTCTAAGCTGTCAGCATAGAGCAGCTCAACATCGGGCTCGAACTTGCAGAACGCAAGATGGTGATCTGATCAAAGTTGGACGCTCAACTGATTGAGCGCCCCAAACAACATCTACTGTTGATTTTAAAACAAAACAAAAACAAAAAACAAACGAAAGCAACTCGCAGCACACTAGGGATAGATGGGGACTTCCACAGTCGCAAAGAAGAGCACCTGTGGAAAACCTACAAGATCACATCATATTTAATGGCGTAAAATCAATGGCTTTCCTCCAAAGATCAGAAACAAGGGAGGGACGCGTGCTCCTCCTCACTCTACCAACTCTGCTCTGGAGGTTCTAGTTAGCGCAGTAAGACTAGAAAAAAGAAATACAAGGAATGCATATCGGAAAAGAAGGAGGAAAATTGTCTTTATTCTCAGACGACATGCTCATCCCTGCAGAAAATCTTATGGAGCCTACAAAATATCTACTAGAACTAATGAGTGGTTTTAGCAAGATTGTAGACTATAAGATCAATACATACAAAAATTACTATAGATCCCTGTACTAGCAGTAAGCCATTTGAAATTGAAATCTTAGGGGCATCTGGCTGGCTCAGCCGGAGAAGCATGTGACTCTTGATCTTGAGGTGATGAGGTCAAGCCCCACGTTGGGTGCAGAGATTACTTAAGTACATAAAACTTAAAAGAAAAGAAAGAAACTTTAGAGAAAAAAGAAAAATACGATTCAGCAATAAACTGATGGACTCAACAACATAGATGAGACTGAAAATATGCTGAGTAAAAGAAGTCATTCAGAAAAGAATACCTACTGTATGATTTCATTTCTATAAAATTCTAAAAGATGCAAACGAATCTACAAGGCAAAAAGCAGATCCCAGATTGCCCAGGAACTAGGAGGGGGGTGGGTGGGGGTGGGGGGGTTCAGCGGGAAGGAATGCAGGGCAAGAACCAGAAATGAACAAAAGTAAGCTTCGAGGTAATAAGCACCTTCATGATCCTGATTGTGGTGATTGTTTCCTATGTGTATTAAGTGTCAAAACCCCTCAAGTGGCACATCTTAGATATGAAACATTGATTATACGTCAATAATTTTTTTTAAATTTAAGAACATTTTCAGTTTTTATTTTTTTAAATGTTTATTATTATTGAGACAAAAACACAGCAGCGTGGGGGAGGGGCAGCGAGAGGGGGAGACAGAGAATCCAAAGCAGGCTCCAGCCTCTGAGCTGTCAGCACAGAGCCCAATGTGGGGCTCGAACCCATGAACCGTGAGATCATGACCTGAGCCGAAGTCGGATGGTCAACTGACTGAGCCCCCCAGGCACCCCCATTTTCAGTATTTAAAGCAAGTTTCAGGCAGGTTTTAAAAAAATCATCTCTCCTTGGCCTCTTGTTGCTCACTTTTGATCCTGGGAACTTTTCCTTATTTGGAGGGGAAAAAATAACACGCGTACACAGCCGGCTTCCCAAAATATTAGCCTTCAATCTAAAACTGGTTTTGTTTCACACGTTTTCCTTTACAATGTATCTTGGCACCTTCCCTGCTATTCAGTTCGTCTCCGCTACCAGAGGTGTTGGGGGGAGAGCTGGTTTCTAAGGCAACCACAGGCAGCAAGGTGGCAAGCTTGGGAGGCTGCGGGGCACACCCAGAGGTGACCCCACGGGCAACGCAGGCCTCCCCTCAGCGGGAGTTGAGGTGAGAAGCCCCTTCTCCACGAAATGCCTCGAGATCCTCAGAAGCCATGAAGGGGCAGAATTCTGGGGGTGGGGTCTCAAGGGGACCGTAGGAGGGAGACGCGGAACTGAGATGGCGAAGTCACTGCCCCGTGGGAAAGAGGACGGTGCCGACGGACCCCGACTTCCAGCAACACCCTTGCCAGGGTCCCCGCAGGAAGCCTGCACCCTTCTAATCTTCCCGAGAACCTTCTGCGTCTGCATTGTTCTTCGGTTTTATCTTTCCCTCCAGGGCTGGCAGTGCGCCTACAACGTCCAGGCGGTGCGGTCGACAGTTAAGCACAGACACGGGAGCCAGACTGCCCGTTCTCCTGGCTGTGCAACCCTCGGCAAGTTATTCGACCTCTCTGGGCCTCAGATTCCCATGCGAAGAAAGGGGGGAACGGTAAGCACGTTAGAAGGTTGCTGGAGAGGATGTAGGGGTTAATATTTGCAGTTTGTTTAGAATGGTGTTTACGCAGGGAGCACTGTAAAGGTCTGGGGTATGGTTATTACTATATTAAAATGTGACTGGGACCTCAACGGGTTGGACGAACAGAATAGTCTGAGTGATTCCAAGACTGTCTGTAACACAGGTTGACCATTGGTTATTCTGCCTCCCCAGAAGCATTCTAGAGAAATCTAAGTCAGCCAGGAAATACGTCTCAGCCTTAGGGCTAAACAATACCTTAACTAAGCAAGCCTTTCCAAGTCACCTTTCCAACGGAGGGGGGCTGAAGAGGGATAAAAGATGTCCCACAGATGGTGGCACTAGGACCTTGGTGGTGATGTTATCTCCAGAAGGAGAACGGCGGCAACCTGGAGCTGCCGCTCCCCAGGACACACCTGCCTGTCTGGGGGTGTCTGCCCCTGAAAGAGAAGCCATTTTTCTAGAACTCACTCTGAACCATTCAGGGCTCTGTATCACTACTCTCCCTTCCTGTTCAGGTAAGCATTAAGTTTCTAGAATCCCTCCCCGTGAATAAGACCTGCCCACACCTGTGTTTTCCTCTGCTTCTCCCACCTAAAAATGAGGAGGTACGAATTCTAGCTTCGACCTATCGATGAATGAAACTTCAGGCAAATGACCTACAACCTGTCTGTGCCCTGCGTGGTTTCCTTAAGTATAAATGAAACTAACAACTAATGCCTCCCCAGCCCACAGGATGTTGGACAGAGGAAAGGATTCATTTATTAATAGAGTTCTGTGGGGAAAAGTTAAAAGGACTACATCAATTCATCACTTTTTTTAAAAATTAATTTATTTTTTTAGACACAGAGTGAGACAGAGAGTGAGTGGGGGAGAGTCAGAGAGGGAGGGAGACACAGAATCTGAAGCAGGCTCCAGGCTCTGCGCTGTCAGCACAGAGCCCGACGCAGGGCTTGAACCCACAAACCGTGAGATGATGACCTGAGCCGAGGTCAGACGCTCAACCGATTGAGCCCCCAGGTGCCCCAAGATGTCACTTCTTAATGTTTATTTTGATTTTTCTGTCCAGCACTCTATAGTTTACAGAGCCCGTGCTTGAATTTATCTTATCCTCACAACCTGCAAACAGCCAGTCCCAGCACTAAAAAGGGACACGCTCCCAAAAACCTCAGTTCTTTGGACTCCTGGTCTAGTGTTCTTTCCATTGACCAGACGCTGCTTCCAGATCCCCAACAACACAGTCCCTCTTGGGCCTAATCTAATCTCTCTCTTCGTTCTAAACCAAGACTTGCAACTCACTTAGGTGGCCAGCTAACCCCTTCTGCCACCCCCTTCCCCATGGACTTCAAAGCAGAGTGTACAAGAGGTTCTCAGGGGCGCGAGAGGAAAACGTTTAAGAAAACGTGCACCGGAGTATTTAACTATGGCAGAAATAATCGTCTAAGTGTCACTAAAACCATCTTTTTCTTTTTCTTTTCCTGAGAGAGAGGGAGAGAGACGCAGCGTGAGCAGGGGAGGGGCAGAGAGAGAGGGAGACACAGAATCAGAAGCAGGCTCCAGGCTCTGAGCTGTCAGCACAGAGCCCGATGCGGGGCTTGAACCCACAAACTGTGAGATCATGACCTGAGCCAAAGTCGGACGCTTAACCGACTGGCCACCCAGGCGCCCCGAAAACCCATCTTTTTTTTTTACAAATAGTTTATTGTCAAATTAGTTTCCACATAACACCCAGTGCTCATCCCCACGAGTGCCCTCCTCCATGCCCATCCCCCCCTCCCCCCCACATCCATCAGTCCTCAGTTTTTGTCAGCATTCAAGAGTCTCTCATGGTTTGCCTCTCTCCCTTTCCCCCACCATTTCATAAAACCCATCTTTTAACACAGGGATCGACCTAGCGCTCTGGGCAGCGTGTCAAGTGTGTCCAGGAACGAGCAGAAACGCCACACGCATCCATTTTCTCTATAACGTAATGCCCTCAGCCACACAAAAACAGGCCTGTTAATTGCTACAAACTTGACAATTCTGAGTAAAGACACAGAGAATGACCATGAAAATTCTCGTTCTGCAGAGATTCACTGCTTATCTCCAGGGAAGAGGCCAAGAAGAGACACTGGGCACAGAGGAGATTCTCATTTTTAGTTTACAATGTCCTGTGCTGAGGCCTGGTGGCAAGTGTACTCACACTTATGTTCAAAACCACACAACGACAACAAGAATCCACTTGATCTGTCCCTTCAAAGTGAACACGACAATCAGTGAGTGAGAAAGCCATTGCTCTTCTAGAGAAAGTCATGCATATGGAGAAAGCATTTTGAAAATGCATGAGTGCAAATGGATCCAATATTTTGATTTTTAAAATTTATTTCTTGGGGAGTCTGAGTGGCTCAGTCAGTCGAGTGTCTGACTCTTTATTCTGGGCTCAGGCCATGATCTCAGAGCCCTGAAATAGAGCCCTTCATCACACTCTATGCTGAGCTTGCTTAGGATTCTCTCTCTCTCTCTCTCTCTCTCTCTCTCTGCCCCTCCCCCTCAAACATGCACTCACATTCTCTCTGTCTCAAAATAAACATTAAAAAGTAAAATAAAATTTATTATCAAAAACAATGTGTGTCACCTGTAAAGCTTTTATATATATGTATAAGGAGACATATACACACATATGTACATACTTTATCAAGTAAACTCTATGCCCAACGTGGGGCTCAAACTCATGACCCCAAGGTCAAGAGCTGCAAGCTCAACCGAGTGAGCCAGCCGGGCTCCCCATCACCTATAAAACTTTTGTCTGCACACTTGAGAAACTAAGACAGAATATTAAAATCTGTTTTAAAAACCTAAATGAAGTTTCTTAGTGGGTTTGGACCCATTTGTTAAAAACATAAAATGCAATACCTTTCAATCATTCAAGGACTAATTGACTTAAAATGTAAATTTACTAACCGAATTTCAATGAAAACCTTTGTATCATGGTGAATGGGCTGGAAAATGAGTCATAATTTAATAATGCAATCAAGGAGGCGCGTCTTCCATTTTAATCTACTCTTTGACAAGTATGTCTTCCAGTTATGACTTTCACTAAATAATTTTCACTATAACGTATGATTTTAAAAATGTACTTCATCTTTATTTCCATCTTTCCAGATTCCTACTATAGGGCATGTTTTTTTAGGGTATGTAATAAGATGCACGTACGTAACTGTTTTAAAATATTGCATATAGGGGCGCCCGGGTGGCTCAGTTGGTTAAACCTCCGACTTCGGCTCAGGACTTCGGCTCAGGACTTCGGCTCAGGTCATGATCTCACGGGTTCGTGGGTTCCAGCCCCACACCGAGCTCTGTGCTGACAGCTCAGAGCCTGGAGCCTGCTTCTGATTCTGTGTCTCCCTCTCTCTCTGACCCTCCCCTGCTCACGCTGTCTCTCTGTCTCAGAAATAAATAAAAAACATTTAAAAAATTAAAAAAAAATAAAATATTGCGGACGTGCTTGGCCACCCAGGTTGGTCTATCAGCACCTAGAAGTGTCCACATTCGGGAGCATCACCCTCGCAGGTGGTGCAGGAAAGGAATAAGCAATAGGACAGTAGCAGTCTGGCCCGGGGGCTTCAGAGGCGGGCAGCCCACCTGTGCTGGGGACTTCTGGCCTGGGCGGAGGTGGAGACGGGTGAAGGCTGCTGGGCTTTCCTTTATTTGTCAACTTGTACTTGGTATCATTTAGGGGAAGCTCCCGGATTATTCTAACCGTCAGCCGATGCGTACTAGTTTTTTCCTCTCGCTACCGGGTGAGGCTGCTGGGGTCGCCCCGCAGGCTCCCGCCACGCTGCTCACGGACGTGTGTCACTGTGTCACGGACGTGTGGGTAAGTAGCCGTGCACCGCACCCGTACCCCCCCGCGCCCCCCACGATCAAGGTGGTGTGTGTGGGGGAACACACAGCACCGCCTGCGGGGTGTTCTACAACAGCACTTACCTAGGCCAGAAGACAGCAGCCCCCAGCCCTGAGGGAAAAGTTTCCTTTTTATCCTATTTTTAACTGTAACCCTAGGGACCTTCCGACCCATGTCATGTTACTTGGAAAGATTTAGGAACCGTGAGTCTTCGAGACGGGTTGTGGAGCTAGAATTGTCCCTGAAAGGCTCTGCCACCGAGTTCACAAACGCTGCAGAGCTGGTGCCGAGGTCCCCAAACCCAAGGGCAGCGGGAAGAGCAGGGGTCTCTGCCCCCGGGGGGGTGGGCGTCGGGGACAGGGAGGCCACCGCCCGGGGACAGTCTGAAGAGCTCCGGGCACCCTAGGAGGCCGCAGAGAGTTTTGGAAAAGAAGATGCGGACAGAGGTGGAGACAGGGTGAGCAGCGGCGGTGGGAGCGCCCGGGCGGGAGGAGGGGAGGGGGCGGCGCGCTGTCCGGGGCGAGCCGGGGGCCGGGGCCGGGCGGCCGGCGGGCCGGGCCGGGAAAAGCCGGGGATCCCGCCGCGCCGCAGGCCGGCTAGGCCGCGCGGAGAGAGGGCGGCGCGTGAGGGGCGGCGGGGCGCGGGGAGGGGCCGGAGGGGGAGCGGCGAGGACGGCCCGGAGCGGGGTGGGGGAGCGGAGAGGGGGAGGGAGCGGAGAGGCGGACCCTGAGGAGGGCGGGGAGGGGCTGAGGGAGAGCCCGGAGGAGGGCGAACAGGAGCGGGGTGTGGGGGCGGCCCGGAGGGGGAGGGGAGCGGGGAGGAGAACCCGGCGGGGAGGCCGGGGAGGGGCCTGCGCCGCCGGGAGCGGGGTCGGAGGGGCGGCGCGGGCACGGGCGGCCGGCCGGGCCTGCGCCCGAGGAGCGGCGCGCCGAGGGGAAGGGCCCGGAAGGAGCCGCCGAGCCGCCTTCGCGCGCCGGGCCGGGAGGCGAGGCCGCGGCGGGCGAGCGAACGGGCGGCGCGGGGCCCGAGGCGAGCCGGGCCGGGCGGCCGCGGGCCGGCGCGGAGGAGGCCGCAGGCGGGGCGGCCGCGGTTGATGGCGGCCGGGGCCCGGTTGGCCGGCGGCGGGCGGCGGGGCGCGAGCCGGCGCGGGGTCCGGCGGGCGTGAGGCAGGGGGCGCCGCGCTGCCGGGGAGGCGCTCGCTGTGCGCCATCGGCTCATTGAGGAAATCTCCAGACCTTCGCGGAAAGGCTTCTTTTTCCTTTTGCCAAGGACGTCGGTGAGCGCGGCCCCGGCGGCGGGCCGGACCTGAGCGGCCGCCGCGCGCACGCCGCTGCACGGTGGCGGCGGCGGCGGGGCCCGGCCCGGCTGGGGTCCCCGCGGCACCGGCCGGCGGGGCTTCGGGGGCCCGCGGCCGCTCTGCGCGGTGAGCGCCGGCATGCCGGGGGCGCCTTCTTCCTGCGGTCCGCGCCCGAGCCCGCAGCGCCGGCCGTGAGATTTGTGGTCGGGCTTTGGGTTTCAGAGAAGGTCACAGCTTTTCCTTTTTTTCTTTCGTTGCTTTTTTTTTTTTTTTTTTACTCCCTCCGGCGGGGGAGGGGACCGGGGGCCAAGAAAGGACAGCATGCTGGCTGGCGCGAGTAGAGTGGAGCCTCCGTTCCCCGGGTCCTGAGAGCCCAGCGCGCGGCACCCGACCGTCCGGCCGCGAGCGAGAAGGCCCTCCTCCCGCCTCTCTTGCACATCGCAGCCCGCCGATTCGGCCCCGATCCAGACGTCCACACTGCAGGACCCTGGCGGCGCGGACACGCTGAGAAACCATGAGTGTAAGGTTGCCCCAGAGCATAGACAGGTAGGTTTGCCGGTGATGTGTTTTCAACACTTTCTTAAGGAGAGGCTGGGAGGGAGGGAAGGAGGGTGAGGCATTTGGATCGAAGGTTGCAAAGCCCGGGTCGGGGTGGGAGCGACGGTCTCGGGGGACCGTCCCGACGCGTGTGTTTATGTTTCCTGTGTGTGTCCGCGTCCTGATTCCGTGTTTTTCATATACGAGCAATAAAGCAGCAAAGCCGGGAGAGGAGAGAGAGGGGCAGGGCCCCCATGAGCCTTTGACTTTTGCCTTGCCACTGGCTGATTTTGAGCCCCTAACTCGCCAGTTTAGGGGGCGGGAGGCGGCACGAGCCTGGTCACGTGAGTCCCCGGGGTGGATCGGGCCGGGCTTTAGGTGTTGAGCTGCTGGGGGAAGGGCCCTGGCAGGGGCGTGGGCCTCCGCCTGCTGGTTGCTACGGAACGGTGGGCCTTGGTGATGGGGTGGATTCCATTTCTAGAACGAGGAGGATGTTCTTGGCCCCACTGATGGGACAGAAGCACCCTTTGCACCCATACAGGTCTGGATTTTTGGCAGCAGCTGATAATGCCCCCCCCACCCCCCCAAGATGCACAGGGCGTGTTAGAATCTCTTGCGCTCCAAGCTTAGTGTTTAATAGGAGTCCTGCCTTCTGGCACATGTTCTGGGTTTGATCTTCCAAGCAGTTTGTTAAAAGCCTGATTCTGCAGGATGGGCCTGGGAGTTTTGGGGCTCAGGTCGAATGGGCAGAGGCCCGGCCCTTGGGGTCTGAGCCTGCCCCGCCCCCCCACCAGCCTCTACTTCATTGGTATCACTGCAGTTTACACCTTGGTGAGGTGCTTGCCTCCCTTGCCCCCCAGCACTTTCTCCTCCAGAATCTTGACAAAGGGCTGCCTTGTGGGTGCTGCACACATCTAGCTGGATGGACAGGTGGCCGGAGGGCTGAGTGCTGACCTGGAGACCTTGTCACTGGAGCCGCAGGGTAGAGCAGGGAGCAGTGGTGTCTTCATGCCGGCTAGCCTGATTTTCCGTGCTAATAGTAATTTCTTTCTGGCTGTGGAAAGCGGCCTAAATATACTCTGCCCCTCCCAGACACTCCTCTCTGTGTTGTCCTGGGTCCTGTTTATTTATTTATTTAAATTATGCTTTGGGGCGCCTGGGTGGCTTAGTCGGTTAAGCGTCCGACTTTCGCTTAGGTCATGATCTCGCGGTTCGTGGTTCGAGCCCCGCGTCGGGCTCTGTGCTGACTGCCAGCTCAGAGCCTGGAGCCTGTTTCAGTCTGTGACTCCCTCCCTCTCTGACCCTCCCCTGCTCACACTGTCTCTCTCTCTCTCCTAGAAATAAATAAAACATTAAAAAAATTTAACAAATAAAAAAATAAATAAATTACGCTTTAATTTTTAAGAGAGACATACAGAGTGCGAGGAGGGAGGGGCAGAGAGAGAGGGAGACACAGAATCCAAAGCAGGCTCCAGGTTCTGAGCTGTCAGCACAGAGCCCGATGCAGGGCCCAAACCCACAGACTGTGAGATCATGATCTGAGCTGAAGTCGGACGCTTAACCAACTGAGCCCTCCAGGCGCCCTTCCCAAGTCCTGTTTAGATCAGTTCAGCAGCGGCTCAGCTCGGCAGTACCCCACCCGGGACCTGACTTGGCAGCGGGTGGCGGCGGGGAGGGGGCCAGCCACAAAGGACATAAAGTGTGTGCCCCTTTCCCTTGTTGTTGGGCTCTCGTAAAGGCCTGAGGTGCGTCAGGGCAGGGAGGTGACACGGTTACCTCCTTCTCTCTTCATCCTGCTAGAGTTTGGGACTACGTGCACCTGCCTTTTGTGAGATTTGAATGGTGAGCGATTTCTCAGAAATCAGGGATGTGAGCAGGTGGAAACTCAGGCTTAGGGGTACAAGGAGGAGGCCATGAGGGTTCCCGGGCTGATCCCCACCGCCACCCCCGCTGCTGGGAGAGTGTGTACCTTCACAGTCTTGTCAGGATTCATACAGCACAGGCCATCTTCAGAGCACGGATCTCATCAGAGTCTCACAGTGTTTCTTTTTTTTTCTTTAATGTTTATTTATTTATGAGAGAGAGTGAGAGACAGAGCACGAGCAGGGGAGGGTGGAGGGGCAGAGAGAGAGGGAGACACAGAACCTGTAGCAGGCTTCAGGCTCTGAGCTGTCAGCACAGAGCCCGACGCGGGGCTCGAACCCACAGACCGCAAGATCATGACCTGAGCTGAAATCGGATGCTTACCGACTGAGCCACCCAGGTGCCCCAGCCTCACAGTGTTTCTGAGAGGCAGACAAGTTGTAGGTTATTATTCCCATTTCACAGAGGAGGTCATTGAGGCTCAGCGAGGCTACGTGGCTTGCCCAGTGCCATCTTGCCGGACTAGTGGCAGAGCCTGAGCTCAGATGCAGGTCGTCAGACCCAGGCTCTTTTGCTTGCCCCCCGCAGGCCACCTGGGTTTATGAATTGGTCCTGTGGAATGTGGCGTTAGTCTCTCTTTTTGACGGTAGAATAAGATGCTTTTCAGCGTTCCCTTTGCACTTTCTTTTTTAAGGTTCATTTATTTATTTTTAATTTATTTTTGAGAGTCTGGGAGGGACAGAGTTGAGGGCGAGAGAGAGGATCCCAAGCAGAGCCCCACATGGGGCTCGATCCCATGAACTGTGAGATCATGACCTGAGCCGAAATGAAGAGTCGGATGCTTAACCCACTGAGCCCCCCAGATGCTCCTCCTTTTGCACCTTTTAACAGTCTTGGGGTTGACTCAGATTTCTGTAGTCAAGCACCGGTTTCTCCTATGGAGTAATGTACCTTTGCAGACTGAGAGGCTTCCTCACCACTGTCCCCGCCGCAGCGCTCATCCACATCACACCTTCCCTCCCCCTTAGGATGCAGGCTCATTCTGCTGGACCCTTGATGTCTCAGGTTCAAGACTCTGGATTTTAAATAATTGATGATTTTACATTGCACTGGAGGGACTGAGCGGAAGGAATGCTCCAGATTGTGGAGTCAGGGATTTTCTTGTAGTTTATCCATGTGCCGGGTAGAGCGGATCGGAAAATGCAAGCACGTGGCTCTTGCTCACAAAGAGCACCTAGTCTATTTGGGGAGTGAGGGAAGGGTCCCGAAGACCATGGGACAGCGACACTAGACTACTGTAAGCCCCGCACAGGCAGGGACTGTCTGCTTTGCTCAGTGGCACACCCAGCGCCTCACACGGACTGAGCACCGAGCCTTCAGTACCTGTGTGATGGGTGAAGACGGGAATGGGTGAGCAAGCAGAAATTTGTCCATTTCCGGTCTTCCTGTGTTCCGGGGTTGATTTCCCACGTGGTCAGTGCAGGGTCAGAGCAGGCCTCCTACGTGGCGTGTATTTCCCAGGAGACAAACCACATGGCAGAGGACCACGTATGTGGAAAAGAAGTGTGACCCAAAGTAAAGAGCCTCTGGAATGGGCAGAGTCTTTAACCCCGCCTTGAGGACTGACACCTGGGCCCGTAGGAACGAGGCGTACTTGTGACCGATCTCCGTGTTTCTGTACTCTGCTTGTGGCGGACACGGGCCCCAGCCTGTGCTTGAGCCCCTGTCGGTTTTTGCCCGTGGTCACAGTCTTCTCGAGAGTTTCTGAAGGTGTGTTTAGTGCTGCAGGCAGAGGTGAGGACGCTGAATTCGTTTTATGGGAACAGTAATGAGTTTTGCTGAGCCGTGTAGATCCTTCTGCCTCGTCTCCAGTGGCCGGGTGGGTTAGGTGGCTGCGTCCGTACAACAGCTTTCCTCCGCGCGGGGGAAGATAGTCCCTGTGAGGCCAGCACGGACAGGGAAGTACGAGAGTTAAGCCAAGAGGTCCTGGTTGGAGCCCTGGCGTTCCCCTTAACTCCGTGACCTTGGGCAGGTCACAGGCCTTCTCTGATTTCCTCATTTGTGATAGGAGCGGTCGCTTATATGCAGGGCCTTCTGGTTCACAAACATTTTCACGCCATGTGTCATTTGAGGATTGTAACATTTATTGCGTCTCTCTCACGGGGCTGTTGAAAGGAGCAAATAAGATAATGTATTTCAGATTGCTTTCTGAGGTGTAAAACCGAATTCTAGGCGGTGAACTCTTGAATTTGATTTAGCATCATGCAGTACTTTGTGAGCCAGCCCAAAACAGATTTTGAGTAACTGAAGGATCCTTGCGTTGTTTCGAAGCACTGGACTGAAGTGAACATGCTTTTTGTGCAGAAGTACGTGGTCGGAAGGGAGGAGTGCCTTTCCTGTGGTCTGCGCTGGGTGATGGACCTGAGGAATATGAGAAGAGGAAGCTTCCCGGGAGTGTTGATGAGTGGGAGGGGCCGCAGCTACCTTGGCTCCCTTAGATGGGGATGGAGCCGATTTGTATAGTGAGCTCCGGCCATTCCCAATTCAGAGTAAATCCAGACCCAGCAACCGTCCTTACCAGGGATCTGAGGTCGAATGTAACTGTGCCCTGTTTGTAGCCTTTTTTCTGGAAGAGACATAGTCCTGGCGGTTTGGGGAGGCACAGGAGGGAAGGAATGCAGTGGGCTCATCCTGGGAGAGAGCCTTGAGGTTCGGGAAAGGTCTGCAGAGAAAGGATGCTGGGTGCTAAGACAGGGCTTATCTGGAAAGGAACGGGGTGGTTCTAGGACCTCTTCCCACCTTGGCCACAGTTCTTATCCAGCCCCAGGTCCTAGAATCCTGCATTCAGCTGAGCTCAGATGCCTCTGGTTCAGAGCTACAAATAGTAAGCCCCCTGCAATTCTGAGTCTTCCCCAGAACGGACCCTTGCCCTGTCTGGGGAGAGCTGAGAGGTGGCAGCGGATCTAGAAACGAAATGTATGGTGGTTAATCACCGTTATGGGCCAGAGCACGCTGAGCGCAAATCCAGGTTCATTCACTTCAAAACCCTTTCTTTTTTTTTTAATTTTTTTTAATTTTTTTTTTTTTTAATTTATTTCTAGGAGAGAGAGAGAGAGAGACAGCGTGAGCAGGGGAGGGTCAGAGAGAGAGGGAGTCACAGACTGGAACAGTCTCCAGGCTCCGAGCTGGCTGTCAGCACAGAGCCCGACGCGGGGCACGAACCCACGAACCGTGAGATCATGACCTAAGCGAAAGTTGGACACTTAACCGACTAAGCCACCCAGGCGCCCCTTCAAAACCCTTTCTGAAAGAGCACCTTTTGATTAACAAATATAGTTAGCTTTTTATGTTTTTTTGGTCAGACTACTGTCAGAGTCCTTGTCATCCACTTAAGAGAATGAATAAAAAATATGAGAAGTTAAATGGCAGTATGATTACATCAAAAATAAAAAGATTCGGGGTGCCTGGGGGGCTCAGTTGGTTGAGTGTCCGACTTCAGCTCAGGTCATGATCTCACAGCTTGCGGGTTCGAGCCCCATGGCTCCATGCTGACAGCTTGGAGCCTAGAACCTGCTTCAGACTTTTGTCTCCCTCTCTCTCTGTCTCAAAAATAAACATTAAAAAAATTAAGAAATAGAAAGATTCTATGAAGGGGCAGTCTCAAATTAGTATAGAGACAGAGGAGTCCTGGAAGCCCCTTACCCCGCACGGGATTGGGGTTGGGAGCCTGGCACGGCTGCTCCGAAGGTCTGGGCGGGATCCGATGTGAGGGAAGGGCTTTGGTGACTGTGCTGTCCCAGGACCAGCCACTGGGGTTGTCAGAGTCCTGCCTCGTGCTTGTGCTTTCGTAGTGGCACTCGCTGCCTTTCAGTCTCCTCCTTAGTGGCTCGTTATTTTAAAAACGTACCTGAAAAGCTCCTTCCTCTGGGGACATTGCATGCTCCCCTGAGTCCCCGAGGGGCCCACGGAAAGACCCGTGCACAGACCGGCTCTGGCCTCCAGGGTCCCTCCTGCACCCCGCAGGGGTCAGTGGCGCTAACGAAGCTGCAGGTTCTGTCTCAAGAGGAGAAAGGAATCGTGTCACGTTGGGTCCCCTGGAGGGGTCTTTAGGGCTCTGAGTGACTGGGGAGTGCGCCGGCCGCGGCCTCTTGGGTTTGGTCCCTCTGAGAGCATCGTGCCCCGTCCTTTCCAGAACCAGGACTCTTGCCCCAGGGATCTTGGCCTCACCTTGCTGGAAACGGTGAAGGTGAAAGCTTGCACAGAGCAGGGGCAGAGCTGGTGCCGCAGCGATGGAAGAAGGTGCAAGTGCACGGGGTGGGGCGGGGCGGGCTTCACACCTGGAAGAGCTCCCTGAGCTGTGTCCTAGGTTCTCGAGGGCTCACGTTGCCCTTTCCTGTTGGCTCCTCACAGGACACCGCTGCAGCTAGTTTGCAGCAGGGGCAGGGTCTCTCCCCTGTTGGGTGGTCCCCCGAGGAAGGCGGCTCCATGGGTACCTGGCTGGGACCTTTAGGGTCTCAGACTTGCCTCCGCTACAGTTTAAGCCCATTTCACTGTGCTTTAATTCTGACTTCAGTGTAGGCCCTAAAATCGTGAGTATTCTTTTATGTCTTTACTGACTTCTTCAAGATTTTTCGGGGGCGCCTGGGTGGCTCAGTTGGTTAAGCATCCCACTTCGGCTTAGATCATGATCTCACGGTTCCTGGGTTCGAGCCCCACGTCGGGCTCTGTGCTGACAGCTCAGCCTGGAGCTGCTTCAGATTCTGTGTCTCTCTCTTTCTCTGACCCTCCCCTGTACCTTCTCTGTTAAAAGTAAATAAAACATTGAAAAAAAATTTTTTTTAAAGATTTTCGTCCTCAGTCTAAAGAACAGCAAGTTAAGATGTGAATGTGTGAGGAAGGAGCTTTGAAAAGTCAGAGGAAGTGATTTCAGAGTCTTGATTTCCAGCGCTTTCTCCACCAGTATTTGAAGCTACTATAAGATGGTCTGATGGGGTCTGTAGTCACCGGGGGTGGCCCGGCCTCAAGTCCCAGAGGGGCCCCAGCGACTGAGCAGCCTTCCAGGTGACACCTTGTGACCTGAAGTCCGCTTGCTGGACAGCAGATCTTTATCACACGGCTGCACGCCTGGCTCCGTCCTCAGTGTTCAGGCAGCTGACACAGGCGGGAAACGTTAGTGGAACAGCACAAAGCAGTGGGCGGGTGGTAGTAGTTGCTGACCATCCCTGTGTGTGGAGAGGTGCGTTCGGAGAAGTGGCGAGCGCCGTAAGAAGGGCAGCAGGAGAGGGCAGGTAGGAGTCGGGGGAGGGGAGGGGCGCCACAGACACACGAGCGGCATCCTCCGTGCACGTGGACGTACTGGGTGGGAGCAGCGGGGGGTGCGTCGGGGTGGCAAGACGGTGGTGTTTGCAGAGCAGGCGGAGAATAGGTTGTCAGGGTGGGCCGAGTGGCGGGTACAGGTGTTCAGACTCGAGGCGGGAGGGAGAGGGGAGCCAGTGAGGGTTGTGTGTTGCGTGGCAGAGAGAAGGCGGACGGCGGTGGGCGGACTGGAAGCGGGCCTGGGGCGCGGAGGCCGGCAGGGAGCTTGTGCGCAGTCTTGGCAAAAGATGACGTGGGACTGAGGGGAAGGGCCCGATCCGAAGGGCTCCGCGGAAGGAAAATCTGCAAAGTCTGTTAAGGCTGCATCACCCTGGACTCCCAAGGTGTCGAGACAGGTCGGCTGGCAGAGGGGTCGGGCTGTCACTGCGGAGAACAAGATCGTCCGCAAAGCCTCCTGTCTCCCCGTGGCGCCCAGGAGCCCGCCGGCTGTGGCACAGCCGGTGAGGCTTCCCGTGTGGACACGGCCCGTGGGTCGGGCTTCCTGACCGAATAGTTGTAGTTCTTCATGGCGGCCTCTGGAAGCAGCGGGAGGGGAGTGGGTCTGATCCCTCGGGAGGCTGGTGCCCATCTGAGGAGGTGGGCGTGTGTGACGCGGATGGACTCCCCGCACCGCACCCCCACGCAGCAGACCAGGCCCCCGGACGAGGGGCATCTGCAGGGCAGGTGCTGGGGCCAGTTACAGAGCCAGGGGTGGGGCGAGGAGGCGCTTGTGGGGGCCCCTGCTCGGCCACCGCCTGGGCACACGAGTTCTGTGTTGTCGAGGCGGCTGGTGGCACCGGGGCCAGGCAGGCCTGGGCTCTCCCCAGCTGTCACAGGGCACCCCGGGCTGGGGCTGCGGCCTGTGCTCACCCTAAACCAGGGACTGGCAGACATCTCTCCGGGGACTCTGGACAGACATGGGGTAGTAGTTAACCCAGCCCTCATCCTAAAGGCCCCCTTCGCTGGACACCCGCGGCGTCTTCCCCTTCCTGCCCCGGCCCCCCAGCTGGGCCTTCGTGGCTCCTCCCTTCGGCTCAGCCCGCCTCTCCTTGCTGCGCCCCCTCCCTGCTTCCTGGGCCCCCACGCCCCTCCGCACCCGTCCCCGGGCCTCCTCTCCCCCCACAGCTTCGGGGAGGCCGCTTCTGGTGAACGCCACCACGCTTGTACGTGTCTGTCATTCAGCGTCCCTTTCGTTCCCACGTCCCACAGTTGGACCCTTGTCCTTTGTGTCGAATAGTTCACGTGGGGGCTCTGGCAGAGTGGCCCCGCCCCGGCGCTCTGCGGTCAGTAGGCACCGGGGCGCCTCCACCCTTCACGTGCTCCGTGCCTGTGATAGGGTCTCATCCTGTTCCCCGGGGCTCAGAAGCCAAGTCACTTTGTCCCTCTGGCTGATGGCTCGTGCCCGGCTGGCTTACTTCGTCCAGCCTGCTGTTCCCTGACTTCACCTGCAGCTCCTTCTGGACATTTCCAATCCCCACCCGATCCTGGCCACGGGGTTTGAGAAAGCAGCTCTACACGGTGCTGCCAGGAACTGAGGCGGAGAATTCCCCTTCTTCCTTCCTACTTGGGTGCTCGGTCTGGGGCACTTGGTGTTTCTTCCAGGGACAGGGCGGCCTTGTTGGGGCCGCTCCTCAGAGCCGGGGCGGGCGGGGGGGGGGGGGATTTCCCCACTGGCGGCCTGGGTTCCGGCTGCCTCTCCCCGCAGGGGTCTGACGGCGCCCGGCCCACCCTGTCTTTGTCCTGCCTGCCCCAGGCCGGCCCCATTCAGTTCCCAGAGCTGACCCGCTGCTGGGAGAAAGGCCCCTGTTGTTCCAGGAGACGGTGGAGAGAGTGCAGTCAGCGGCCGAGTGAATGGACCTTGTGTGGGGCCAGAGCCGCACTCCCTTTCTGCTCAGGGCCCTGGGGACGGGGGCACAGACCACTGGGTGCCAGTGTCTTCACGGGGACAGGGCTGAGGTTTGGGAGTGTTCGTGCTAACCCTCAGGTAGGGGGGCTGGTCCACTTCACGAACATCCAGGCACCCAGGTTCCGCGGGAGCGAGCTGCACACTCAGCCCTCTGCCGGGTGGGGGACAGAAGGCAGCAAGAGGCGTGTGATCCCACCGTGAACTCTCTTCTGCGACACCAGCTGACGCACGTGGGAGGGACACCGAGGAAGGTTTCTTGGAGGGAGGGACCTTGAGGCCTAACACAGAGCTAGGTTAGCAGGGGCAGAACGGGCGAGGCATGGCGGGTGGAGGTGGCCAGGGGACAGCAAATAGGTGAGCCCGGACAGCAGCAAGGAGCCGGGGCCTGTGCCAGACTTGAGAGGGAGTGATGCGATGGCATGTGCCATCGGGGTCCTGATGGCGTTGGTGGAGCAGTGGGAGAGCGGAGAGAGGCAAGCAGGCAGAGAGCTGTCACCGGGGGTGAAGGACGGGGGGGACACTGAGCCACTGGCTGTGTCGCTGTGTCGGGGAGGAAGGTGCCCTCGGTGGGGGCGGGGGAGCGCTAGAGGGACGGTGTGCTGCAGGGAAGGAGCAGCAGGGCGCACCCCTCTCGGGCAGCTGGAAGTGCCCAGCGGGCGCCTGGGCAGGGGAGGAGGCGGGGGAGCAGGGCCCACAGAAGAGCCTGGGAGGGAGCAGCAGAGAGGCGGCGTGTGTCGGATGCCGCCACGGGCGGAGGGCAGAAGGGATGGAGAAATGTGTGGATCCGGGAGTGTTTTCTTGGCCTCTGGGCGTGGGGGGCAGGTTTGCGGTGGGGGGAGGGGGAGGGGCCGCGGTGAGGGGATGGTGACAGTCTGGGCAGTTCCTGTGTGAAGCTGGCTCGGGGACAAGAGGAGGACCTTGGCGGCAGGACTCCGAGGTAATTTTTTCAAGGCAAGACTAGGCTGCCTCAAGTGGAGGTTGCGGTGGTGGGCATCCCTCAGAATCATCCAGACTCACAGCAGGGCGCCACCCCCACCGTTTCTGAGTCCCTGAGCTTGGACTGGGATCCGGCCTGAGCGTTTGCACCTTTAACAACTTCCGGGTGCCGCTCACGCAGGCGAGGCCGTGCAGGTCGGGACAGGTGGTTCCCACGGGGACCCCTGTGCTCCTGCTTTGCTCTTGTGCTGGCACGCAGGGCGTGGCGCGCGTGCTTCTGCTGTCTGCTGGGAGCTTTCTCGGGAGCGAGGAGGATCCTGGGGGCAAGGGCTGGTCACTCCGCGTAACCTTGCTACCAGCCTAGAGCCACGTAGGCACCTAACCCGGCATTTCTGGGCCCCCATCTGTGAAGCCTTTTTCGGCCAACTCTGGCATAGGTGCAGATAAACCCGGGCTACTGAAGATCTTCAGGGGTTTGTAGGGTGTTTGTGTAATTTCATAATGAACTAAAGCCAGAAATAAGGTCAGAAAGGAATTGTATAGAAATTTCACATAAAGGCCACAATTGAATGTACATAATTCAGCAATTCAGTTTCGTTTTGAGAGAATAAATTTTCTAATGTGGTTCGCACATCGATCCTCGGCTCTGAATTTTCCAGCGGGAAGGACCGTGGACGTGCCCCTGACCCCCCTTAGGGTGGTGGCGGAGCTGCTCGGACGGGGCCCCTGCCCCAAGAGAGCCCCCATCTCTGGAGCCCACTCCCGCCGAGTAGCAGTCCTGCCCCACCAGCCCGCACCGCCCACCGCTGGCCATGTCTCTGCGGGGAGTGGGGGGCGCCATGCTCTTCTGGGGCCCCTGTCGCGGCCCTTGAAATCAGGCTGAGGGACTGCACAGCTGGGCTTTTCAAGAGTCCCCTGACCCTTCTTCTCTCCCTCATCTCGATTTCCTTTGTTCCCTCTGAATCAATGGGTTGTTTCTTACAATGTCTAGAAAACCCCCTAGTTTCTCCAGACCAGTGGCCACAGGAGTCTGAGGTGTAGGGGGTGGGTCGTGGACCATGGTCAGCGTGCGGGCAGCTCCTGCGGGTTTCCTGACCCCACTCCTGGCCTCAGGGCCGTCTGATTACACAGCAGGATCCCAGAGGAAATCTGGGTTCTCAGAGCAGGGCCCGTGCGGGCCGGATGGCTCTGCTTCTGCCTCAGCTCTGGCCTTTCACTCCTTCTGCACTTGAGGCCTGGCAGGTGGAGCAGGGACTGGGCACAGCGAGGGGGCAGAGCCCACTCCCCTGTCAAGACCCTGCTGCACGTTAGTTGGTCTGGGATGTGGGAATTTTGCATGGATTCTACACGTGTCGAGTACATGTTAAGTGTCAGGCCGTGTTCTAGGCACGGGGATACGCGGGACTTAGGCTGCGCTGGGGAAGACAGACGAGTGAGTGTGTAACTTGCTATCATTGTTATCAGTGATCCAAACAGAAGTGAGTGTAGTAAAAGCTGCGTTCGTAACTGCCGCGGGAGAGGCAGGAGGGGGATGTGTCCGGGTGAAAGGGAAGATCTGAGTCGAGAGGGCGGTCAGTGTTTAAAGCAGGGGAGGACGTGTTGGCGGGGCGAGAAGGAGGGCAGACGTAGGAGCCGGGAGAGAGCATTGATAGCGCGCGCCTTTGAACTTCGTGGTATAATGTATCATTTGTGGAGCGGTTCTGGCCTTTGTCCTGTTGAGGTAGTTGGGCCGGTATTTGTGCTCACGCATTGCAGACGGGGAAACGGGCCTAGAGAGGCTGTAGTGACCTACCTGAGTGTGGACACTGGTGAGTGATGGAGCCGGGACTAGAGCCCAGCGTGGCGCTGTCCACTTTCCTCCGCAGGGCCTGGTGGACATGCGCGTCCTGGGAGGCAGCTAGGCCTCAGGCGCGCTCGGCAGGAAGAGTTTGGGGACAGGAATCAAGCCTCCTCCAGGAAGACCTCCTTGCCCATGGCCCACTCGGGACCTGAGGTTTTGGGTTCAGTGGCTGGTTAATGACCCAGAAAGGGTGGCACTCGGGTGAGGGCTGGGTGGGCTGGGGGTGCTAGGATGAATGTCGCGTCCTCAGAAGTCACTCTGAGCTCTCCTACCACGTGTCGTGTGGCACCTCGGAGCTCCTCGGGTTCTCTGTGGTGGCCCGGACCATGTCGTGGGTGGGTGCTCAGTGAAGGTTTACTGAAGGAATGGATACAATATTTTTTAAGATTTTAAGTCACCTCTACACCCACCGCGGGACTCACACTTAGAACCCCAAGATCAAGAGTCAGACATTCTAGGGGCGCCTGGGTAGCTTAGTTGGTTAAGCGTCCGACTTTCACTTAGGTCATGATCTCGCGGTTTGTGGGTTCGAGCCTCGCGTCGGGCTCTGTGCTGACTGCCGGCTTAGAGCCTGGAGCCTGTTTCAGTCTGTGACTCCCTCTCTTTCTGACCCTCCCCTGCTCACGCTGTCTCTCTCTCTCTCCTAGAAATAAATAATACATTAAAAAAAAAAAAAAGAGTCAGACATTCTAGCAACTGAGCTGGGCCCTGAGGGGTCCCTGCGATGTTTTCATTGACAGCGTTACAGAGGATAATTCACGCACCTAAAACTCACCACTTTACAGCATACAAGTTCAGTGTTGTTTAGTGTATTCAGGGTTGTGCAACCATCCCGCTTGCTAATTCAGGAAACTTTTCATCACCCCAAAAAGATTCCTTGTGCCCATAGCGGCTGCTCCCCATTGCCCCTCCCCCAGCCCCAGACAACATTAATCTGCTTTCTGTTTCTGTGGATTCGTTTATTCTGGACATTTCCTGTGAAGAGAATCCTACAATACGTGGCCTTTTGTGCCTGGCTTCTTTCACTTCGCATGGTGTCCTCAAGGCTCGTCCGTGCTGTGGCGTGTCAGCCTTGTTCCTTTCTGTGGTCGAATGCCGTCCCGTCGCACAGGGAGACCCCCGCGGTCGTCCGTTCCTCTGTGTGCTCCCGCTTCCTGCTTCCTGGGCGCTGCGGACATTCACATGTCGGTGTCTCTGGGGACATGTATTCCCATTTCTCTCTGGTCTGTACCTGGCAGGTGGTGGGGGGTGGGGTGGGGTGATCTCAGGTCTGTACCTGGCAGGTGGCGGGGGTGGGGGTGGGGGTGGGGTGTGATCTCAGGTCTGTACCTTGGGTGTGGGGGTCTCGAGTCTGTACCTGGTGTGGGGGGATCTGTACCTTGTGTGTGGGGGCGTCTCGGGTCTATACCTGGTGGGGAGAGGATTGCTGGCCCCTGCGGTAACTCTCTGCTTAGCATTGTGAGGAACCACCAAACCAGTTTCCCAGGTGGGTGCCCCGTCTTAAAACCACCAGGGACCCAGGAGTCTGCTTTCTCTGCATCTTCACGGCGCCTATATCATCCATCTTACCACCGTCAGCCGTCCTCGGGGGGGTGGGGGTGGAGGGGGTGGCTGCTTGTGATTTTCCTTTGTCTCCTTAATGAAATCTCGTGGTGAACATCTTTACATGTGCTTGTTGGCCGTTTCCATATCTGCTTTAGAGAAACGTCCACTCAGATCCCTTGCCCATTTTTTGTTTGGCCTCAGTGTGGACAGTGGGAGGGTCTGATGTGATGTCGAGACCCAGGTCCCCACCTTCTCTGAAACAGTCACCTCACTGACCCAGACTCTGAGCTTCGCTTTCCTCCCATGGTCATGCCTCTGCGATTATTTACCCCAGAGATTGAGTTGCTTGGGAGCCCTGTGAGCTGATTTACGCTGGAAAAGTGTCTGTGTGTGTGTGTGTGTGTGTGTGTGTGTCTTCTAGGACAACAGGCTGAGGAATGGTGCTTAATGGGGCAGGAAGCCCAGAGGAGCAGAGGGCGAAGGCAGCTAGAGAAGCAGAGAAAACCGTCTCCACGGTGGCCACTGTGACGTTCTCTTTTCTACGACTGAAAAGAGCACTGGCAGGTGCACAGCCCTGCCCTGAGCCCGCTGGTGGCCGTGCCACTTCCACACTGGTGCCAATCATCAGGGCTGTTCTCCGGGAGGCTGTCTGTCTTAGTGAGCATCGCGAGGGCGCTGCTGGAAAAGCCAGGACTCACTAGTGGTCCGATGAATTTTTGTGCGTGAGTTTTACTCAGTCATTACAACAGCCATCTGAGGCCAGGTCCTCAAAGAAGCCAAGACCAGATAAGCAGCTTGCCTGGGACCGCGTGGTGTCAGAACTGGACCAGGAACGCTCGGCTTTTGAATTGAGTCTGATTTTCTCTCTACTTTGCCCCTCTTGACAAAAACAATTGTTTTGAGAGACAAACTGTGAAGTGGGGGAGGAGCAGAGAGAGGGAGATACAGAATCCAAAGCAACTCCAGGCTCTGAGCTGTCAGCACAGAGCCCCGCGTGGGGCTCGAACCCATGGACTGAGATCATGACCTGAGCCGAAGTCGGCCGCTTAACCGACTGAGCCCCCCGCAGATGCCCTGCCCCTCTTTTTAGCATAGATGACCAATAGTAGATTTCTTTTTCATTTATTTGGGCTGTTGTCCTTTTTAAAAACCTTATCAGTATTGCTAAGAGTGAGAATTCCCAGAGGGTGGTCTAACTAATGCTCTTGTCACATGGCCACGCTATTAGGACAGAACGTTGGATGCATTTTGGATGATAAGGAAATTTATACCCCTGATGCTTATTGATTTGATTGGAAACGTGTCCTTGTCTCTTTGTGGCATCAGGAGCGTTACCGAGCGAGGACATATGTGTGCTTCTTCTTTCCTGTCTGAGTGCCCCACGTCTGCTGTGCCCACATACATGCTGAGTAAAGGCTGTGGGGTTGGACGGGTGCGCCTCTGTGGTGCCCAGCTGAATGCTACCCCAGAGACGGCCCTCACAGGCCCTGGCGGCCATGTGCGCATCGAGTGTCGCCTTATGC
This sequence comes from Proteles cristata cristata, assembly GCA_017311185.1. Taxonomy (NCBI): domain Eukaryota; kingdom Metazoa; phylum Chordata; class Mammalia; order Carnivora; family Hyaenidae; genus Proteles; species Proteles cristata. The sequence goes on from JAESUZ010002811.1 coordinate 242,813, forward strand.
CTGAACTGCGCACCCCGTCACACCGGCTTCTCTGCCCCCTTCCCACATAGTGACTGGTTTGTCAAAGGCTGGAGTCCTTGAGCACTTTGCTGATGGAATCTCCGCATTAAGTCTTTTGCTTTTCCTTTCGTTTCTGGTGTGAGCACAGGCAGGCTGCAGTCCAGCTCACATTGGGGTGCACACAGTTGGGGACCCAGAAAAGCTCTGGGGCAGCTCTGGAGAGTGAGCAGGGGGCACGCGGGCAGACATTTACCTGTGTGTAACAGTGGCAGACACGCCTGAGTGCTTCTGAACTGTCATTGTCTGCAGGTGACCCAGCTGCCTTCTGGGTACCCGCCTTGTCACCCCGCCTTGCCATCTGGGACGCCTCAGCGCCTGCTCTGGCGTCAAACGGGAGGCGGTGGTGACATCGCCTTTTAATGTTAGAGCTTGACGTACCAAGAACATACCTTCTGCAGAACAAAACCACATATGAAGTTACAAAGGCAAATGAAGTTGCTTTTTGGATTCTTTGTTTTGGCTGATTGTGCTGTCTCACTGATGATGTGGGTACTTGGGACTTGCCTGCCCGTGCATTGATTGATTAAATAATCGTTCATCTGTGCAAATAGACCACAAGAGTGGATCTGCATATTGTGATTTTTCCCTTTTAAATCCAAATCCATTGCCTCGTTTTGTGATCTAGCGACATGGTGACCCAGACAATGTCTTGGGGTGGCTTGTATTGTGGGTAGAAAGCGTCTGCCTGCATCTCCGTCACTGAGAAGTGCCACGCTTCCTCTGGGCCCAGAGTGCTTGTTCCACTAATGCTGGGTTTTTTCCCTTCTGATAGCTCTTTTAAGGTATATTTGATGTACCGGGGCGCCTGGGTGGCTTAGTCGGTTAAGCGTCCGACTTTCGCTTAGGTCATGATCTCGCGGTTCGTGGGTTCGAGCCCCGCGTCGGGCTCTGTGCTGACTGCCAGCTCAGAGCCTGGAGCCTGTTTCAGTCTGTGACTCCCTCTCTCTCTGACCCTCCCCTGCTCACGCTGTCTCTCTCTTTCTCTAGAAATAAATAAAAATATTAAAAAAAAAAAAAAAAAGGTATATTTGATGTACCAAAACGCACACCTGCTAGTGTATGCCTGGAAGCGTTTTGGCGAACACGTGTATCTCTGCCATTGTCCCCACCATCAGGAGGGAACATATTCCTCACCCCCAAGTGCCCTTTTCATCTCTGTCTCCTCCCCGATCCCAAGGAACTTTCCGTGGGGATTTCCTTCCTTCACCGGAGATCAGTTCCGTCTTCTGGAATTCTGTCCAAATGGAATCCTACACACCGATTGCTTTTCTTGTCTGACTTCTTCCACTCCGCACAGTCCCCTGAGGCTGATCTGTGCCCTGCAGGTCGGTGGCGTGTTCCTTTTCATTGCTGAGTCGTGTTTCAGTCTGTGGGTCATTTGTGTGTCCGCTCCGCTAAAGCTGCCGTGAGCATTCGCACCCGAGACTTCGTGCAGACGGAGGTTCCTGTTTTTCTCCGCCGACCCCGGTGTCGTGTGCCGCGTGTGTGTTTAACCATACGGGGAGCGGCAGGCCACTTTCCGCCGGGGTTTTACAGCGCTGCGCTCCGACCAGCAGCGTGTGGGAGTTCCCGTGGCCGTGCCCTCCAGCCCGCACAGTGGTGGGTCAGGCTTTGTCACTGTAACTGGGTCCCTGTGTGCAGTGATCTCCGACTGGGGTCTGATCGGCACATCGCTGGTGAGTCGTGCTGAGCCTTGTCAATGAGCCTGTTTGCCGCGCATGAGTCCTCTCAGTGAAGTGCTTGTTCGGGTCTTTTGGCCCCTTTTTTAAATTAGGTATAATTACTTACGATTAATTAAGTTATTGTAAGTGTCCTTTGTGTTTTGTAAATGGAGTTTCTCTGTCAGATGTGTTTTTGTAACTGTGTTCTTCCGGTCTGTGATGAGCTTGTCCCTTCTTGTAACTCTTTCCTTTAAAGCTTGTTTTGAATTTGCACATAGTCTGGGGCCCCTGGGGCCCCTGGATGGCCCAGTTGGTTGAGTGTCCAACTCTTGATTTTGCCTCAGGTTGTGATCCCAAGGTCGTGGGGTTGAGCCCCGCATCCGGCTCTACACTGAGCGTGGAGCCTGCTGGGATTCTCTCTCCTCCTCTGCCCCTCCCCCCACGCTTGCTTGCTTATTCTCTCTCTGTCTCTCTCTAAAATAAAAACAAGTTTGCATACAGTAAAATACAGTATATTTTGAAGGACAAAAGTCCTTAATTTTTTTTAATGCTTTGTTTATTTTTTGAAAGAGCACAAGTGGAGGAGGGATGGGGTGGGGGGGCGGAGGGGAAGGACAGAGAATGCGAAGCAGGTTCCGTGCTGACAACAGAGAACGCGATGTGGGGCCCAAAGTCATGAACCCGGAGATCGTGGCTGGAGCTGAAGTTGGACGCTCAACGGGCTGAGCCACCAGGTGCCCCTCAAAGTTCTTGATTTTGATGAAACGCAATATATGCGTTTTTCCTTCTGTAGTTTGTGCACTTCGTATTTAGAAAACGCCGGGGTGGCTTACCCGGTTGAGCGTCCAACTCGGGATTTTGGCTCAGGTCATGACCTCCCAGCTTGTGAGTTTGAGTCCTGCTGTCAGCTGTGAGCGCAGTGCCTGCTTTGGATCCTCTGGTGCTCGCCCACGCTCTCCCTCCCTCCCCTCTCTCTCTCTCTCCCTCTCCCTTCCTCCCCTGCTTGGATGTTCCTCTCTCTGAAAAATAAATAAGTTAAAAACTTAAAAAAAAAAAAAAAGAAGTAGTTTGGGTCTAGCTCTTATACTTAGAGCTATGATTTCATTTTAGCTCCTCCTTGTGCGAGACTAGGGCGAGGTACTTGCTCACGGAGGCTGGCGCCTGGGTGCCCCGGTCCAGCGCAGATGCTTGGAAGGCATACCCTGTCCCCCTGAGCTCCGTTGGCACCTTTGCTGTGGTTCCAGCGATCATGTGTGTGTGGTCTGGATGCCTCTTTGTCAACCCCCCGCCCCGCTCTCTCTCTCTCTCAGTAACACGGGTTGGTTATTATAACCTTCTTGGAAGTCTTGAAATCAGGAAATGCAAGTTTTTCCAATGTTCTTCTTTTGTTTCCAGTATTGTTTTGTTTATCCTGGGTCCTTTTTGTCTCCACATAGATTTTAAAATCAGTTTGTCGGTTTTTACAGAAATGCCTCCTGGGTTGATGACTGAGAGGGCGCTGGCTCACGGGGCAGCCAGAGGCAAAGGGGCCTGGCCGTCTGGTCAGCGCGTTCGGCCTACGTCCCTGCTTGTGGAGGTCTTGACTCGCTGTCACCGTTGTTTCACAGTTTTCACTGTATGGGACTCGATAGATCTCTTGTCAGGTCTCTCCCTCCATGTTCATAGTTCTGATGCTGTTTCAAATGGTAGCTTTTACATACCAGTTTTAGTTATTTAATGTTATTTATTTTTGAAAGACACAGTGCAGGCAGGGGAGGGGCAGAGGGAGAGGGAGACACAGAATCCGAAGCAGGCTCCAGGCTCTGGGCTGTCAGCACAGAGCCCAGCGTGGGGCTTGAGCTCATGAAGGGTGAGATCACGACCTGAGCCGAAGTCAGACGCTTCACTGACTGAGCCCCCCAGGCGCCCCTGCTTTCAGCTATTTTTGTATACATTTGATTTTTGTACATTGACCTTATATCCTGCAACCTTGCTAAATTCACTTCTTAGTTCTTGTAGTTTGTTTTGTTAATTCTTCAGGACTTTAGAATCAGCTTATCTGATTCTAAATCATGTCGTAGGCAGATAATGACAGTCTTATCTCTTCGTTTCCAATCTGTGTATTTTTGAGTTTTGGAGAAAATCGGGATTTTACAACTTTTTGCTAGACCCATAGAGTAGATGTTGGGTTCTCCCTCTCTAGGACATTTTTAAAAACAAAAAGAAAGAAGATCATTAAGTCCTTCTCTCCAAGAGTATCAGACATTTGTGTTTCAGACACTGTCTAGTGGCCAGTGGAGGAGACAGACGTGTAAACAAGTAATTATAATTTAACAGGTACATGGAGTGAGCCCCCAGCGCCCGGGAGCCACGTGCGTTGGGCACTTCACGGCAGGGCCATTCAGCCGCAGGGGAGAGCATCGCGTGCTGCCTGCCGCCCTGGACCTGGGTGACAGTGGAGTCCTCAGTGTACATGCAGTTACCCCTCCCTGTCCTGAGAAGTTCCAAGTCCTCTCCTGATGGGTTGTGTTTACTTTATTATGACTGAGAGCCTGAAAGGAATGCGTCCTTATCTGTAGTTCTTTTTAGAGAGAGGGAGAGAGAGAATCCCAAGCGGGCTCTGTGCTGTCAGCACGGAGCCTCACACAGGGCTTGAACTCCCGAACCGTGAAATCATGACCTGAGCTGAAGCTGGGCTCTCAGCTGACTGAGCCACCCAGGCACCCCTGTTTTCTTTTTTCTTTTTCTTTTTTCTTTTTTTTTTACGTTTGTTTATTTTTGACACAGAGACAGAGACAAAGCATGAGTCGGGGAAGGGCAGAGAGAGAGGGAGACACAGAATCCGAAGCAGGCTCCAGGCTCCGAGCTGTCAGCACAGAGCCTGCTGTGGGGCTCGAACCCACGGACCGTGAGATCATGACCTGAGCCAGAGTCGGACACTTAACCAACTGAGTCCCCCAGGCGCCCTTGCTTTCTGTCTTTTTAAAGAAGAAACCTTGCGTGTCCGCGGGAGCCTGTGCTGCTGGCGCAACACCTCGCGAGCCGAGGCCAGGGCGGCGCAAGCAGGGTACGCGGCAGCGTGTTAGTCTCAGCCCCAAATCTTGCTGTGCTCAGAGAGTCTTGGGAGGGGGCCCACCACCCTGTTTCTGTGAGGCTCTGTTCTGATTAAAAGCATCGTAGCATGTGTCCCCTTCTTTGTCCTTCTCATAGTGACCCGAGGTCTGTACATTCTCCCACCGGGTGCATTTGGGGGGAGCACGCTTTTGACCTCGTAGCCCCCGCCTCTTTCCCAGGGTCTGGGGGGTGCGGGGAGGGTGCGTGCACTGGTGTAGCTTCCCTTGAGCCTGCTTGTCATGCTCGGGTTCCTGTAAATGAGACAAGGTCGCTCCCCTTTTACAGACAAGAGATGTCTGCTGGCCACCAGGGGCCGAATGATAGTAGGAAATTCTTTTGGTAGAGAATTGCCTATTTTACTGGTAATTTAGGAGACAGTAACCGAGGCCAGCGCCCTTTGTTCCGGAGGCGAGGAGTCTTGCCCCTGGGGGAAGACAGCTGAAAACCGGTAACAGCAGCAGCCGCTCCGCTTTCCTTGTGCCCGGCCTGCCGTGGGTGCCGAGCACGTGGGCTGCAGGCCCGGCTCAGGGTGGCCGGGTGGGCCGGGGCTCCCACAAGCGCATCCACTGTCGGCCTGGCGCCAGGAGCCTGACCCGCGTCCTTCCTCTGTTGCTCATCGTTGCTCACAGAGGCCCAGGCTCCTCACGTCTCACACTCGTGACCTCCCTCTTCCTATCCCCCTGTTTCAAAAAGAGTCTCTTCCCTTCTCGAATTGAGCACTCCCGCAGAGCGAAGCGGCCGGCGCGGGGTAGGAACCGAGTCCGTGTTCTTGACGGAGCGAGGGAGTGTGTCCAGCTCGGCCTGGGAAACACGCCCGTTGGGCCAGCACATTGGTCTGGCGGTGGGTTTTCCATTAATACCACTCTTGGTGAGGAGACCTCGCCTGTGCCCAGTGTGAGAAGTCCCCCCCCACCCCCTGCTTCACACCTGATTCCTGAGGGCCTGGGGGCGGGCAGGGAACCGGGCCCACGGGCTGTAGAATCGAAGGAGCCGGTCCCAGGCTCCGCTCACAGACCGCGGGATGGTAAGTGCAGAGGACCCTTGCACAGCTCAGGAGTCAGGGGCGCCGGCCCCCCGTCCCCAGGCAGTAAAAAACCCACGTGGAACTTTTGATTGCTCACAAACTGAAGTACCAGCAGCCTGCTGTCCACCAGGAGCTTTACCGGCACCATAAAGTCGATAGACGCATGTTTCGCATGTTATACGTATTACATGATATTATTCTTACGATGAAGTGAGCCAGACAAAAGCCAGTGTTACGAAAACCATGAGGGAGGCTGCAGTCCACTCGCAGGCCTGTGCCGTGTGGTCCAGCAGCGTCCTGTGAAGTAGACTCTGCTTTCTGGACTCTACCTGGGGGGTTTGACAGAAATATGGAACAAAAATCTTAGCCGACTGATTTTGAATGTTAGAAGGATAGTATTCATCAGCATCCCAGGAAGGACCTTTTCTTCCATTCAGTAAAACCAGGAAAGTGGTTTGAGTTTTACAGCTTTACTGAGATATGTTTCACATACCATAAACTTCGTGTATTTAAGCTATACCATTAAGTGGTTTTTCATACATTCACAGTTGTGAGGCCGTCAGCACAGTCTGATCTTAGAATTTTCCGGTGCCCTGAGAAGCCGCCCCATGCTCATTACCCTGCCCTGCCCCCAGCCCCAGAAAGCCCCAGCCTCCTCTGTCTCCAGAACGTGCCTCGTGAACAGTCCATGTGAACAGAGCCCTGCAGCGTGAGGACCTTGTGCTTGGCTTTGCTCACTGGGCATCGCGTGTTCAGGGTTCCTCCGTGCTGTGGTGTGTGTCTGTGTCTCGTGCCTTTAGTTTATTTTCTTTAAGATGTATTTTTAAGTAATCTCTGTACCCAGCATGGGGCTCGAACTCACAACCGTGAGATCAAGAGTCACATGCTCTTCCGACTGGGTCAGCCAGGTGCCCCCCAATTCCTTTTTAAAAAATTGCTGGTTAAAAGTATGGGAAGAGCCCAGTATATACAAACACACACACTGGAGAATTACTCAGCGATCAAAAAGAATGAAATCTTGCCATTTGCCACAAGGTGGACGGAACTAGAGTGTGTTATGCTAAGTGAAATTAGAGAAAGACACACATCATAGGACTTCACTCATATGTGGGATTTAAGATAACAAAATAGATGAACATAAGGGAAGGGAAGCAAAAAATAATATAAAAACAAGCAGGGGACAAAACATAAGAGACTCTTAAAGACAGAGAACAAACAGGGTAGCTGGGGGCTGGGCTGGATGCGCAAGGGACTCTGGGGAGGACACTTGTTGGGATGTCCGCTGGGGGACAGGCATCGGGGATGGATCGCTGGATTCTACTCCTGAAATCATTGCACTAGATGCTAACTAACTTGGATGTAAATTTAAAAAAATTTTTTAATTAAAAAAAACCGTTCACCCTTCAAAACAAATTGCTGGTTAATGTGTCCTTATACAGACAGATCACCTTTCCTTACCTGTGTGTCTGTTGATGGACTTTGGGGTTGTTTCCACCTCGGAGCTGTGATGATTAATGCGATTGTAGACGTTCACGTACAGGCTTCTGCTTCGATGTGTTTCCAGTCCTCCTGGGCCGTACCTGGGGGGGGGAACCGATGGATCTGGGCTCCTCTGGGTTCAGGACTTGGAAGAACTGCCAAACCGTTTCCGCAGCGGCTGTGCGCCCCATCCAGCAGCGCACGGGGGTTCTGATCCCTCCACACCCCCACCGGCACTTGTCACGGGTTTGCTTTTCTCCATCCTCGTGGGTGTGAGGTGGTACCTCACTGTGGCTTTGATTTGAGTTTCCTCAATGACCAATGACGTTGAATCTTTTTTCATGTGATTATTGGCCATTTGCATGTCTTTAATTTCAAGAACCGTCCATTCAGATCTTTTGTCCATTTAAAAAAACTTTGTATTGTTGTTTTGTAAGAGTTTTTGGGATATTCTGGCTCCAGGTCCTCATCAGATACATGATTTGCAGATTCTTCTCCCCTGTGTGGGCGGCCTCCTCCCTTTCTTCGTGTTGACCTTGGGAGCCCAGAAATTCTTCCTTTGAGTAGGAGAACGTAATGCTGTGGGGTGTACTTTTTATTTGTCCTGGGGGAAGTGTGAGATGACTTTGATAGGTGCTCTAGGCAGCAAGGCCAGGTTGAGAGAAGGCAGGAGGGCTTGAGCCAATGAGTATTGAACCTGGGGGTGGGGCGGGGGATTTTGTGGCCGACAAACAGCTCCTGAACTTCTTAGTGTGTTTTGAACTTTGCAGCCACTTAACACTGGCTGCACCTTCCGCAGAATTGCCCGGCAGCCAGCTTGGACTAGCCAATGAACTTGCATTGGTAAGGAGTCCCCTTGTTTGAGTCGGTTCATGATTCAGGACTCATTGAGCATCTAGGAGAAATAAGAGAAGAGCGTTTATGCTTTTTCCATTCCTTTAAGAGCTCAGTGCAGCCCACTGACCTCAGCATCGCTCTCCTCGGAGAGCCCTGATTTCTGGTCTTGGTGCCTGTCGCTCAGAGCTTTGTGTGTCCAGTTGACTCTGCAGATTTGCGCTTACCTTCTCTTCTACGTTGTGCACTGTGTCCCTGACTCCTCAAGACTGAATTTCCCAAGGACGAGAGTCATGCCTGCCCCGGTATGTGCGCCCAGATATCCAAGTCCCACCTGTGCACTGATAGTGATTGACTCTGGGTAAAGGTACGTGTGATCCCAAGTGCAAAGATTCCTGAGCCATCAGGGAAGTGTCGTAGGTGTAAGTCCGTCTTATCTTGATAAGCTGGCTTCTGGCAGATTTGAAGGTCACCCAAGAGTCATTTTTAAGCTTAATACGGACACATTTTGAGTTTTTAAAAATGTGCAGCAGGAGGGTTGTTCTAAAGCGCCCCTAGAACGGACCGAGTTCATCTAGTCCCCTGCAGGTGAGACCCTGGGCCTGGTGTGGTGAGCAGTCCGCGGCCAGGCGGGGAGCCCGGGCTCTGCTGCTCGCCCTGCTCCCAGGAGACCCTGAAGGTTTCACCGACAGGACTTCTTACTCAGCTCAGGCCGCCGTGGACTGCCGTAGACTGGGTGGCCTTCTTCTCGTAGTTCTGGAGCCTGGAGCCCGAGACCAGGCTGACAGCCCATTTGGCTCGTGGCGAGTTCTCTCCTGGCTTGCGGACGCCCGGCTTCTCACCATGCGCTCCCGCGGCCCGTCCTCAGCGTGTGCACGCCTGGGGGGCGGGGTGCAGGGGGAGCCCGCTGTCCCGTGTCTCTCCCAGTGAGGGCTCCCGGGACCTCATTCAGCCCTCTTTCCCGCCCAAAGGCCTATCTGCAAGTGCCACTGCCCTGGGATTAGGGCTTAGCCAGGTGATCTGTGGGGCACACACATTGATCCCCAGACTCGTCTGCAAAACGCACGTGAACGTGCAGGCGTTGAGGTCCTCCCTATCCTGTCGTTAGGTCTCCGCAGGCAATGATTTGCACTACTTCCTATTTTGACTTCTCTGATGGGCTCCCCCCTGCATTCTCCCAGGCAGCGGAGAAGCGAATAGGTTTGCTGTTAAATGGAGCTCAGTGTATTCCTTCACTAAGTGCTTTTGCTTTCAGGCACCTCTCTGTGCTGTTGTAAGCACTGAGGCTGCAGTCGTGAACGAAATAGGCAGCAGTCCCTGCCTTCCTGGAGCTTCCATTCTCGGTGAATTAAAGAATAGAATTACAGGGTGCTGGGTAGTAGTTGCTAAAGAGACAGAATGTCAGGAATGTGGGCTTGCGGTTTTCGGTGAGACGCTGTTTGAGTGGAGAGGGCAGAGCGTGCGTTTAATCCGGCGTGGCCGGGCTGGACGCCGAGACCCTGCTGAGGAGAGCTCCTCGCTGCAGAGATCCTACAGCAGGCCTGGGGCCTGCCCGCTGCATGCCCCCCTCCTCCCGCTGCCCCCTCATCCACTTCTGTGCCAGACGCTCTGCGCTAATTAATGATTTCACAGCCCTTTTTAAACCTCCACCCAAGGACGGTAATAAGGAGTTCCATTTCGCACTCCTGCTGCCCAAGCCTGCCGAGGGCGTAAAGCAGCCCTGAGACCAGCAGGTGCCCCGAACATGCCCAAGCCCCTTCTTCCCCGAGCCAGCCTTTCCTCTGCCACCCCGGCTCGTGCTCTCCTTCTCCACCTCTCTCGCTCACCTCCCATGCAGCCCTCCCGTCCTCCGCTTCCCTGCGCCATGTCACGTCCCCCTCACCGCGCCGCCCACAAGTCGGTCTGGCCCTGTGGGACCCCGGCCTCACTGGGCCTTGGCATGGGGCTCACGCTGCAGATCTGGGTCTCCTCCGTGGCTCAGGTCAGGCCCTTGGCACGCTTACAGTTGATGGGTTGTGGGGATTGTATCACTTACCGGTCAGATCGTTAAGGGTGCAGCGTGCTCCAGGGAAGGGGGTGGCCAGCAGTTGGTGGAACCTTCTGTCGGTCATCACCATCTCTGACCTGACCCCTTTCCAGGTATCCAGAAGGTCAGAGCCACCCAGCTTCCCTGGCGTCACCAAGAACCGGAGCCTTGAGGCCCGTTCCTGAGCGGTTCAGCCCCCAGGGGCAGATGGGACGGGAAAGAGCGACAGAGCAGCTGCATTGTGCCACTTGACCTTGTGAGTCCAGTGGCTTTGATGGGTGCATCCTTGCTCCCCACCTCCTGCCCTCTGCCCCTCTGTGACATGACCAGGGTCAACCTTGGGGCTGGAGGGAATCCCGGCCGTGGCCTCGTGAGTCCAGCCCGTGGTTCTCAGCCCATGTGGTTGTGTGGCTCCGTCTTGAATAGCTCATATCTCGTTGGCTGTCTGGTCACTCAGGCTTGTGTCCGTGGTTTTGTCAGCTGTGCAGAGTCCTGTATTTTGTAGTGGGTGCTGTGTGTGTGTGTGTGTGTGTGTGTGTGTGTGTGTGTGTGTGTGTCTGTGCCTGTGCAGAAACACCCCTTTTATCCAGCTGGCCCGTGGGGGAGGGGAGAATGTCAAGACATTCCAAAGGCGGAGGACACATCCTTTCCTCTCAAGGTGTGTGCCGCTTAGCTGGGAAGCCGGAGATGTGGAGGAATATTGATTTAAAAACTCTAGAAGAGTATCGACCCCAGTGCCCTTTACTACACAAGTCAGGTCTTTGTGGAATGACTCCTGGGGAAGTGGCCGTGTCTCGGGTCACGTCGGGTCCGGCAATGTAACTCAGAGCGAGTGGTTGGAATGCTTGTTTGTTTCTCAGCGATTTCGTTGTAACTTACCAGTAACACGGACTGAACTCGTGAGGCTGAGTTTACGCCTGCCACAGGGGAAAGGTCGGCCACCAGAGACTAAATCAAGGAGAGTTTCCTGGGATTCCTATTTCCCATCAGATTTTGATGGTGGAGTTGGGTCAGTGCCAGTCTGTTGGGGGGCTTTTCTCGATCTGCTCTGTCAGCCGCAATTCTGGGAGCCCTGGACCTGCCTCGAGAAGCCACCCGGCCCTCTGTTCTGGCCATAAGTGCTCAGAAGCCCTTTGGGTTTGGAGGCCCACGCCCTGTTGGGGAGGTCCCCTCCGTCCCTGTCCTGCACTACCCAGCACTCAGCACACCTCCTGAGGATCCCTATGGACGAGCCCAGGCTGTCGGACCCCCTGAAAGCCCCAGCATCTAGGGGACAGGAGTAGGGACAGCCTGGAGGCCACCGAGAGCACCAGGGGATGGCACACGGTTTCTAAGGGTGTGTCTGCAGCCTTCACGGGAGGAAAACTGAGCAGACCTGCCACCCACACGACGGGCAGTAAGCACAGCACAGGCGTCCCTGCGCTGGAGCGTGAAGCAGTGGTGACCTCAGGCCCACGTTTGAGGGTAGAGAGCAGCGGGTTTAGAAGAAAAGGCGGAGGGGCGCCTGGGTGGCTCAGTGGTTAAGCATCTGACTCTTATTTTGGCTCAGGTTGTGATCTCACGATTCATGGGATCGAGCCCCATGTAGAGCTCTGCGTTGACAGCGTGGAGCCTGCTTGGGATTCTCTCTCTCCCCTCTGGCCCTCCCCCTGCTCACATTTTCTCTGTCTCTCAAAATGAACAAACAAAGGCCTGGCCTGCGTTCTTGCGAGCCCGGACGAGGAGGAGCTTTGGAAGGGGGAGTTTTATTCAGGACTCCCCCTCCCCTGGGTGCTGGATAAGAGTCCGAGGGCCAGACTCCCCTGGCCTCTGGATGCCATCCTTCCCCATCCCATCTGCAGCCAAGAGCACGCTTGCGTGGGGCACTGACGGTGCTGTTCCTCTTCCTCCAGATGCTTTTCCTTCTCACATCTGGGGGCCTCACCCCGGGAGGGCGTTCCCACTGCCATCTTTGTGGGAAGAAGGGGATGGGACGAGGGAGGACCTCAGCACGATTTTTCTGTGGAAGTTCTTTTCAGGCCTTTGCTGCCTCTCCCGTTAGTTACCCCCGGGGAGAAGGCTTCTTTCCTCCCTCACCCACCCCTTCTTCAGCTTCCTGGAAACGAGGAGGGCTGGAAGAGAGGGTGGAAATCCCCACTGCATCTCCGTCTGTGTGCGGTGGCTGCAACAGGGTTTGGGTGAGGGGCTGGGAGAGGCCGAGAGACTGCTGAGCCCGTGGTAAGGGCCTAATTGCTCCTCGGCCTTGAGCTTGCCTGTAATTGTGGTTTCTGGGAGCCAGCGCGTCCTGGAAATCTGCTGGAACAGCAGAGATTTGGGGTTTCCGCCTGGGATGGACTTGGATTTTCCACTTGGAGCAGCTTGCCCAGCACCCACTTTGGGCCGGGGGGAGGGTGAGTCCCTGAAGCCCTGGTGGTTAGGACCGGCTTCCAGCTACGAGGCCTGCCTTGGGGGCGAGAGGCTGTGTGCCCTGAAACCCGGGGCAGTTTTGCAAAGCCCAGAGAGATCGCAGGCTCTGGAAGGCCCGGAGCTGCAGGCTGGGAGAGCAGGTCCGCCCCACCCTTGGGTGGGGACCTAGTGTCTCTGCCCTGAGTTTCCCTGCCTGTCACTGACTTGGGCGTGCTTTTGCTTTACAGGGTCCTCCATAATGATGGGGCGTGGGGGGCATGCTACACAACACAGGGGAGGGCTCCGCTCCGTTCCCACGGCGGAAACAACAGCAGTGATCATAGTACACGACGTGTCTTGAGCGTTCATGGCGTGCCCTGTGCAAAATGCCTTCATGCCGCAGCACCATTAAATCCCATAACGATCCCGTGTGGTAGTCCCAACCTCTGCTCCAGTGCAGACACCTGAGGTCGAGAGGTGAGCCGTTCTGCCTGAGGTCGCAGGGCCGCTGTCCGCAGCACGATCACCAACCCAGGAAGCAGATCCCAAAGCCCATGCCTTTGGCTGGCAGGTGTGTAGACCGTACCCCACGTTGTGTTTTACGTGTTGGCTGGAAGCACCCAGAGCCAGCCTGGCATGGGACTGCTGTTGAGCTCGGGGTCAGGGGGTCCGCTGCCAGTCCTGGCACAGGGCACCGCTAACCCAGGTCTTCACCTGCAGCGTCCTCGTCTGTAAAACACGCCTGTGCAGAGTTGTTCTGAGGGCCAGACGAGGTACTGCCCAGCTCTGCACCTGCCACCCGGCAGGTGCTTAGTAAATGCTAGCAGAGTCTAAGTCCACGTAAGGAGAAACCAGCCAGCGCTGCCATCTGGCACTTGTGATCCGAGGTGTCAGAGCGCTGACGTGAGTAGGGGACAGTCTGCGGCAAAGTGGCATGGACAGCCGGGATGCTCCCGCCGGGGGAGGCGACGTTGGCCGCCTGGGGTCATGTCCCAGCCTCGCCTCGCTCAGCATGGTGCTCCTGGCTCCCACGGTGCGGCTTCCTCATCTGCAAAGTTACAACACCGATAGTCCCTCCCACGGGGTGGCTGTGACGGGTGGGACCGGTAGGAATGGCTAACCTTTAAAGAGTTCTTTCTGTGTGAGCGTTTCATTTTTGCATGTTTAACTAATTCCGTCCTTTTTTTTTTTTTTTAACATTTTGATTTCTGAGAGAAAGAGAGAGGCAGTGTGAGCAGAGGAGGGTCAGAGAGAGAGCCAAACACAGAATTAGAAGCAGGCTCCAGGCTCTGAGCTGGCCGACAGCACAGAGCCTGATACGGGGCTCGAACCCACGAACTGTGAGATCATGACCTGAGCAGAAGTTGAACGCTCAACCGACCGAGCCACCCCAGCGCCCCTAAGTAATTCTGTCCTAACAACAGCCCCAGGAGATGGACAGTGTTAGTCTCCCCATTTGGAGGGTGGGCCAGCAGGGGCACAGAGCGTGGAGGTAACAAAGGCCACGTTGCTGGCACGTGGCAGGGGCGGCACCCACACCTGGGAGGGCGCTGGGAGCCCGCCCCGCTCACCACACCCGTCGTCTCCCTGTGTGCTGCACATCTGCTTGTCTTGTCCTTGCTGGAGCCCGTCCATCAGCCGGCCGCAAGCATGTACGAGGCGTGTGTGCCCAGCTGCATGTCGCTAGCATGTGCTCTGTCAACAGAGTGTGTGACATGGCCCATTCGGAGCGGGGCATGACTGGCACAGGGCGGGGGGGATTGGCACTGATTCCAGACAGTGAAGTGCTACCACACGTGGGCATTAGTGATGCATGTGGACTCAGACGTGGCAGGCGTGGGCTCAGAGCCACACAGGTCTCTGGGGAAGCTGACCAGGTGGACGGGGCAGGGCGGGGGCACGCTGTCTGGATGCTGGAGTTCGGGAACGGTTGGAATTTCAAGGTTGGTGGTTCATCATTCAGCACTTGTGTTGAGTCTGCATGCACCTGGCCCGATGGAGAATCATCAGTGTTGAGTCCCACTTGCCGCTGATTATCTCCTGGTCAGTCCTGGTTTGCTTTTTTTTTTTTTTTAATGTTTTATTTATTTCTGAGAGAGAGAGAGAGCAGCGTGAGCAGGGGGAGGGTCAGAGAGAGAGGGAGACACAGAATCTGAAACAGGCTCCAGGCTCTGAGCTGTCTGCACAGAGCCCGACCCAGGGCTTGAACCCACGAACCGTGAGATCATGACCTGAGCTGAAGTCGGACGCTTAACCGACTGAGCCACCCCAGCGCCCCATTCCGGGTTTGCTTCTTAAAGACTGTGTTTTGCAGAGTGGCCACTGCCAAGTTAAAGTACTGTTATCGCCCTGCTGAGAGGTGGGGGGGGTTTGTCAATGTGACAACAAGACTCATTGTGATGTGATTTGTGCCTCGGTGGAATGAGAGTGTTTCCAGGCCCCCAGAAGGGACCTGCAGACACCGTCTGGCTTGTGCACCCCTCTGCCCGTCACCACTCACCCACACCCCCGCCCTTGCACCTGTGCACACACACCGTGCTCTGTTTGTGAGGAAACCAAGACCCACAACTAAGGTGACAGCCGGGGCTTCACACCTGGGATGCTCTGCTGAAAGGCTGTGTGCGGCCTGATCATAAACTCTGGGTGGGATTCGGTGCTCAAATGTAGCTGTGAAGGTCAAGTGCTTATCATTTCTGTTCACCTGCGGGGGGAGGGGGCCGTTCTCCCGGCTCCAGGGATCTTTGTCTTCTTAACGTCCCTTTCACGGTTGTGCAGCCCTGTCAATAGGAGAGATTTCATCCAGTAGGACAGGGTAGGAAGCAGCCCTGTCTCCCCACTAAACGGCCTCTGAGGGTGTCAGCCCCAGCTGCAGACCCAGAAGAGCCCAGTGGGCAGGGCCCATGTGACCCTCTTCCGGGCTCCCTCCTGGTGGGGAGGCCCCTGCCCATCCACACCAGAGGTCTCGTGGGGGTCCAGTGGCTCCGAGGAGCCCAGAGGGGTCTCTGCTGATGGGCCTGGCATGAGGGCCTCGGGCTGGCTGGCCTTCCATCAGCTTCCTGCCCAGCCTGCCTTCCCAGACATAGCCGGGTAGGAAGCGTCCTGCAGAGAGCCTGGCTCTTGGCTCGGGACCCAGGCCAGGCGTCCAGAGAGGCAGGCGCTGAAGGAACGGAGCCGGTGTGGTACCGACGTGGCGGCAGGGTCGTGTGCTCCCAGCTCCGGTCGGAGCCCGAGGGCTGGACAGCGCGAAGAACAGGACCAGTCATCACTGGCAAGCGCGTTAGGAAAGTTTCCAGAAGGCTGGGAGCCCGTTGCCGGCTGGAGAGGAGCCTCCCCCACCTGCTCTCCTCTGTCCCTCTCTGTCCCTCTCCCTCGGCAGGGCCTGAAGCGTGCAGCGGGACACGGAGCAGGGGGCTCTCTGGCCACAAGCATCCGTCTTCCCCAGGCCGGGGAAGGGTCCCGGGGAAGGGGGGGGCGGGGCAGCTCACCTCCCAGGACCTCAGTGGATGGCTTCGTCTCAGCAGTGTTAAAACCCAAGGCGAACTTTCGCCTGCCACCCAGTAGTTCCCCATCAATTCTCTTATGAACTCAGAGAAAGAAAACAGGTTTAGAATCCACCTAAAAAAGTAAATTAGAAAGGTGAGTCTTCTGAGCCTGTGACAGACTCCGAAGGCAAAATGGAGGCCTCTTGGATTGGCTGTTACTCTGGATTGTTTTACAACTTGTACTTTAATTGTGCCAGGAATCAAAACTGACTCAAGTAACAGTTCTGTTCATACTAGGTACACAGTGAGGTGTGCCTTGTTAAAGTATTGTTATCGGGAGGCGCCTGGGGGGCTCAGTCGGTGAAGCGTCCAATCTCACCTTGGGTCATGGTCTCAGTTAACGAGTTTGAGC
Organism: Proteles cristata cristata; assembly: GCA_017311185.1. Taxonomy (NCBI): domain Eukaryota; kingdom Metazoa; phylum Chordata; class Mammalia; order Carnivora; family Hyaenidae; genus Proteles; species Proteles cristata. The sequence goes on from JAESUZ010002811.1 coordinate 259,269, forward strand.
CCCACGTCAGGCTCTGTGCTGACAGCATGGAGCCTGCTTCGCATCCTGTGTCTCCCTCACTCCTTGCCCCTCCGCCATTCACGCTCTGCTTCTCTCTCTCAAAAATGAATAAATGTTAAAAAAAAATATTTTTAAATATTCTCACTTCGGGAGGATTTATTTCAGAACGCATTTAGTTTCCTTTTCCGGAAAACTTCAGGTGGGATGAGATGCGCCGATAGAGTGCTTTGGGTTTACGAGTAATATCTCAGGGCCCATGAGAGGTGCAGGCTCCGTCCTCCCGTCGTGGTGCCCCGGAAGCTGGCTCCCGCAGTGGCGAGGGGCCTGTCCGTGCCACACGCTGGGCACCACAGCGGCGAGGAAGACACCTCATGCTCCATACTGAGGCCCTGCCCCACCCCAAGTCCAAGCCTTGGGCGCCGGCCTGTGGATTCAGAGCGCTCCCCAATTCCCGTCTCTTGTTAAAACCGGGAAACTGGAATCAAAATACCCTTTGCCATCTCGCGAACGTCCACAGCGCAGACTCGCAGGGCTTCTAGATCCCTGTTGGTCGTGGTGCCTGTTGTTTGCTTCCCAGTTGGACACACTTGGCTCTGCAGCAGGCCTCCTGGTGTGCCCACCGCCCCCTGTGAGGGCAGAGACTGGTGCCTGGTGAGAGCCAGGGGGAGGAGGGTCGGGCCCAGGCCCCGCAGTGTCCAGAGGGGAGGCCGGACGCCGCTGTCAGCAAGCTGGAGTCCACGTCCTGGCTCTCCCGTTTACTGGCTGTGTGTCCTTGAGTGACTCACTGAACTTCTCTGAATCTCGTTTTCCTCATCTGTTAAGGAAAATAACCACGTCTGCCTGCCCAGGTTGTTGTGAGGATTAAATGGACGCCTGCACAGATTCGGCGCTTATTCCATGTAATTTTCTCCTCTGCCGAGGGTGTACAGAGTTGGTCTAGAAGCCAGATGTCTAGACTGTCTGCCCCGCCCCCTCCCTGTGGCGGCCTCCGCAGCTGCCCTCCGGAGGGCCCCCCACCTCCGACGGGCATGCTTCCGGGGTCTGTGCTCCCACCCTCGCGAGCCGTGGCTCTGGCCTCCCCTGGCCATCCTCCCGCGGCATCGATCCCGTCAGGGGTGACCGCCCGTGGGCGCCTGCGCAGGAGCGTGGGCTCACCCTCACGGGGCGCGCAGGGCGTCCTCTCCAGCAGAGGCCCGGGACGGCCGCACCCGTACTGCACACTCCTAGTTCATTTCTTCGGCGCCGCAGCCGGCTCGTTCTGTCGGACGGAGGGGCTCGTGGCACGAGTGGCAGCCAGCACTTGAGCGTGGCTGTGTGCCCGGTCTTGGGCCACAGGCTTGGCTTCATTCCTCCGGTTCTTGCGGGGGAGGAGCTGGCTTTCATTTCTGGAAACTGAGGCTTATGGAAAGGTCTTATTTCAGTCTGTCCCCGTGCTGATGAGCAGGGGGGTGGGGTGGGGAGGGTGCTGGATCCAGAGTGAAGAGAAGGTGCACCGCCCATCGACTTGTTCTCTGCTAGACACTGGAGACGGCCGCCCCCGAGCCCCCAGTGCTTCCTCACCGGGGACGCCGACAGGAGCCCTTCGGGCGCTCATGGTCCAGGGAACAATGGGAGAGGGGTCAGTGCCCACGTGGGCAGTGCTTTGGCAGCAGTTTGTACCAGTCGCTGGGCGGTGACCAGGTTGGCCACCTGGTCCGGGTACCCCGGACAGGAGAGAAGGCCGTGTGTGGGGCAGCTGTGGCCCAGGGAGGCCAGGGCAGCGCTGTCCAGCAGAGCAGAGCGCAAGCCACACAGGGTGTCGGAAGTTGTCTGGTAGCCACATGGAAAGTAGGAAGGAGAGGGGCACCCAGCTGGTGCGGTTGGTAGAACATGGGACTGACTCAGGGCTGTGAGTTTGAGCCCCACCTTGGGCCTGGAGATGACTTAAAAGTAAGATCTTTTAAAAATGAAAACAAAAGGGGCGCCTGGGTGGCTTAGTCGGTTAAGCGTCCGACTTTCGCTCAGGTCATGATCTCACGGTTCATGGGTTCGAGCCCCGCGTCGGGCTCTGTGCTGACTCAGAGCCTGGAGCCTGTTTTGGAGTCTGTGACTCCCTCTCTCTCTGACCCTCCCCTGCTCACGCTGTCTCTCTCTCTCTCTCTCTCTCTCCTAGAAATAAATAAAAATATTAAAATAAATAAATAAAAAATAAAATAATGAAAACAAAGGGCGCCTCGGGCACAGTCAGCTGAGCGTCCAACTTCAGCTCGGGTCGTGGTCGGGAGTCTGAACCTCGCATTGGGCTCCGTGCCGTCAGCGCAGAGCCCGCTTCATTCATCTCATCTGTTCCCCTCCCTCTCTGTCTCTCCCCTTTCACATTTGCACACTCAAAAATAAATAAAACATTAAAAAAAGAAAAAGGGATGCCTGGGGGCTCATTCGGCTAAGCCTCTGGCTTCAGCTCAGGTCCTGATCTCACAGTTCATGGGTTTGATCCCCACGTCTCTCTCTCGCTAACAGCTCAGAGCCTGGAGCCTCCTTCAGATTCCATGTCTATCTCTCTCTACCCCCTACCCCTTACGCTCTCTGTCTCTCTCAAAAACAAATAAACATTAAAAAGGAGGAGAGAAACAGGTAAAAGGAATTTTAATGATATATTTCATTTAACTGAATCTACTCAAAATACTGGTATTTCAGCCTGTAGGCAATGTTGAAAGTGTGGGTATTTTGTGTTCCTCCTTTGTCTGTGAAACCGTGTGTGTGTGTGTGTGTGTGTGTGTGTGTGTGTGTGTGTGTGTGTGTGTGTGTTATGCGGACCGGCTCACTTGGAACTGACACATCTCTGGCGCCTGCAGCCCGAGCGGCCCCCTGTGGACACACCGGAGGGCCCTGTGGCCCCCGGCTGCTCTCTGCTGGCACTTGGGTGCATGTGGCCCCTGCCCCACCCGCTCTCCGCTCTCACTCCTGTGTGACCCTCCCTGCCCCTGAATGTTGCACCGACAGCCTCAGAGCTGCTGTGTCCCCTGCCGCCTGTACCCCCGCCCCGGTCCTTCCACAGCAGATCTTTCCATCGGGATTCTGCCTTTCCTCCCAGGGCCTGGTAAAGTCAGCCTCCCCTCCAGTTCCTTCTGTGGCCTTCTCTCTCCCCGACCCAATTTGTAGTCACAACACACTTTACCATGCATTTTCTTGTTTAGTGCTTTGTGTGCAGAATGGAATTCTAGAAATCTGGGAGACTGAAGACTGTAGGAGCTTACACGGTTCAACAGGTTGATGTCACTCTCTGTGTAAGTTCGCACAGAGGCGCACACCTTCCTGCTCCAGGGGCCCTTGTTAAAGCCATGAAGCCGTGAATTTAATCCTGCCTCCCGGGTACTGTGGAGGCCCTTCAAGCGCTCTGTGTTGACGCTAAGTGTGTGCTTACGGTATTTTGATATCTACAAAGCTCTCTAGTATATATGGTTTGATTTTATCTTTCAACTCATACTTTTTTTAATGTTTATTTATTTTGGGGAGAGAGAGGGCAAGTAGGGGAGGGTGAGAGAGAGAGGGAGACACAGGATCCGAAGCAGGCTCCAGGCTCTGAGCTGATAGCACAGGGCCCGACGTGGGGCTCGAGCCCACGAACCATGAAATCATGACCTGAGACAAAGTCATATGCTTAACTGACTGAGCCACCCAGGTGCCTCAATACTTACTTAAAAAAAAATATTTTTTTAATGTTTATTTTTGAGAGAGAGAGACAGAGGGCAAGTAGGGGAGGGGTGGAGAGAGAGGGAGACACAGAGCCTGACATAGGGCTCAAACTCAAAAACTGTGAGATCATGATCTGAGCCGAAATCAAGAGTCAGACACAACTGACCCAGGTGCCCCTCAGGTCATCATTATTGAATGTCTGCTACATACTACGTTATGAGGCTGCTGTGCTCCAAAGAATAAGACGCAGTGAAGCTCTGTCAGGAAAGGGGGAAAGTAAACATGAAACAGTCCAAGGAAGCATAAAATGATTAGTCAGCACTGAGTTAGCACCACAGGGAAGATTTCAGGGGAGGCCCGCATCGGGGGGTGTCCAGGAAGGCCTCATGGAGGAAGAGGCGTTTGTGCTGAACCCTGGTGAGTGTGTGTCGGCCTTCGTGGTGGGGGAGACTCCTGGGGTTGAGGCTGGTGGGGTCATGAGGACCCCCAGGGCACCTGCTGGGCTGGGGGAGGACTTGGACACTTTACAAGGACGGGGACGGTGGGAACTGGTACAGATGCTTTCCACTTTGTCTTCTTAGGAGGGCACTGAAAAGTGCTGAAGTAGAGAGCGATGGGGTCCAGGAAGGGGAGTGCCGGGGAGGGACAGAGCAGGTGCGTCCGGAAACAGTGGGTAATAGCGATAGGGTGTGGCGGTGATTAGATCTGCAGGGGTGAGAGGTAACTCTCTGGCTCCTGCGTGAGGACTGCCCAGCCCGGTTCCCTCGGGAGGAGCCCTGCTCAGGCGCGGCCCCGCGGAGGCTGACTTCAGCCCGGACGTGTGGGCTCTGAAGTTTCCGCGTGTGATGTGCTCCCAGCCACCCTTGGAGGAAAGCAGTATTTTCCATGTTCGTTGCTGAGAAACCGGGGCTTGGAGAGGTGGGGTGCCAGCCAGGAGAAGGCTGAGCCGGAGCCGGAGTTTCACCCCGAAACCATGCTTTCCAGACCATAGCACATGGGCCGTGTGCAACATGGAGTGTTGAGCACCCCCCCACCACACACACACCTGTCCACCCGGATGCGCGCCGCCCTCTGTAGGCCAGTGTGGATGCGCACAGGAGAGCAGGGGGTGTCCTCACCTCTCTGTTTGTTGGCCACCCACTTTCTCGTCTGTGTCCCTCACCTCTGGCATGTTGAGCGTCGGCCACCCAGTGTGGACCTCGAAAAGATTTTCTCGAGACTCCACACTGTGGGGAACCTAAGAATGCCTCTCAGGCCGCACTGCCCCCATCCCTTCCGCTGGCCCCCCTGCTATTACTGAGAAGAGACCCGCGTGCAGAAGTGGGTGGTGGCCAAGGACCCTGTGGATTAGACACACAACTGGGATTAGCTGCTGAATTTCCAAGCCCAGCCCATCTCTGCAGCGCCCTTTGGAGTGTTGAGGGCGCACTCTGGTTTTTTCGGACGGAAACTGCCTTCATTTGATCTGTGCTCCTGTTTTTGTAAGTGTTTCCCAGTGTGTGAGCTTTTCGGGCACGTTAGTGTCTCTTCCCGCACCACAGGGGCAGGGATGTGCGGGCCTGGAGTGTTTGCCTAAGATCACGGGAAATCTTCCACCAGACGCAGGATCCTTGCAAGGGCACCAGGAGGCTCCTCCGAGCTCCCTCCCTGGTAGATAAGGGAGACCAGGCCTGGAAGACCAGGTCAAGGTTCAGTGAATGTGCACTTTATTTAGAACGAAGGTCCTGGCAAAGGAGCTCTTTCCTGGTTCACTGCTGCTCCTGGCTTTGGGGAGGGACTCCCAAGTCAGCAGAGTGACTTGGCCCAGACACCAGAGACCTACGTCAGCCTACGAAGGGTGTGCTTTTTAATCTCTATTTATCATGTGCGTTATCTCCCTAGACATATGGAGCACATGTATTCTGTGTACCTTGTGAGTGTGGAGTACAGTCACGTGTGTTGCGTGTGGGTGCACATGTGAGGTATATGTATTGTGTGTGTGTGAAAGAGAAAACACCAGAAAAGGTCCAATAGAGACCAGTTCGATCTTCATATGCGGCCACAGGTCAGATAAGTTCATTTAGGGGCCCAGACCTTGAAGCCAGATCTGCCTTCACTCCACTTAACTTCCCTGTTCGGTGTGCAAATAGGGGGGGTGCTGCCCCTCGCCCGGCCTTGGGGAAGCGCCCCCTCATTGGGCCTTAGGGCAGTGCCCCCCCTCCTCCCCGGAGCCTTGGGAGAGGCTAACAGACAGTGTGTGGTGGTGGTGCACACTGCCTGGAAGGTGGGAGGGCTTGGTGGCTGGCGTCACGGGGACATCCAGGCCGCTGCTCGGCTGTGGGTGGCCCACGGGCCGGAGTGAGGATGAAGAGGGCAGGCACTGTCACAAGCCGATCGTGGCCGCGTGGGGTTTAGAAGCCCAGTGGTGCCAGGACTTCCACCCTGTTCCCAAGAAACCAGAAACCTGTGGGTTTTTTTTTTTTTTTTAAATATTTTTATTTATTTCTAGGGGAGAGAGAAGGACAGTGTGAGCAGGGGAGGGTCAGAGAGAGAGGGAGTCACAGACTGAAACAGGCTCCAGGCTCTGAGCTGGCAGTCAGCACAGAGCCCGACGCGGGGCTCGAACCCACGGACCGCGAGATCACGACCTAAGCGAAAGTCGGACGCTTAACCGACTAAGCCACCCAGGCGCCCCATAGAAACCTGTGGCTTTTTAATGTGAAATTGATTTTCAGATTTTAACTAATTTTTTAGAAATGCACACACACCGATAGCCTATAGGGGGGTAAATGGGCAGTTTTTGACTTCGCTGTCTGGAAGGTCACCACGCAGGTCAGTGCTGCATCGTGCTCGGAGGGTGTTTTCGGCTTGGATTTGCAGAGCGCCTCTTCTGCGCCTGGTGCTGCGGGCGGGGGAGAACATACCAGAAAGTTCAGGCTGCAACCTTCGGCCTCTACAGAGAGGCAGGACTGACACCAGATGATGGGAGTAGTGTTGGAGGGAGGGACCGGGGACATGGGTCCCAGGATGTGGCCGGCAGGGCAGAGAGAAGGCCAGGGACGTGGAAGGTTTCTGTGGACCGATACGGAGCCACTCTGAGGACAGGTGAGGTGGAAACCGCGCACGCAGGGCTGCTGCCTCTTGTGTGAGCCGGAGGCGAGAATAAGGGCAGTGTGTGCATTTGCTTGGCTTCACCAGACGAGGCCCAGAGAGGAAGCCGATGCCCGAAGGGAAAGCTTCCCTGCAGGAGCAGGACGCCGGGGGGCAACTCTGGACAGACCTTTTTTTTTTCTTAATGTTTGTTTATTTTTGAGACAGAGAAAGACAGAGCGTGAGTGGGGGAGGAGCAGAGAGAGGAGACACAGAATCTGAAACAGGCCTCTGAGCTGTCAGCACAGAGCCTGACATGGGGCTTGAACCCACCCACCGTGAGATAATGACCTGAGCTGGACGCTTAACCGACTGACCCCCCCTTCCAGGCACCCCAGGATAGACCTTTCATAAGGTGGCATCTTGAGTGCCACATAAATGCTTAACAAGTTTAAAAAGTAAAATTAGGTAAATACGCCTGAGGAAGGCAAAGCCCCCAAATTAAGTACAAGTATGAAGAGAGGCCCCAGCTTCCGCACGTGGGCCCGGCTGTGCGCCTCTGGTGGACACCGTGGGGGACAGAGAGCTGCAGGGACTCCCTGGACTAACTGAGTAAGCGTGCCGGTGCGTCACCCCATCAGCCGTCTCGCGTGGGAACCAGCTCCTGCTGCGGGAGAGGAGGGACCGGCGCGTGTTGGAGTCAAACTGGAGATTCCAGTGTGAACTCGGCGCTTCCTGCATAGATATTTCCTTCCCTGTCCCCAAAGGCGCCTGTTAGAACAGCAGCTCCATGGCAGCGGGCACCTGGCCCCCAGACCCCGTCTCCATGTGTCTCCTGCCAAAAGGAACCAGGGGTCCTTAGAGGAGTATTCGATGGCGGGCCTGGCTCAGGGAAGGTGCGCAGTGAGCCAGGAGGACCTTGTGCCAGAGGCCAGGATGTGCTCCGAGGCACGCGGTGACCCTGTAAAGGGACGAGAGCTCCTGCCGGCCAGGTGGGAGCAGCTCCAGGAGCTCCTAGAGGTGATGATGAAAACGGTGCCTGGCCGGCTCAGTCAGTGCGCCCGTGACTCTTGGGCTTTTTTTTTTTTTTTTTTATGGTTTTTTTTTTATTGATTTCTAGGAGAGAGAGAGACAGCACGAGCAGGGGAGGGTCCCAGAGAGAGGGAGACAGAATCTGAAGCAGGGTCCAGGCTCTGAGCTGGCAGTCAGCACAGAGACCGACGCGGGGCTCGAACCCACGAACCGCGAGATCATAACCTAAGCGAAAGTCGGACGCTTAACCAACTAAGCCACCCAGGCGCCCCCCGTGACTCTTGATCTTGAGGTCATGAGTGTAAGCCCTGCGGTGGCATAGAGATTCCCCAAAAAAATAAGCCTAAGAAAAAAAAAGTGATGCTAACGGACTGTAATGCACTGCATTCGGGAAGAAGTGCATGACTCCATGGCACTGCTCCAGAAAAGGGAGCTGACGGCCTTCTTTACAGGAGAGAGAAGGAAGGGCACCTGCCCCGAGATGTAGAAGGAAGGACGCGATGGGCAGATGGCCTTTCTGCAGCTCCAGTGCAGCACGCGGCCCAGGCCCGGAGCCCCTGTGGGCAGTGAGGCCGCTGGGGGAGGGGCTGCTGCAGAACAGGGGCTCTTCCTGCTCTGCCGTCACCCCAGCTTCCTGCTGACTGAGGTGGGGAGCACGCTTTTACCACTGCCAACTCCGAGGAGCGCACCTTGACCGTAATCAGACCTGGCAGAACCACTGAGGCGATACTCTCTTAAGAGGCTCAGTCTGAACGTAATCAGAGGAGACCGCCCGGCCCTCTGTTGGCTGCTTGATAAGGTGACTGGCGAGCTCTCCAGCACTCGGTGTTCAGAGGGACCGGGCGGGCAGGCGTTCTGGGTCAGCCGGGTGTCGAGGAGACTGAGGTCTGCGGCTGGACCCTGGTCCGAGGCCGTGGGAGAACGGCCACGTGGAAGGCCGCTACGACAGGTGGGTCTGAGCGCAGACTCCGTGCGAGGTAATCCTGTTGCATCGCTGGTGGCTCCTTGGGTGCTGAGGTCACTGGTCCAGCAGAAGTTGAAGGTCTTGGGGGGTTATGCTGACGAATTTAGGGATCAAGTATCATGCTGTCTGCAACTTTGAAATGGGGGAAAATGTGTAATCATAGGAAATAAGGCAAGTGTGACGCACGCTGATTGGGGAGCCTGGGTGAAGGGCCTACGGGCACTCTTCGTGCGCTCCCCTCAGCCTTCACGCAGGCTTGAGATGTTTCAGAATATAGTCTTGGGGTAAAGGATACGTAGGCTGCCATGGCCAGGGAGAGCACGGTGGGGTCCAGGCCACTTGACTGGAGCCTTGAGGACCAAGGGGACAGGGTGGGGCCGTCATGGGACCACAGTAGAATGAGCGCAGGGTCCAAGAGGCAGGGAACGAAGACGGGGAGAGGGAGTTCCAACAGTGTTCAGATCCACTCGGTAAAACCCCTTCAGTGTCAGGCGACCTCGCACGCATCTGGTCATCAGGTGTCGGGATGGGATCAGGTGGAGCGGGTCGCGGGTCCTGATCTGGGGCCCCAGGGAGGCCATGCTGGGGAAGGCTGGTCCACTGTGGCACGGTGAATCTGGGCTTTTCCAGTCATCCAGACCCGAGGCCAGAAGCCACACACACGGTCAGCGGGGGCCCGACGCAGGGAGCTGGTGTGGAAGCACCACTGGCCGCACGGGGCGGGGGTCGGTGGTGGGGGTCAGTGGTGGGGCCCCACTGAGAGGCTGGGCCAGGCCTCCCGTCTCTGCGGCTGCTGTTTAGTGAGCCGCACATTTGTGGGGAGAGTCTCCGCTCTCCCGGGCCTTCTCTGCACCCTTCAGGTTTAGGCCGATTCAAATCTGATCTCTGCTGCCACACTTGGCGAGAGTGTCATCAAGAGGGGAGCCTACCATTAAAATCCCTTCTCCTTTTGTGACGGCCCAACTCTGCTCTTCACTCCTCCCTCTTCCCTTGTCTCAGATTTTAACCTTCCCGTGGTCTCTCCCCACACACTCTGCTCGGGCTCACGCCCCAGCCGACCCACAGCCCTCGGGTTGTTTCCGTCCGCCTGATCTGCTGCAGGCGCATCTTCCTGTCCGGTTCTGGGGTAGTTTTTCCTCCTCGAAGCTCTCAGAGAAAAACCTGTTGGCGTCTGTTGCTGAAGTGACTCTTGTCCACGCCCCTAACGTCCTCCACAGCCAAGTCCACCGGCCGCAGCTTCGCGTGCCTTCCCTCATGTGGAGCAGCACACGGCCCAGCTCAAGTGCAAAGCAAACCAGGTTAACAGTTCCCGTCCCTTCCAGGCTTCCTTACAGGGGTGGGTCAGACTGAACAAGGCGAGGGGGAGACCCCAGCTGTCCCAACAGAAAACGGACCTCCTCCCGAGGGGGCAAGGAGGAGGGGTTCAGGCCCGTCCTGGGGATCCCAGTGGTGGGGTGTGTGGATCCGACTAGAGACAGCAGATGAGCTGGAATAAAAGACCTTTAACGTAAGGCCCATTCTAGGATCCGTGTCTGGGGGGCAGGACGGAGCGGTCGCCCCAGTGTCTGTGCTAGAGTCCTGCACATGCCCCCCCGCCCCGTCTGCACCCAGTGCCTCACACGGCACCTCACATGGCATCTGGGACAGCGCTGTCCTGTCCCGGGGAGCGACGGAAATGTCTTATGCCGTGGGGGCCAGTGAGTGTGGTGACCACTAGCCACCCGTAGCTAGCCCGTAAGCACTGGAAGCGTGGCTGGTCCAGGGGGGAAACACAGTTTATTTCAAAAGTGAACTTAAACGGATACTTGTAGCAGCGACGTTAGGCATCGCAGGTCTGGGCTCTAGGACAGCTCAGCTTCAGCGAGATGTGAATGCCACACGGCACCGCACGCAGTCCAGAGGGCAGCAAGAGGACGTGGCGTGTGTATGCTGTAGAATGATGTCCGCAGCAAGTATGGCCGTCATCCGTAGATGCTAGAGCACTTACCGCATGCTGAGCTATGCTGGGTGCCCGGCGTGGGTCGAGGGGTGGGGGGCAGGCCGGGATTGACCGAGGCGGGTGATTTGAAGACAGCCAGCAGTTGGAGCTGCTGGCAGCGCGCGCTCATCTGGCCCCAGATGCGGTCACAGGCCATGTGGCATGAGGGACATCTGGGGAGCAGGCACGGTTCAGGTAAAGACAGGAGCCGGAAACCAGAGCAGGTGAAGGGTCGTGGCAAAGCGCAGAGGCCGAGAATAAGATGGATTAGCTGGAGTGCGTCCTGAGTCCCGCCTTCGCGGGCAGTCCTGCGGTGGACCCCTGCGGCGCGGTGGGCCCTGGGGACCCGTGGGGGACCAGGCAGTACTTCCTGCTCCATGCCGTGCCCACGGCCCAGCTGGAAGGCAGCACAGCCTCCCCGCCCCGCGCACCCTACAGAAGCTCTGGGAGGTTCGAGCAGCCACACAACATGGCGGATTTGTCTTTCAACACGAGGACTGCTGCGTGGTGGGCAGTTCGCGTCCTCGCCCTTCCCAACGCGACTGTGGCTTTTTTTGAACCAACCATCTCCAGTGTCTTGTCTGGTTCACGTCTTGTTTTGTTCTTTGTGTCTCGTCCCCCTTTCCCGCATGCTCTCTCCTGGGCCCCATGCTCTCCTCTCCCTTGGTGTCCCCTCTCTGGTCCAAAGACCAGCCAGTAAAGAGCAGGCTCACCTGTCCAGGTAAGAGGGGTGCCAGGATGAGGGGGGAAGAAGACCCCCATCTTTTAACTTTAAAAGTCCTTGGGTTGCACATGTTCTTGAAGAGCTGGCTCCTTCACGGGACTCAGACTTGAAAGGGTGCAAAGGAGCCCCAGCCACCCGGGCTCCTTCCTCAGAGCCAGCGGGGCCTGTTTCTTCTGTACCCCTAAAGGTGTCTTAGATCCTTTGTGCACACGTGAGCAAGTGTGTAAACGTACACAGAGAAATCCAACCCCCTCTGCTCTCTTCAACCCACTTTTCCCCGTGCACGGAATTCTGTGCCTTGTTCTTGTCCCTCAGCTCATCCCAGATGGTTAAGGGCCTCCCGTCGCACGCAGCTGAGCGCCCTGCCGTCAGTGTCCCACCGTCACACTGGTTTATTCAGCCAGCCACCGTGTGAGCATTTACACCAACTCGGTGCTTTGCCCCTGCACACAGCGCCCCCACTGATGACCTGCTACCTGGGCATGTGCTGCAGACACGCCTGGGAGACCCCCAGGGGGCAGCAGGCACACTGGCCCGGATAGAGGGCATGGCCGTGATCGAACTTGTCCTGCTCCTGTTGAAGAGAAGACCGGTCTGGTGGCCTGTGGTACCTTGAGGGTCTCACCATGTGCCGGGCAGGGCGCCTCGGGCCGGCTGCAGGCGGGGGCTGAGTGTGGGCCGGGATACTACCACGAGACGGCCGGGCTCCTCCTGGAAGCAGGAGGGGCGTTTTCAGAGGCTCGGCCGTTGCCCTCCCAGTCCCTTCTAGAGAAGTGTATGCCAGCCCCCCACCCCCCCGGTTAGTCCCAGTGCCCCTCTGGACGGGACGAGACAAAGCCCGAGCGGGGAGGCTGTCTGCTGCGGCCTCCACCGCCCTCTGCTCTCCGGTCTCCCTGTCCGCCGTCACCCCCTGACACTAACTGGCTTTCTGTTTTCTCCTGTCTTTCCCTTGCATCCATCTCCCTGCTGCTTCGCTCTGTCCCGGCAGCCCCCTTGCCGCCTGGTAAGACCCACAAGCGCGTGTGTCCGCGCCGCTCCTTCCTTGTATCCTGAGTCCAGGCAGGGCTAGTGCCCTTCGCGCCTTGCTCGCTGTGAAGGAGACCGTGCTCGCCCCGCCGGCCCAGGGTTTCACACAGGTGGTGTTGCCAGTGGCGTAGACGTGGCTGATCTCCCACCAGATTAAGCGGGTTACAGGCCGAGAGGGCTGGCCTCTCTTTACCCAAGGCCCGGGCCCCTTCTAACGGAGCCGCAGGCGGCCCCTCGCGCCCGCTCACCACCGTGCCATCCTTGCCCTGCAGGGTAAGCAGCCTGTCTTTGGGAGACCCGGCGCCCGGACGCAGGCCGCCTTCCCACCTCCACCAGCCTTGTGACGCCTCTGCCGCCTCTGACGCCGCAGGTAACCCCGGGGGCGCTGACGCGCAGCCGCACGCGTGTCTTCCCAGGAGCAAAGCCGCCTTCCTGTGGCGCTCCTGGTGTGTGTCGGGCTCTGCCGTTCACGGTTTATACAAGTTGTCGAGTCTGTCCGCGCACCAGCCACGGAAGTGGGTGCTGTCCCTGCCCCACAGAGCAGGGAGCTTTGGACACTCGCCCAAGTGCACAGGGCTGGAGGGGCCTGAGGCGGGTTTAGCAGCGGAGCTCCTGCGCGGGCCATCCGGGGGGGGGGCCAGGTCGGCACACGAGAGTGCTGTGCAGTGTCCAGTGCACGGGGTGTGGGGCGTGGTGCCTGGTCGCACCCACGGGGGGCACTTGGCAGTCATGGTCTTCTTTCTTTTCTTCCACGTTTTGTGGATGGATGTGCGTGTGAGAATAACGGGTTCCCTCTTTCTCTGCCCCCTTCCCTGCACCAGGCAAGGGGCCCTCCCTGGGTCCCCCTTGTGAGCTGCCACCCGCTGCCCCTGCCGGGCGGGGGGTTCCACAGCACGCGCCTCCCTTGGGCTTCGGTCACGGGGCTGCTTCCCCGTCCTGCCCCCTCTTTGGCCGGCCTTTCCCGACAGACGCCCCGGTGACCAGAGAAGGGTGACCTCTCTCACGGGGCACACGGAGGCTTCCAGGTTTCAGCTGCTCCAGAGGGAGCCGTGTCATCACCCTGGTTTTGCTCGGGAAACTTCTGGGGAATCTGGTCCGTCTGGAAAGGCTCCCTGCAGGAAGGCGAGCTGGGGCTTTCCCGGGTGGGTCGTGGCTCCTGTGCACCAGCCTCCCGGTGACAGCACCTGGTGACCCTTCTCTCTGTCCCCTCTCGTCAGGTCTTGTTCAGCGCTGTGTCATCATCCAGAAGGACCAGCATGGCTTCGGCTTCACTGTCAGTGGGGACCGTGTCGTCCTGGTGCAGTCCGTGCGGCCCGGTGAGTGCTGCGCCCACTACCCCGGGGGAGACACTGCGTAGTCGGCAGCCGTGTACGTGACCTGCCGCGTGATTGGAGGACGTGCGTGTGCGCCCCCTGGAGGCGTGGAGAGTGCCGGGCGTGAGTGAGTTACCGTGAACTGGTCCCCAGGGGCGTCCGGGGACAGCTCCCGATGTCGTGCAGCAGAACTGAGCGGCCCTCAGATGCTCCTTGCTGCCCGAGGGAGGCCCGCGTGCTGGGTCGGCTGGGTCGGCAGATGCCGTGGGCGGTGGTCAGAGCGCCCGTCTTCGTACTTACCTGCAGCACTCTGCGGTTTGGGATGGCGTGCCAGCCGAGCCGGTGCAGGGGCCGCTGACGTTAACCAGTAAAGGGCCAGAGAAATGGCGTGCGCTGCGCGGTCTGGGAGGCGGCAGCGCTGGGAACGGTGTTCGGGCAGTTCGTGGTCGAAGCCTCCCTGGAAGCAGTAGGGTTTCAGGAGGAGACAGCTGGGAGTGAGACCCTGCTGGCCCGGTGGGAGTGGGAGGGAAGGGAGCAGAGCAGGAGCGCACGGGAGCGGGGCGGTCGGGCCACCAGCTGCGAGTGGAAGAGCCGCCCGTACTTAAGCCCTGTGGTCCGCGGGGCGGTGGAACCGTCCTGGGGGGTGACCCGGGCTGCAGTGGACAAGCAGGAAGGGCGTGGGGGCAGGGACGCGAATAAACCAGGGTCCTAACGGGTGAACCTCAGCGTGGCCGAGGGGGTGGCGCTGGTGACACGGAGAGTCTAAGCTCGACAGATTCGGGCTCACCTCAGAGGCCTCGCGGCTCAGGCTCCGACCGCCACAAGAAAGCAGGCATCGCAGCCAAGCGGGTCAGAGCGACGTTTATGGCTTCTCCGTGCATGTAAGTCACGCCTACACCGTGCGCTGGTCTGAGTGTGCAGGAGCAGCACATGTGAGGAGACAGCACGCAGGCTCATTACAAGCACCTTATTGCCGGGAGCTTGTTGCTAATCAGCGAGTCGTGGTCTTTGCTGGAGGGTCTGCCTCGATGTTGGTGGCTGCTGGCCAGCTGGGTGGTGGCCTCTGAAGCCTAGGGGCTGTAGCCGTTTCCTAAGATAAAGACAAGGACATTTGTTGCATCGAGTGACTCTCCCTTTTAGGATTGGTTTCTCTGCCACGTGTGATGCTGGTTGGTAGCATTTTACCCCCAGCACGACTTTCAGAATTGGAGCCGATCCTCTCAGAGAATTGGGACATTCTCTGTCCTTTGTTGTCACTTCACCAGGAAGTGACAGCTTCGGCGTCCTCACCAGGAGTAGATTCCATCTCAGGAAACCATTTTCTCTGCTCCTCCCTGAGAAGCACCATTCAAGTTTTATCCTGAGATCGCAGCCATTCGGCCCTGTCTTTGGGCCACACTTGTGCTTCTGCCTCCGCGGAAGCCTTGAGCCCTTGTGGCCGTCCGTGAAGGCCGCCGTTGCTTCTTCCAGTTCCTGTGAATGTCGATGCTTTGACCTCTTCTCATGAACCGTGAATGTTCCAAGTGGCATCTAGAATGATGAATCCTTTCCAGAGGTTTTCAATTTGCTTTGTCCAGATCCATCAGCAGGAGCATTATCTGTGGCAGCCACAGCCTCACAAAACGTGATTTGTCAAATAATAAGACTCGAAAGTCGAAATGATTCCTGGACGTGTGAGCTGCAGAACAGGTGTCATGTCCATCTCCATCAGAGCTCTCGGGTGACCGGGTCATGGTCGAGGAGCGGTGTTCCTTTTGTTTGTTTATTTGTTTTTTAAATTCTTTACAGTTTATTTTTGAGAGAGGGAAAGAGTGCGCACACACGCACGTGGGGGAGGGACAGAGAGGGAAACCCATAATCCAAAGCAGGCTCCAGGCTCTGAGCTGTCAGTACAGAGCCTGATGTGGGGTTCGAACCCTTGGACCGCAGGGTCATGACCTGGGCCAAAGTCAGATGCTTAACCAACTGAGCCAGCCACCCAGGAGCCCCGTTTGTTTTTTTTAACATTTATTCATTTTTGAGAAACAGAGACAGAGCACAAGTGGGGGAGGGACAGAGAGAGAGGGAGACACAGAATCCGAAGCAGGCTCCAAGCTCTGAACTGTCAGCACAGAGCCCGACGCAGGGCTCGAACCCATGGACCGTGAGATCATGACCTGAGCTGAAGTTGGATGGTTAACCGACTGAGGGCCCCTGGGCGCCCAGGAGCAGTAATATTTTGAAAGAAATATTTTTGTTTTCCTGCACCACAGGTCTCAACAGTGGACATAAGACATCCAGTCTCCCATGTTGTCAACAGATGTTCTGTCATCCAGGCTTTGTTGTTCCATTTCTAGAGCACAGAGTAGATTTAGCGTAATTCTTAAGGGCCCCAGGATTTGGGGAATGGTCAGCGAGCATCGGCTTCAGCTCACAGTCACCAGCCGCGTCCGCCCCTAACGAGAGTCCGTCTGTCCTTTGAAGCTTGGGAACCAGGCATTGACGTCTCCCGTCGAGCCCCGAGAGCCTGAGACGGCATCCCCTTCCGATACGAGGCTGTTCTGTCTACACGGGCGATCTGGTGGTTAGCGTGGCCGCCCGTGTGAATGCTCTTAGCCAGGTCTTCCCAAGAACTCGCGGCGGCTTCTGCACCTGACTGGCTGCTTATCGCCGCTTCTCTGCTGTGCAGGCTGCTCGTTCCCGAGCCCTCGCCGCCCAGCCGCTGCCGGCTTTCTGCAGCCTCCCCCACCGTTCGGCCTCCTCCCTGCTCGGCCTCCACAGACTAAAGTGGGTCCAGGCCTCGCTCTGGGCCTGACTCCGGCTTCCGGGGACGCCATGCCCCTGATGTTCCGTCCAGACCACCCACACTTTATCTGCATCAGCAGGAAGGCTATTTAGCTTTTTTTTTTTTTTTTTTTTTTAATTTTTTAAAAATGTTTTATTTATTTCTAGGAGAGAGAAAGAGACAGTGTGAACAGGGGAGGGTCAGAGAGAGAGGGAGTCACAGACTGAAACAGGCTCCAGGCTCTGAGCTGCTGGCAGTCAGCACAGAGCCCGACGCGGGGCTCGAACCCATGAACCGCGAGATCATGACCTAAGTGAAAGTCGGACGCTTAACTGACTAAGCCACCCAGGCGCCCCAAGCTATTTAGCTTTCTTACCAGCCGCGTGTTCCCTGGACCAGCACTTGTAATTTCCTTCAAGAACCTTCCCTCTCGTGCACAACTCGACCAACCATTGGCTGGAGAGGCCTACGCGGTCAGTGCGTCTCAGCTGTGGACACGCCATCCACCCTGCGCGGAATCACCGCCAGCTCTTGATCTAAAGTGACAGCTGAGACTCGGCCTTTCGCCTGTGCACTTAGCGGCCATTGTCGGCTCAGTGATCGGCCTGATGTCCCCGCTGCCGCGTCTCCTGTCCCCGCACAGGAGAGGATGGGCTCGGCAGCCGACAGAGCATCCACCATGTTCACTGGCGTACAGGGCACTGCTTGTCACGCCCCCAGGAAGTCACCACATGAAGGTCAAACATCACTCATCACAGGCGCACCCGGGTGGGTGGCTCAGTCAGTTGAGCATCTGACTGCTGATTTCAGCTCAGGTCACAATCCCACAGTCGGGGGATCAAGCCCTGCATCGGGTTCTGCACCGAGCATGGATCCTGGATCCCGCTTGGGATTCTCTCTCTCCCTCTCCCTCTGCCTCGCTCCCTTGGTTGCGCACACTCGTGCCTGCTGTCTCTAAAATATATATAGAATCATAGAAATGAATTTTTTTTAATTTAAGAAAGATCACTTGTCACAGATCACCATAAAAATACAGTAACGGAAAAGCTTTAGAGACTGTGAGCGCAAAACATGGCGCAGAGACAGGAAGTGAGCAAATGCTGATGGAAAAACGGTGCCAACAGGCTTGCTTGACGCAGGTTCCCGCAAACCTTCCGTGTGTAAAACCCAGTCCCTGCGAAGTGCAGTAGAGCGAGTCGTGCTTGCACAAGGAGAGAGGCAGGGAGCAGGCTAGCGTTTCACACTAAGAACATTGCAAAGTGGGAAGAAAAATACACTTTAAGTAATTTGGGGGAAATATTTAGGACTTGCTTATGGGAAAAATAAAAAGAGAATTTCAAATTCGCGACCAAAATGAGGTCTGTGGATCACACGCACATGTAAGTAATTGTGGCTTGTATGTTTGGGAATTAACTTGTGTCTGTGACGCTTGTTTTCCTGTCCGAGGACAGAGCTCTGAAGAGACGCTTCTCTTCTCTGCTTCCGTGTTGTCCCTGCTCCTGGGCGGGGGACGGAGCTGGCGGGGGCGCCACTGCTCGTCCTTCGCCTCCGCGGCCTGCCCCGCGCAGGTAGCGTGGGGGTCCCTGCGGCGCAGCTCAGCCTCTTACATGTCCCTGCCCTGAGGCCCAAGCAGAGCCGGACCCAGAGAGACCAGGGCAGACGGGTGGCTTGCCAGGGAGCCCTGAGTTAAGGGAAGTGTTGTGTGTGTGTATGTGTGTGCGCATGCGTGTATCTCTGCACACGTGTGTGTGTGTGTGTGTGTGTTTGGGGCAGGAGACAAGAAGAGCCTACGTTTGCATCGGCATTGACCTCTCAGGAGCAAGAAGTGGTTGTTACGGTCTTTCCCTGACCTTAGGCTTCTCCAGTTCAGTTCCTCACAATGTGGTTGGTGCCCTGCCGACATCAGTCACCCAGACCCCAGGATGGCTGCCGTCCCTGACCCGAGCCCACGCCCATAGTCACTGAACCACACTCTCCCAAGGGGCGCGCCTTTGAGCAGACCCCCCCAGTGACTCTCGCTCACCGAAGCTGAGCACTCTTCCACTGAGAGCTCTTCCACTTCCTTCACTCTGGAGACTGGTTTTCCCCGAATCACTAAGTTATTAGAAGTCACTGCACATGTCTCATACTTGCTTTTCCACCTTTGGTTTCCAGACACAGGGTGGAGCATCTCCCTCTCCTTTCGAGTCCTCTTCCGTGAATAGCACGCTATAGACGAGGGTGTAGTTTTGAGACCTCATACTGAAAAGCCAAACCAGGATGCAGTCATTGCTGTAGAATCTCTTTTTAGACCAGAAGCATCTAGTGTGCTCTGTGGGAGTTTTGTTTTGATCAGATGAATGCAGCTTACAGATTGAATGATCATCTGGGGCAGATTCACGAAAACAGTCTTTACGCTGCTCGTTAGCTTGCCTCAGCTTTCGTGTTTCTTACGCCTCCTGGATGTAAATCAAACCAGGACTGAGTCATTGAGAAACCACATGGCGGTCACAGCCAGCAGCACCTCTGGCCGCAAGGGGCAGCGTCTCTAAGTCTCAATCAGAGAAGCTCTTAATGTGGCCCATTTTAAAGGGAGAAGCTAACTAGTGTAAAACAAATATTAACAACAAGCGATCACAGCCATCCTCATTGATGTGAACCCCAGAATACCTCTGCGCCCCTCAGGGCTTTGAAAACTCTCGTTTTCATTCTTCTGTCCATATGCCTCTTAATAACTACTCTTACGCTAACGGTTACAGTTAACATGGTAAAACCTTCCCTTCCACTGGGTCCCAGGAGGCAGCTCTTACTGGTCTGGGAGCCATCCTGAAACGGTCACTGGAGCAGGATTAGAGGCACCCCTGACACAGAGGGCTGAGAAGACATTTTTGGAGGGACTGCAGGGCAGGGTCAGTGACCTCTGGGGAGGGTGGCCGGGCTCTGCTGACCAGGTCTTCTCCCTGCAGGAGGGGCGGCCATGAGAGCCGGTGTCAAAGAGGGCGACCGGATCATCAAAGTGAGTGCCCCTCCCCTTCTGGCAGGCACCTGCGCCCTCCTGCCTCGCTGCCGGGGCCACCGGGGTGGGGGTGGGGCCCCCGGGGTGGGGGTGGGGCCCCAAGGGCACCGGCCGGGGGTGCGCTGCCGGCAGCGGGGGCAGCCTCTAGGAGCCCCATCCTCCGCCTTCCTTGACTCAAAGCAGCCGGGCTTCGGGCTTGGCTTTTATTTTTCCCATTCGTTTAACGAACAACAAAACGACAGTTAAGATGGAGAGGCGGAGGCGAGCGAGGGGTGCAGGGCCTTTGGGTCCGTCCCCGCACAGCAGACCTGAGGTCCTTGCCACCTGCCGTCCGCCCAGCCGAGTCCTGGGCGTGCTCAGGAGATCCAGGACCCGGAGAGCCTGGGTCCCCCCCGGGAGGAGGGCGTGCCGGGCAGGTGGCAGGGGCGCGGCCGAGCGGCTGGGAGGGAACCTTAGTGCACGAAGCTGCAGGCCCGGAGGGCTCCTGGGAGGACGGAATGGGGGCGGGCGGGAGCAGAGTGAACCCACGCCCGGCGTGTCCGGAGCGCGTCGGAAGACGGCTTTGTGGAGTGACTTTGCCGACTTGAGAAGGACCCTCTGCGTCCATGCGGTTACTTAATAGCCTTTGTCCCCCAACAGGTGAACGGCACCATGGTGACCAACAGCTCACACCTGGAGGTGGTAAAGCTTATCAAATGTGAGTTGGAGACAGCTGAGGGGGAGGGGCAGGCCCTCTGACCCGGGGCCTCGTTTGTGGGTGAGAGAGGCGGCCAGGGCCACATCCGTCGTCCTGACCCGCTGGACCTGTCCCCTTTCCCTGCGGCCACCGCACACGCAGACGCTGGCGTGCCGTCTCCCGCATGCCGGGGCAGACCGTGCCCGCCTGCAGCCAGGCCCCCCAGTGCCGTTCACTGTCCCCCCATCCACGACGGCCTTTCTCAGGGGCTCCCTGTTTGGGGGGGAGAAGGCAAAACCATCCTGTCTGTAGCCAGGAAGACCCAGCAGGCGGGCCTGCCCAGGTAGTCAAACGGAAGCAACAGGTGTGAGGAAAGAGTTAGCGGGCAGGTGGTCCGGGGAGGGGGCGGGGGGCCGGCTTCTGCACGCCCGCCGTGCGCCAGGGGCTTGGCTGGGTGTCATGAGGTGAGGGGCGTGAGGGCTGGGGGGGGCCGCCCCACATCCAGGTGGAAGTGTGGCTGAGGGTTCGAGTGAAGGAGGGGCAGGAACACAGGGCCAGGGGGCTGGGACCAGGGGATGGCAGGGCATTGAAGTGCAGAGAACTTCATCTGCAGAATCTTAAGCTGCATGAAAGGAGGAGGAGGAGGAGGACCGCTCTGTCGCTTGAGCGAGCGTCTGCCACCAGCACGATGCGCCACGAGCAGGCCCCTCCTCGTCTGTCTTCCTCCAGCTGGCGCCTACGTCGCACTGACCCTCCTGGGCTCTTCCCCCTCGTCCGTCAGCGTCTCCGGGCTGCAGCAGGACCCAGCCCCGGCCGGAGCCCCCCGAGTCGCCCCTGTGGCCCCACCGCCGCCTCCGCCTCCGCCCCCGCCCCCTCCACAGCACATCACGGGGCCCAAGCCGCTGCAGGTAAGCTCCCTCCCCACCCGTCAGCCGCGGGCAGGAAAGCAGGACAGAGCAGGAAGCCCGGCTGCAGGAAGGCGGCCGCTCCATCCTCAGTTTCTCCTTCCATGCAAACGCATCCGGCCTTTCCACATGGCCATGGGCTCGTGCCCCCTAAATGGGGGGGTCCCCGAGGAGGCCCTCGAGGGCACTGCTCCCCAGCTCCCTGGGAGGCCCAGCCGTGGCTGCAGGAGTGTGGAACACACCAGGGAGGGGGAAGGCTGCCTAGAGGCTGGGAATGTGGAGTGCTGTGTGTACGGGGAAGGACGGACAGCAGGAGGGGGTGGACCCAGGACAGAGAAGGCTGCGCGCTGAGCTAAAAGGAAGGAGAAGGCACAGTTGGGAGAGGGGACGGGACCTCCAGTGGGAAAGAAGACAGAGCCAGCGAAGCCCAGGAGACTTGGGAGCAGTTGGATGAAAGAGACGGTTACAGCCAGGGCTTCTAGGAGGCCCCGGAGAAGCCCTGACGGGCATGAGGTGCTGAGGTCACCCAGGCTGCTGTGCTGGCTTTTCTCGCCGAGACTCCCAGCCCTCACCTGTCCTGTGCTCCTTTCCCAGGATCCCGAGTTCCAAAAACATGCCACCCAGATCCTTCGGAATATGTTGAAGCAGGAGGAAAAGGAATTACAGGTAAGGCCACGGTGACACCCGCAGCCAGCCCGTCACAGCCAAACCCCAACAGCTGGGACCTGTGGGCTGTGGGGTTCGTCAGTGCAGAACCGAGAAGGGGAACAGGGACCAGAGCGCCTGGTCAGGTTGGAACGGTAGATAGGTGGGCCCCGCGCCACCAGGTAACGGACGAGGAGAGCACAGCCAGGGAGCACCAGAACTGAGGACGGTCTCAGGGTCTCCAGGGAGGGAGGTGGGGCGGGCGGGGGCCCCGTTGGTGGGAGGGATGGAAAGCAAAGTCCAGGCGGGGCCGGCGGGGGGGGTGCACTCTCAGTGGGGCGGACAGCCAGCTCCTGGCCCATCCCCCTCCGTTTCACTTCACGTTTCTTGGGTGTTTGCTCCACATGAAGCCTGTTGCCGGTCATTGTGAAGAGATGGGAAGATGGGGCAGTTTTGCCCTTAGCACGACGGCACTGATGGAGAATGTTCGTAGCCCAGGGGAGAGTTGGCAGGGGACACACAGGAGAGGAATCAGTGGAAGATAGGAGGTGTAGGGACGCTCCAGGGAGAGGCCTCGCAGAGGGACTTCTGTGCGGGACAGATACAGAGGGATGGCAGTGAGGCGACCGCGTCAGCCAAAGCCACACACGTGTGAAAACACACTCCTGGGTCCAGGCCCGGGGTCTGCTATGTGGCGGGCGGGGACGCCGATGCCAAGATAGCCGAGAGACGGCGCTTTCCTTGTGGCGTCTGTGGCGGGGCAGGGGCCAGGGGACTGAGAGGGCACAGTTCCCCGCGTGATAGGAAGTAGAAGAGCTTAGGCGTGGACATGTCACGCAGTGGTCAGGACAGGCCTACATGTCGGGAGAAGAGGACTCACCATCCAGAAATCAAACTGTACACGTACAGTGCATCGATTTCTGACAAAGGCATCGAGACCATTTAATGGACAAAGTCTGCAAACAGTGCTGAACCACCTGGCCGTCCGCACGTGGAGAACGAGCGGGGACCCACACCTCACACAGTTCACAGAATTCGTCCCCAATCATTCTGAGACTTACGTGTAAGAACTAAAACTATTTCTTAAAACGGCGAAACTCTCAGGGCGCCTGGGTGGTCCAGTCAGTTAAGTGTCCGACTTCGGCTCAGGTCATGATCACACGGTTCGTGGGTTCGAGCCCCACATTGGGCTCTGCTGACAGCTTAGAGCCTGGAGCCTGCTTCAGATTCTGTATTTCCCTCTCTCTCTGCCCCTCCCCCGCTCATCCTGTCTCTCTCTCTCTCTCTCTCTCTGTCTCTCTCTCTCTCTCTCCCCCTCTCCCTCCCTCCCTCCCTCCCTCCCTCTCCCTCTCTCTCAGAAATAAAACATTAAAAAAAGGGAACTTAAAAAGAAAACACAGGTACAAATCTTCATGACCTTGGTTCAGGCAGTGTTTTCTTAGATAAGACACCAAAAGTAGAAGCAGTGAAAAATATAAAATAAATTAAATTGAACTTCATCCAAATTCAGAACCTTCATGCATCAAAGAACGCTGTCAAGAAAGTAAAAAGCCCACAGAGTGCAGAAAACCCTTGCAGCTCAGGTATCCAGTAAGGAGCGAGTACCAGAATATGTAAAGGACTCTCAAAGCTCAATAATGAAAAGGCACATGAGCCCCTTTAAAAGTTGCGAAGGGTCTGAACAGACAGTCCAGGAAAGAGGGCGTAGCGACGGCCAGCAAGCCCACGAGAAGGTGCTCAGCGTCATCAGTCGTTGGGGTGACACGATCGAAACCGCACAGCTCTGCCCCATACGCGCCAGGGTGGTTACAGCCGGGACGACAGAGTGACAGGCGAGAGCAGCGTGTGTTTGGTCGTGTGTTCCCACCACTGCTGGTGAGGAGGTGCGGGCGCCCAGCCACTGTGGAAACGTCCTGGCGGTTCTTCAAAATACTGACTGCAGAGGAACACCGACCCTTCCGTTCCCTCCCGGGTACGGCCCAGGAGGACTGGAAACACATCCAAGCAGAAGTCAGTACGTGAACGTTCTTAATACCATTGATCCTGACCGCCGCAAAGCAGACACAGTCCAGAAGCTGTTGGTGAACCGAGCTGGCCTGTCCGAACGATGGGGTGGCCCTCAGCCGGAACCAGGCCAGACTCAGGCTGCAACACGAGGGGACCCGGCACGCGTGAGGCCCCCTGAGAGAGCCGGGCACAGGCCCCAGCTTGTCGGATGACACGTGCATGCAAGTCCAGAACAGAGAGTCTGTAAAGGCAGAAAGTAAATTAGTGGTTCCGGGGCTGGAGGAGGAGGGAAGTTGAGAGCGGCCACCGTCCTGGCGGCTGGTGGTCGTGTCCCGGCATTACGTGGCAGCTTGTGCACTCCACCAGTGCGCTCCCAACCACTGAGTTGTACACCATTTTAAAGAATGGTGAGGTTTATGTTATGTGAATCACACGTCAACAGTTTTTACGAGGGTTTTTAAGTGCGTGGAGGCCCAAAGGAAGGGATAATCACGCAGTAATCAGAGCTGGCCTCCTGAGGGAGCGCTGGAGTTTGGGTTCTGTCTGTTTCCTCTGGGGTGTACTTTGGGCCTTGAATTCCACCTGAGCTTGGGGTTTATTCTAAAGGCCATGGGATCGGTCAGGGGAGTGAGTAGGGGAGCGATCGCACCTCCACACCAGCGAGCCCCAAAGATGTGTGTTCAGTGCGCGGACACACCAGGAGGCCGTCCCGAGGCTGTCCAGGGGGTTGAACGGGAACAGGAGGAGCAAGCACAGAAACATGGGGGTCCCGAGGTCATCTCCCGAGGTCAGACGGCTGCACGGATTGCCTGCAAGGGGGAGGTGGCGGGGAAGAAGGGACGAAGACCCCCGAGTTTGGGTGCCGTTGGTGGCGGGAGGCAGAGGGGTGGGGCGGGGTCCAGGGGCAGCAAATGAAGGTCAGCTTTGGGGACCTGTGCGACATTCAGATGAAAAGTTCGTGGACCCAGCCTGTGGACATAATAGGGTTGAGCCTCAAGGGAGAGGGCAGGGTTGAGACAGAGGTTCAGGCATCTTCAGCCTGAGGGTAGTTGAAAGTGGGGAACGGGTGGTGTCACCCAGGGTGCCAGTGCGAGAGGAAGAGACCACACAGGCATCGAACACGGAGCTCTGGTGCTCTTCCCGCACACGCACCGCCTGTAACATCGCTGATGTGGCTGCTTTCGAGTTCAGGTTTCAGTTCTCCGTACTCCCTGTGGGACTAAGCTCCTTAAAGACCAGGGCCACGCCTCGGGTCTGCACGTGCGCGTCATGCAGTGGCGTGGCTGGCGCCAGGTGGGGCAGAAACTAGGCGAGGCTGCGGGTAGCATGGGAGGGGGAATGCACCAGGGTGGCCGTCCGAGGCAGGGGCGCTCGACAGGTGATGGCCCGGGGCTGGGCCTCTGCCTCTGGCCTTGGGTCATCGGGCTCCTTGGAGGAGTAACAGTTGGGTCATTTACAGGCTGCAGGGTGGGCCCTGAGGGTGGACCCCTGTCTGGAGACATGCCCGTGGATAGAGGGACAAAGGGCTGAGGGCAGAGTCATAACTGATGGCAGGGCTTCATGTGCTCGTGGGATGGGGGAAGGAGCCATTGGGGGAAGGGGGTGCGAGCAGTGTTTCAGCAGAGCCCGGGGCCGCGGGCAGGGCCTCTCCGAGGGCCATGAGGTCATGTGCCGGGTGGCTTGGACAGGACGGAACGAGAAGTGGGGGGTTATCAGGTGGCACAGGGGCCCCAGATGAGCTTCGAGAACATGCGCACCTGCCGTCTTGTTTGACTATAAGCCGGGCACTCCCTTCGGAGTGAAATTAGTCACTGCCCCTGCTTCATCCTCTCAGATGTGATGGCGTCCAGGCCTCCCAGTCATCCCTGTTTTATCCACGAGGACCTGGTCAAGCTTACGGGTCTACACAGCCTAGTGAGCACAGGTGGCAGAGCTCACAGTCCTGCCTCCCTGAGCGCAGAGCCCGGGCTGTGACACAACCACCCGTCCCCATGGACACTGCATGTCCTGCTCTTGAGCAGGAGTGGGGAGGGCGGCCAGGGCCGTCCCGTCGGCCCCCTCAGCACCTCCTGTGACATTTCTCAGTCTCCACGCCGCTTTGTGGGGGTAACTCCCCGTCCCCCTGCCCCCCTGTGAGTCGTCCATCCTCCCCTGACCACCCTCTGCCTTTCCCGTGTCGTCCTGGCCCATCCGCAGCGGATCTGTGAGGTGTACAGCCGGAACCCGGCCAGCCCGCTGGAGGAGCAGATGGAGGGTGCCCGGAGGCGCGTCACTCAGTTACAGCGCAAGATCCAGCAGGAGACAGGTGGCCTGGCGGTGAGTGGCGCCGGCTCGGCTCCAGGAGGGGGCCTGAGGGCACCGCGCAGGCCGGGGACAGAGCGCGGAGGAGAGGCTGGGGCCGCACAGGCCCCGGGGGTCCCGTGAGTGTTCAGCATTTCACAGGGAGCACAGGGCAGTAACTCTCTCCAGAGCCAAAGGGCTGAGCCCCGTCTGGGGGTGCCGGCAGAAGAGGCCCCTTCCTGCCCCCCACGAGTTTGTGGCAGAAGGAAATCCACACAGACTGGGTTGGGCCAGTGGCTTCAGTCTCCTGTCCCCGGCTCCCCAGTGCTGTCCTCCATGCTGACGGCCGTCCCTGAGTGACCGCACACGGCGGCCCTTCAGCCCTCTCCCAGCACTTCCCACGTCAGCCCAAGTGCGGGGACCCCCCCACGCTGACCGTTCCATGGAAGGCCCCAGAGGAGTGTCCTTACCTGTCCTAATCAGGGGCGTCGTCATTAGCATCCACTCGAATCCCTGTCAGGCCTTAACCCTTTGGGTATATACGAAGGAATCCTCCAGAAACTTTAAGATTTCCAAGAATAGTTTTACCAGAGCTGGTAGAGATGGCGTGAGGGTTAGAGCATCCAGATCAAAATGTCTGCGAACAGCAGGCCAGTCCAGCGCACACTGCTGTTTTCTGAAGGACAGTCCGTATCGCGCGGCTGGTAGCTCAGGTCCTGTGCTCACCTTCTGTAGCATGGGGGCAGGCTCCGTACCACGTGGGAGCCTCAGTGTCCTGTCTGAGACGGAGGTCACAGCAGTGCCTGGCGGGGGCAGGGCGGGTGCTGCCAGAGAGGAGCGTGTTCCCTGCCACCATGTGCACCCGTGTGCTCCACAGGGTGGCGAGTCGGGTCGCCGGCCCCAGCGTCTGTTTTCCTGCTGTGTAGCTTGGGCACGTCACATGAGGTCTCTGGGTTCTTTGACTAGAGTAGAAAGCTGTCCCTGCCTCGGGCTTCCTGAAAGCCTGGACGAGGTCTAGAATGGGCTTCACGAGCAGCAGGGTGGTGTCACCGTAGCTCCCTCCCCACGGCCTGACCTGTCTGTCCATCGGCAGCAGGTAGCGGCTGGCCTTCCTCGGCTGCCCTCAGGCCCCGGCTTTCCTGACGGGAAGCTCCTGTGTCTGGCTGAGCCAAGGCAGCAAACACTTTGAGGTCCAGGGGGGCAAGTCCCTGGGTTTGGACACTTTCTTCCTTTGCACCATCCTCCCCCCACTACCCACAGAGCAATAACTGCCCAGTCTGGGCGTTTTTAGGCAATGAAGCTGCAGCCGCTGCTCCCTGCAGCAGATACTGTCTGCGAAGATTGAGGGAAGGGGTGCCGGGAGGAGGGAACAAGTAGAGGAGAGGTTTGCAGAACTTGCCACCCTCTGCACCTTTTCTTCTTAGGACCTGCTGCCCCTGTATGGTGACACCGGCCAGCGATCATCAGAAGGTGAGCCTGCCCCGCTCTCCGTACTCCAGGGTCCAGGTTCCCTACTCGCTGTCCCCTCCCCATGGGGCAGATTCAGGAAAGACTGACCGTAGGCTCTGTTCTCCGGGCGCGAGCGTAGGGAGAGAAGGCGACATCCACGTTCAGGGGCAGTGGGGGAGGTTTAGATGGTAGACGTGGGTGCAGAACCACAGCGCCGACGGCTGAGGGCCAGGCAGGTACCGTGACGGCGGTGACCAGGCCCCGTGGAGCCTCGTTCCAGACTGACGTTGCCCAGGCACAGGCACGCCAGTGGGGGAGAGCCAGGTGTGGAGCACTCGACCTGAGCAAACCCAGAAAGGAGGGAAGGAGGCACTTGGCCCTCCTGCCCTGCCCACGGGCCCCCCAGGCCACAGCGCCACCTCCCACGTCATCTGTCTCCTTCCCAGGCCGGCTTTCTGTGGACTCCCAGGAGGGGGACAGCGGCTTGGACTCTGGGACAGAGCGCCTCCCCTCCCTCAGTGAGGTGAGTGCCTGCAGGGGGCCGCCCGTCTGAACCCATGGTCGGCATCCGCCCTCCAGGCGCCCAGCGGTCCTGCGAGCTCTGCGCATGCTTCCAGCTGCGGGGGTTCCGGTCACCGTTCTGGGCACAGAAGGGGCTCCACGTGTGCCTTGCATGTGGGCCATCATACCTGGCTTCCGTTCCGTAAGGAGTCCAGGGCAGGAAGCTAGACGGTGTGGAGAGAGCCTCTGAGCGTGAGGCACAGAGCCTGTCCTTGAAAACCACGACCTGACCCCACACACGACCTGACCCCACACACGGGTCTTCCTCTCTGATGAACCCCCTGAGCTGGCCGAGGCAGAGCAGCCTGCCTCTCTCTCTCTCTCTCTCTCTCTCTCTCTCTGTCTCTCCCTCCCCCCTCTCTCCCTCTCTCTCCTTGTCTCTCTCTCTCTCTCTTTCTCACCCTCTCTCTCTCGGTCACAGACCCCACTGTACTTGAACAGCTCATCTTTTCTGGAGTGGTCAGAAGAATTTCAGGTTTTGGCCCCTCGTTATTTCTGAGCTGTTCTCTATTTGCATATGAAAACTGCAGATATGAGGTGCAGAGTGAAAGCACGGACGAAGGGAAGGGAAGAAGTAATCATGGTGTCAGTAAGATATCTGCTTAGCCAGGTTAATTAACACACTTACACCGTAGCTTTATGTAATAGCTAGAATTGTGTTAGCATTTCCCTGCTGCCGCTATCCGTCCGTGGGAAGACGGTGAACATAATGCGCAAGGATCCGTCTGTGGGAAAGACTGAAGGGGGGAGGGACTTAGACTGTCCGAAGTCGACGCATCCTGAGGACTGGGTGTCCAAGAGGCGACCTGGCATAGGGCGGAAGGCCGTGAGCTGTCGGCTCCAGGGAACACCCGTGGCTGGGTCCCAACCTTCAGCAAACCTCATGACCTCCCTGAGCCTTAGTTTCCTTGTGTGAGAAGCAGAAAGAGAGGTCGCATCTGCCTCAAAAGGCGGTTGTGAGCGCTGAGCCAGCTGCTCTCTAACGGCGGGCCCTGAGCAGTAGCGGGCGCGGAGGAATGTCCGTGTGCCGCTGGCCATGGGCTCCACCGCACGAGCGGAGCAGCGGTTTCTGATGGGCTCTTTGTTCCTCTAGGCGCTGAAGAATCGGAACTCTGCCTTGTCAGACCCTGGGCCGGACAGTCCCCGAACCTCCCCGGTCATCATGGCCAGGGTGGCCCAGCATCACCGGCGGCAGGGCTCGGATGCACCAGTGCCCAGCGCCAGTGACCAGGTGAGGGGTCCAGAGCCCCCTGCGGCTTTCTCTCCCCTCCTCCCCAACCTCGTTCCAGTGCATGGCCTGGAATCCTCAGGCTAAACCCGCTTCGAGATAGACTTTTGCCTAGAGAACAAAAGGGAAGGAAGAGCATGGCTTAAGTGGGTGCTTGAACTCTGTCTCGGACTATACGAAGCCAGTGAGTACATGTGCGGGGAAGGGAGGGAAGGGAAGGGACATCGCAGAGCAGACGGCTATCCACATAGAGCAGCAGACGGATTTGTGCAGTCTTCCTCCAGAGCACTACTTTCCAGTTTTCTCTTTCTGCAGCAGAATCCTTTTTCTTACACAAAGTCTTACCCTTGTTTGGTACCCTACTACCGCAGACAAATAAAAACTCAGCTCCCGCGTCCCCAGGGCACGTCCTGTGGCCCCACGGTCCTAAAAACCTGATTGGGAATTGCTGTCCCCAAGGGTGGGACCATGAGAGGAGTCCCGGGAAGAGAGCTCTGAGTTCAGCACAGGAAGCGCGCCGAGGGTCTGGGCTATTGAGGGAGCTGCGTGTCACTGTTGTGACGGAAGCTGTTCTGTACCAGTGACACGCGGGGCTCCTGGTTTTGTAAAGCTGTCTCTCTTCCCGCTCACCGGTCACCACCACGATGGCCTTTCCCGCATCCTCTAACCAAGTCCATGACGTTGCTCTGGGTTTTTCTCTGAGCTAACTCACTTCTTGAAGCTTTACACTTACTTGTCAATGATCTCTGCCATTACCCGATGTAAACCCAACATCGCACACTATTGAGGGCTCTGCTTTTATCCAGGGGCAGAGGTGAGCTCGTTTGGGATCTTGGGGGGGGAGGCAGGGGAGTGGATCTAACACGCAACATGCCTGGTGCGCCAGCTGCTGGGCTCGGCCCCTCAGAAAACATCCCCTTCCTTCTCCCCACCCGGAAGGGAGGTGAGCGTCAGTCCACCTGGTGAGAGAAAGGCTGAGGGGCCGCCCCAGGACTCCACTCGTTCGCAGAGCTTCAGCTGGAGCGCGGTCTCCTGAGCGCGGGCCGCTTCCTCCCCCCACTGCCCTCCCTCGGGACCACCGCGGGGGGCATGCCCAGTGCACATCCTGCCCCTGAGCGAGGTCCCCCTCGGGCAGCCAGTGGCAGCACACGCGCAGTAACTGGTCGTAGAGTTCTTCTCTCCTCTGAACCTGTCCGTTTCAGAAAACTAAGTTGTTATTTTTGAACCATAAGAGCAGCTATACTGTGGTTCCAAGTTCTTAGTTTGCTTTTGTGTTTAACTTGCTTATTCAAGAGAGAGACCGCATGTTGGTGGGAAGGGCAGAGGGAGAGGGAGAGGGTAGTAAGAATCCCAAACAGGCTCTGAGCTGTCAGCACAGAGCCCGACACAGGGCTCGAACACACAAACTGAGATCGTGACCTGAGCCAAAGTCCAGAGTCAGATGCTTAGCCAACTGAGCCACCCAGGCGCCCCCTGTTCTGCGTTCTTACTCATAATCTGTGCTAATAAGGGCAGGGGTGGGCGGAGTCGGGGGAACTGTTCCATTTTGCATAATCGTACAGTGTCTCATTTTTTTAATAAGCATATTCTGCTTTTGTAATAAGAAAAATTGCATATTTCTAAAGACTTTAAAAAACAAATCTCCCCCCCCAACAACAAGCAAAAACCTGGTGTTTTCAGGTTCCCCCAGCGAGCCAAGTAGAGCCAGAAGTGGCTGTCCACCAGCCCTGGACCCCAAGGGATGCAGACACCCGGGTGTCACAGGAGAGGAGGCCGTTCAGGCTGTCCGGGCCTCACGTTTTCATTTGGCAGTGAGCGCCTCACAGATCTTTGACGTGCCTTCTGGGGCTCATGTTCTGGGACACTGTCATTCTGAGCGTCGAGTCTGCGAATATCAGGATAACAATGAGTGATGAGTTTCCAGGAGGCACTGTCAGGAAAAGCCCTTTGAGCAAGTCAGGTGGGAGGGCATCACAGGCCTGGAAGAAGTGGCCATGTCCAGACGGGCTCCAGAGCAGGGCCTTTATTGGGGAATGCTTGGAAATGAGGCAGATTGAATTCAGTGGAAAACAGTGGTGGAAAAGCTTTAAAAGTTTGTAGAACCTTCAGGAGAAAGCTCATCCAGTGAAGCATCTGAAAAGTCTGTGCAGAATGAACTTGCGCACCTGACAGGGACCACACACGAGTTAGGCTGGGCTTCTAGTAAAACCGGCCCAAGGAGGAAGGGAAGAAAGGCATGCTCAGAGGTCTGGAATATTCAGGCAGGCCATGGAGGTCCGTGGAGCCTGAGCAGGCCAGGGGACTGAGCCGCCAACCTGGGGAAGGACTGGCTGTCTCCGCCCCGTCCTGCTCCAGGAGGTAGAGATGGGTCCCAAGCTGTCCTATGATGGAGACGGAGCTGCGAGTGCCCAGCGGCGCCTGGTCGCTGTGGGCCACGGCGGACATGGGCATGGCTGCTGAAGGGACCACAGAGCCCCAGGCCACAGCCCCAGGAGCTGGCACTATGTCCTGGGGTCTTTCGCAAACAGGAAGAGCGCCTTTTCTCACTTCCTGTCTCTGCATGCACATCCCTGTGCCTCCCTGGCCAGAGTCATCGACTCTGGTCGCTGAAAACGGAGGTCTGTCCTCTGAGATGAGGGGAGGAAGGGGGGTGCCAGCACCCCACCACACAGCTGTGGTGCGTGCCCCTGGGCCCCTGACCCCCCTGCGCCTGGACTCTCTCTGCAGGGCGCAGACCAGAGCCCAAAGCCTTTAATCATAGGCCCAGAGGAAGACTGTGACGCGGGTTATTTCAACAACGAGGTAACGGTTCCCTGATTCTCCACTTTCGTCATCGTCACACTGCTGCTGTTGACTAGAAGCTGTTAGAGCCACGCTGGCCGCGAGGGGCACGGGGTGGGCGCGGGGGGCAGGGGCCGTGGGGGCTGTGGAGCTGCAGGCCGTGCTGCTGTCCCCCGCCCTGCGCTCCACAGCCCCGCCTGCATCTGCCTTCCAGAGCGACATCGTATTCCAGGACCTCGAGAAGCTGAAGGCCCGGCCAGCCCACCTGGGCGTGTTCCTGCGGTACATCTTCTCTCAGGCGGACCCCAGCCCCCTGGTAAGTCCCTTCTTACCAGGCGCGCCAGCAGGCCGCTCGAGGACAGAGACAGACAGGGACGAAGGTGCAGGTCAGGCAGGAAGACTGCACCGCCAAGCGCGTCAGGGCGTCAGGAGGCGCGGGGACAGAGGCCAGGAGAGCTGCCAGCCTTCTCCGTCCACTCGGAGACAGTCTAGAGTGGCCCTGGCCTTGCAGACATGTGACGTTCCTGCAGGAGGCTTAACGAGGGGCGAGGGGACAGAGGTGATAACGGGTGTACAGGGAGTGGGGTGCCCTGAGACAGGGCTCGGGACCGGCTGTCTCGGCCACTTCTTTCCTGCTGCTCAGCTGCTCGGAAGGAAGGGGATGGACCGGAGGGGCGGGTGTCATGTTCCTCACAAGGCACAGCGGCTATTGGCCTTCAGGGCCGGGAGCGCAGCGTATGGGTCCCCGTGCTGTGTGTCGGAGCCTCCGGCACATCACAGACACAAGTAGGACGCAGCCCGTGGAGAACACGATACAGACCGGCCCTGGGCAAAACGCCGGTGTTCGGGGTGACTGTGTTGGAAGCCAATGGGCAGATGCGGGGGGTGTGGGGTTGAGCTGAGGTTTCTGGGGCCCAAGCCACGGTTCCCAGCCTCAGTGTGATGACATTGAGCTGTAGGATTTTTTGTTGGGGGCCGTCCTGTGCATCTTCCGTTCTCAGCTGCATCACTAGGCTCCACCTACTAGGTGCCCCACACCTTTCTAGAGAAAGGCCTCCAGGCACTGCCTGCCCGTTGTCCCTTGGAGGTGGAATCACTGCTCCACAGAGGGGCCACTGAGAACAGCGCTCCAGGCCCCTCCTCTCTCCTCCTAGCTGTTTTACTTGTGTGCCGAAGTGTATCAGCAGGCGACCCCCAGGGATTCCCGAAGCTTGGGGAAAGACATCTGGAGTATTTTCCTGGAGAAGAACGCGGTAAGCCGGTCATGGGTTGAATTACAATTTTACTGTTCTCCTGGGGGCCGCTCAGGAGCAGAGGCAGAGTGAAGCCATACCATCAGGCCGGATGGAGGCTGCTTCTTCAGGAGAAGTTGGGGCTGACAGCGCCTGGGTCCTGCTCCCGGCCCTGCTCTCAGGCCTGAGCTCCTCTCCTGGCCCCTTTGCCCTGTGAGTGGCCACCTGTAGTGCACGTTGAGTCTCAAGACGTTTGGAGATAATTTGTGCCAAACCCTGGTTCCTGTCCCCACGTCAGTGCTGGCTGCCTGCAGTCCTCCCCACCCGCCCCCCCGGGGGGTCCTCCCCTGCCTGCCCATTCCCCCGCCGCGGGGTCCTCCCCTGCCCGCCCGTTCCCCCCTCCGCGGGGTCCTCCCCTGCCCGCCCGTCCCCCGCCGCGGGGTCCTCCCCTGCCCGCCCGTCCCCGCCGCGGGGTCCTCCCCTGCCCGCCGTCCCCCCCGCGGGTCCTCCCCTGCCCGCCCGTCCCCCCGCGGGGTCCTCCCCTGCCCGCCCGTCCCCCGCCGCGGGGTCCTCCCTGCAGAGACACCAGGTGGCCAGGATCCATGAGCCCAGGTGCAGAGCCAGGGTCCTCGTGCTCAGCCCAGAGCGGGCTTCCCGGGAGGAGGCCAGGGTGGGTGCATGGACAGGGCGGCCCCTGCCTGCACAGGGCAGCGTGTCACAGATGCCACGCTCTGAGCAACCACACTGATCCCAGATTCCAGTCCCAGAACACAAGCGGGCAGGAGTAACGAGTCTGGGGAGTGAAGTGTCCCTCTGGTGGGTCTTCACAGGGGCGGCCGCTGCCGGCCGTGCCTCGCGGGGGTTGCAGAACCAGCCTGGCCGCGCGGTCAGGGCCCCTGTCCTCTGCTCCCTGGGATACTCGCTGACCGGAGGGAGCAGACAGGGCCTGGTAAACTTGCCCCCTTGCTGCCGAGTTCACCCCTCTGCATCCCGCACACCCGATGTCCGTGAGGCAAAGTGGGAAGCCTGCACGTGCCCCAGAGAATGGCCCCGCTCGCCCTGTAGCTTCATGCTCGAGCGCAGGCTTCCGAGGGGCAGAGGGGAGGATGGTGAGCCGTGTGTCAGAGAAGGAGAGGGGGTGCTGCAGTCCTCCCTGCCGCCGGGCAGCGTCTCCCGTGTTCCCCGGGCTGTGGGCCTTACTGCCCCGCCCCCACTTTGCTTTCTTCCAGCCGCTGAGAGTGAAGGTCCCAGAGATGTTGCAGGCTGAAATTGGTAAGTTGGCTCATTGGCCGGTGAGTCTCATCCTGGGCCGTGGAGGCTCCAGAGCACAGAGGGCACATTGTCCCCATCCCTGGGCAGCCCTCCTCTAGGAGGGAAAGGGCAGGACGGTTGCCCCATCAGCCTTGAGCCCGTTTCTGCCGGCCTTCCCCTGGACCTTTCTGGGCACCGTGGGGCCGTCTGTATGAAAGGGTGGTCGAACCTGAGGGATCCCTAAGCCTGGTTGATCACCAGAATCCCTGGGGGAGTTCTTGAAAATCCGGAAACCAGGGCCTCACTCCATCCAACCTCGGGTTGGGATCTCCGGAGTATTTGTGTTTCCATAATTTCCTCACCGATAGTGCCAGCGGCTGGCCCGCTGAGGACCCGCTGGCTAGGAGAGTGTTCTGTCCCCAACTCGTTCCCCCGTCGTGATAGAAGAGCTGAGGGAGCCGGCATGAGGGGTGTCAGCCTGAGAAGCGGGTCCCAGGCAGCACTCTAGAGCAGGCGTCCCAGGCTGCCTTCAGAAAGGGCGCTTCGTGGCCCAACCAAGAGGCCACAGGGTGGATGGTCCCTCGCCTGTGAGAAGCTGCGGCAGGGGCAGGCCAGACACCATCCGGGTTCTGCTGGGTGGTTGGGGCTTCGTGTGAGGTGCTTGCCTTTCTCAGCCTCGCACCCTGGCCTAGTGACCGCGAAGAATGGGAGGTTTGTGCTGTGGCGTCGGAGGGCAGCCCTGGGCACACCTGCTGGCAGACAGGGCTTTATCCATCCACATAACCGCCTAGAATATCCAGAAAATGTTTTGTGCTTGCGTTGGGACCCGGACTCCTGAGTTCAGGAGTGACTTGCTGGGTCCGGGCCTCGGAGGCTCCTTAGGCGTGGCCCCTGCCTCCCGACACCCTGTTCTTCCCTGGGTTCCCACCAGACTTGCGTCTGCGCGCCGGCGAGGACATCCGCACCGCCCTCCGGGAAGCCCAGGAGGCAGCCATGCCCGAGATCCAGGAGCAGATCCAGGACTACAGGTTGTGGGTCCCCCCCAGGCCCCCCACGTCCTCGCCCATCCCTTTTGCGCGCGTCTGCCTCGCTGTTTCTGGGTGCCTGCTGAGCATTCGTGTTCGCTCACTTCCTCCTCTGGCGTAGAACGAAGCGCACCCTGGGGCTGGGCAGTCTGTACGGTGAGAATGACCTGCTGGACCTGAATGGGGACCCGCTCCGGGAACGCCAAGTGGCCGAGAAGCAGCTGGCTGCCCTGGGAGACATCCTGTGAGTGCCCCCACCCTGCCCCCTGGGACAACGCGAGTGTCCTGTGAGCCTGTTTCCTGGCCTCTCGGCCTCGACTACTGCCGGCTCCTTCTCCCCGGAAGGTGGGGAGGGCCCGGCTCCTGCTGCCGTGCTCACGCGAGGGCTGTGGGCACTCATGGGGCTCCCCGCGGAGCTTTCTGTTCCCCTTCCGAGCCCCCTTCCTGATGGTGCTGCCTCCTGCCTGTACCATCACGTGGACCCTGCCAAGAGGGCCACGCATGGGCCTGCAGGGGGCAGACCCACCAGTGGACGTGAGGGTGAATCATTTCATCGCGTCGGTTCGGTTAGGTGTCAGAAGACTGGCCCGACTTGGTCAGGAACTTGGGCTCGACCGTGGTGGCCGCGCCTCTCCTGTCCCGTCTTCCCAGTGCCGCCTGCGTGACTTTGTGGGGACACCTCAGGCTTAGGGGCTTCTCCACTCAGTGCTCTAGGACCTTGGTCTCAGCTGTCAAATGGCAGAAGGTGGACAGAGATGGTCTGTGGCCTCTGTTAACGCTGCTGTTTGGTGCAGCAGCATCTGCGGTCACCCTCAGTTCCCGGGACGCACGGCGAACAGCGTCCGTGGCGCTCACGTTGCAAGGGAAGAGAACGTGATGTTGAGTAAACGAGTAAGGCCTGTAATGTGTTGGAAATAGCTAGGGATAGAGCAGGCCAGAGGAGGGGTCACCACCCCAGAGCCAGTGGGTGGCCATTTTAAACGGGGTGGCCCTGGCGAGCCGTAACATTGGAACAACTGAAGAAGGTGGGGCCCTTATCCTTGAAGACCGCTGGGGGCAGAGGCAGGGCCAGGGAGGCGCAGGCTTGACATTCAGGGAACAGTGGAGAGCAGCGTGGCCGGAGCAGATTGAGAAGGCGGGTGCCCAGGTCACAGAGGTGACAGGAGGGCAGCCGCAGAGCCTGAGGGCCGTGTGTGGACTCCGGTTTTCCCTGGCCGCACAGGGGCCCACGTGGTGGGGCTTGGACCAGGACAGGGGCGCCGCTCGCCATGATATGAGGTCAGAGTCCCACGTGTATCCCAACAGTAGAGCACACAGGCATTTCCTAAAACCAAGTGTGGGCCGGGGAAGACCCCACAGCTTGTATCCACGCAGCCGGAAGGACGAGGTGCCAGCGGCCGAGCTTGGGGTGGCTGTAGCGGCAGTTCGAGGTGGCGCCCTGGAGGCAGGGCCACAGGTGTGCCTCTGGCAGCAGATGAGAGGCGGACCGCACACGACGTCACATGTTGGGGGGGGCATATTCCCTGGAGCCCTGCCTGGCCTTCAGCCAAGCCCTGGAGCTTTGTGGGCCTCAGTTTCCCTGGCGGTCTGAGGGCAGTAGTGACCCGGCCACTCCAGGCACGGGGGCAAAGCTGGCTGAGCTTGTCCGGAGGCCCTAGCAGCACAGAGCCCCATGGCCTGTTAGAGCAGGCACCCCACTCGGGCCTTGCTGACGGAGCTCTGACACCTCGGCGGGCATTTTGAGAACTCAGTCAGTTAACATGTAAATCGCTTAGAACAGTGCCTGGCGCAGCGTGGCCCATCAGCTGGTGGGTGCCGCCACCGCCCGCCGTGTGAGTGGGCTTCTCTGGCGGCCCCTCCCCCAGGATCACGTCAGAGGCTGTGTTGGCCGCGTCCCTTTTTAGTGGGAAGGACCTCTCTGTCCCTGCACTGAGGCCCCCACAGGAGTGAGCGCTCTCGCCTCCTGAGCCCCACACCGGCCCAGAGCCGGGACCCCGAGTAGAGGCCTGGCTTCCCCGCCCCCACGGCCCCCATCCTCTGTGCCCGTGCGGCCGACACGCATGTGCCTTGCCTGCACGTCACCGCTTCTCTCTCTGTTCCAGGTCCAAGTACGAGGAGGACAGGAGGTGAGTGAGCACGCCATGCGTTTGCCATCCTGCCAGTCCCGGGGGCACCCCAAGCGTCGAGGTCACAGTGCATCCAGGCGTGGTCCCAGGTGTCTGTGTAGCTATAGAGCGGGGTTTTGAGGTCCAGGCCCCTGCTGCTCGGGGACCACCACGTGGGGCAGGATCTGCCCTCACCCCGATGTGCCCGGAGCTGGCCGCCTCACTGCCACCCGAATTAGCTGTGTCTCCTTCTGGCTTTGATCTTGTAAGCCACTGTGCAAAGTGATGGGAACAGATCGGCCTGCGTCTGCAGCCCCTGGGGGCAGCTGGGGAGCAGCGCCTCTCCTCTCCAGCGCAGGCTCTGGGGTTTCCGCAGCCCGAAACCTGCGGACCTGCCCCGGAGCCACCAGCCTTGAAGGGAGCATGCACGCACTTGAGTCCGAGGGAAGGCAGGCGTGGGGTCTGGGGGTGGGGAGGGTGAGCCATAACTGAGGCCTTTGCTGCACTGAACCCACAAAGTGCGTGGTCCGCCTCCTGAGTCCAAAGCCAGAGACACTTCCAGACACGGGCTCTGGACAGTTCCACGTGGGCTCGTGGCAGCTCCGTTCCGTCCCTCTCTGTGCCAGGGGCGGGAGGGTGGTAAAGGCAGAGGCAGGCTGGCATCTCTCCCCTTTTCCCTGCACATGTGGACGCCCGGGGACGATGGCCATGGGCGTTCATTGGTCCCCTGGGCCTGCCAGGGGCTTACATCGCAGGGACCGGCCACATCCTTCGCCAACTACTCTCCTGTCTTCAGGAAGCGTCCTGCTCTGGGGAGAGAATTGGGCCTCTCCCAGGACTGCTGCCAGCCCAGAGTCCCCCTGGGCCCCCTGAGAATTCCAGGCCTCCTTCCCAGCACCCGACCCGTAGCTGTCCCACCGCCACCCCCGGGCGGTGGTCTGGAGATTGGTCGGAGCAGCTCCGGCCCTGCCGCCCTCTGGCCGGCACAGCTTGGGCTCTGACTGCCCGCTCTGCTCCTCGCTCACAGTGCACCCATGGACTTCGCCCTCAACGCCTACATGAGCCACACTGGGCTCCGTCCTCGAGAGGCACGGCCTTCCAGTGCGGCCGAGAAGGCCCAGGTGGCCCCCGACAAGGACAAGTGGCTGCCCTTCTTCCCAAAGACCAAGAAGGTGACAGAGCTGCCTAGACAAGTGTCCTCTGGTGCGGTTCTCTGCATGAGGCCAGCCTGGGAAAGCCACTCAGACTACCTTGACCCTGCTGCCGTGGCACGGGGGCGCGGGGGGGTCCATGAGAGCCCACGAATGAGCTCGAACCCAGCCTAGACACACATGTGGTGGTGCGGGAGTAAGCAGCAGTCTGCCTTCCAGCTGGCCATTTAGGGCGGGCCTGGGGGGCAGCGGCAGTGAGGAGCGGCCGAATCTGGGGATGGGGACCTTCTCCAAAGCCGGTGTCTCCTGTCTCAGCAGAGCAGCAATTCCAAAAAAGACAAGGAAGCCCTGGAGGACAAGAGGCGAAACCCTATCCTCAAGTACATCGGGAAGCCCAAGAGCTCTTCGCAGAGCAGTGAGTCCATAGGGGGCGGGGGCCACAGCCCCATCACCCA
This sequence comes from Proteles cristata cristata, assembly GCA_017311185.1. Taxonomy (NCBI): domain Eukaryota; kingdom Metazoa; phylum Chordata; class Mammalia; order Carnivora; family Hyaenidae; genus Proteles; species Proteles cristata. The sequence goes on from JAESUZ010002811.1 coordinate 298,560, forward strand.
CCAGCCGGCTGGCGGAGACCCTTCTGTGTCTGGCAGCTGCACACCCTCACTCTGAGACCCCAGCTCCCTCTCAGCGCTGCCCTCTGCCCCCTTGCCACACCGTGTGCAGGCTCCCTGAGGTACAGAGGCCAGCGAGGCTGTGCCCGTCCCCGGGCCTTAGTCTAGGGGCTCAGAGCCAGTGTAGCCACCGACCAGCCACTAGGAGGAGTGTCCTGCCTGGTGGGGCCCCTCCATGGACAGTAAATGCCCCCGTCACCTTTACCAGTAGGCCTCGTCTGTGCCTCTGACATATGCTGGGAGCAGTTGTGGGCCCGATGAGAAGTCAGACTTCCTGTGAGGCAGAACTAGAATGGGGGGGGGGGAGGGGGGCGCGCCAGCGTCTCCCTGGATGCTGTCACTCACCTGACACTCAGTCAAGCCTGTCGCTGGTCTGGAGCTTGCTGCTGGCCTCCCGGTCAGCATTTTCAGACCCTGGTACTAGTCTTGGGAAATCCAGGCAGGGCCGTGGGGTGGGTGGGCCAGTGGCCTCTTCTGAAATTGCTGCCTGGGGGCTGTGGAAGGGGGGACTCCAAGATCAGACCTGATTTTTGCCACTCATTTTTCATTTTCCAGCTTGATGTAAGTTTTGTTTTGACCGCTGAGACGTTTATTTGACTTTTCATGGTTTACTTTTGTTTTTGTTTGTTTTCTTTTAGCATTTCATATTCCCTTGTCCCCTGTGGAAGGTAAAAGGACCATTTTCTGTGGGTTTTTCTTTGCATTAGCTTTGAGTTTCCATCTCTAAAGTCTGTCTGTCCTTTTCCCCGTCCCCCGTCGCCTCCCTCTCTGTCTTCCGTGTGCCTCCCTCCTGCTCCTTCGGCCTCCTCAGCGGCTGCTCCAGGCCATGTCACAGAGGTCAGCCGCCCGGCCTTGGCCCACTCTGTCCCTTTCTCACATCCCAGGGAACGGGCTCCAAAGGTCCGGGCCCCCGGGTACACGAGCCTTCACACATTAAAATGTCCTGCACGAGCTGCTCAGGTTTTTGTCTCGACTGAAATAACAAAAATCCTCATTTTTGACAGTTACACAGGGTTTCTCTCGTAAACAGTGGGTCTCTAACAGTCCTTCTTGGGGGCCTTTCACCATCTGTCCCCTGCTCTGCTTAAGCCCTTGAGCGCGGTGCATGCACCGCTCCTGACTTAATGTGGTCGGCACAGCGTCACCCCTGCTGCATGTTGGAGGGCCTGGGCCGTCCGGGATCTGCACGCCAAAAACACGCGTCATACACGTTAACCCAGGGAGGCTGACAACCTGCAGTTGGACGAGCTCAGGTCTCATCAGTGAGGCCCCCGTGAGCACAGCCACGTGATTAATGTGGTCAAGGCTCCACTGAATCTGCAGAGAGCAGTGCAATGAAGTAGGAAATTGTTCGGCGGCTACAATTCATTTTATGTGAAGTGACAATTAAGAATGATATATATATATATTTTTTTTAATGTTTTATTTATTTCTGAGAGAGAGAGAGAGACAGCGTGAGCAGGGGAGGGTCAGAGACAGAGGGAGATACAAAATCTGAAGCAGGTTCCGGGCTCTGAGCTGTCAGCACAGAGCCCTACACAGGGTTCGAACCCACGAACCATGAGATCATGACCTGAGCCAACGTCGGATGTAACCTAACTTAGCCACCCAGGCGCCCCAAGAATAATGATTTTCAAAAGTATTTCAACGTTACTAAATTCCTAGACGATTGCTAGTTCACTGAATTGTTTTTTACTTATTTTTGAGAGAGAGCGAGTATGAGCAGGGGAGGGGCAGAGAGACAGGGAGACACAGAATCCCAAGCAGTCTCCAGGCTCCAAACTGTCACCATAGAGCCCAGCGCAGGGCTCAAACCCACAGACTGTGAGATCCTGACCTGAGCCAAAGTCAGACCCCCAACCGACTGAGCCACCCAGGCACCCCTCATTATGCTACTTTAAAAAAAAAAAATGTTTTTGAGGAAAGGCATCTAAAACAATGGAAAAATAAAAGAATGGCCTTGAAGCCCAGGCCCTTAGATCTTAACACACACTTCCTCCTGTCCACCCCGCCTAGGGGAGGCAGGAGGAGACAGCAGCTTTGAGGGCCAGGATCCCAAGGACAGCGTAAGGGGCCTGGCATCCACCATCTCTGAGTTAGATCTTTCCATTGTAATCTAGTGATTTAGTGTGGCCTTGGCTCTCAAGTCCCCAGGGCATCAGCAAAGTCTGTGTCCATATCTGAAGGCCAAACCGCCCCCAGTGGTGGTAGAAGACCAATTAGGGTCATCAGCTCTCGCCCCTGCTTAACAGCTACCGTATCTGGTAGTTAATAATATGGAATGTACGTTCCCTTCTGTGTCATTGTTATGCAGAGAACAGAGGAAGCAGAACAGAGAACACCAGCTGAAACGTGCTCATTTAAAAAGATTGTGTCCCTTTCTGCCTTTTTTCTATCCCCTGTCCCTGACTCTACCCAGTGATGGCCGCTCTCCTGTTTCTCACCACAGGATGCAGCTGTCCCCAAGACCAGGCACACGGGGGAGGGGCAGCGGGCTCGTCCCGGTGGCCGCCTGCTGCAGGGTGTCCCCAGGCCCCTGAGCCATGACCCTGCAGCAGGCGGCTCAAGCCCTAGACGCCAGGCCGGGCCTGATGCTACCAGCCCCGACTCCTGACGCGGCTGCCTCTGACGCGTCCCCGGAGAGCTCCAGCCCCAGCTACCTGCCTAAATGATACCGAGCTTGGAGGGACCAGCTGGATGTGGTTTCCTCTGGCCTGGGAACTTTCCCTGGGAAAGCCAAGTGTAGAGACCTAGGGGGATTTGTGGGTTTGCATGGGGGGAGGGAACTCTGGTCCACGTGGGTAGGATCAGGGCCTCGCCTGCTCCCCGGTTCCCCCTTGCCCTTCCTGTTGGTCTCAGGCAGATGGGCCTCTGTAGCCCAGCTCCTGGCTGATGCCACTGCATCTCTGAGGAGGAGTCTTCTGCGGGTATCCCATGAGCCTTGTGACTTTCGTACCTGCTCTCTCTGTTTCTTTGAACAGGAACAGCCCTCTTTTGTCTTAGCTTTGAAGAGGGGCCGGAATTTGAATGCCAGAGAGTGACCCCTTTCCTGTCTACCCTAAGACCACCCCTGCTCACTGATAATAAAGGGTCTGATTCATTAATGATGGCAGCGACCAGGGACAGGGACGGAAAGAACAGGAAGAAAAGTCAAGAACAGAAATAATGAGCTCTAAAAGTAGTATAAACTTGGGGAATGAGTACTGCAACCTGGCAGCATGGCCAAACTGCAGAGAGAAGGTTTTTGGGTGCTACTGGCCGGTGTTTTATTCTGTATTTGGCTCTTGGAAAAAAATCTCATCATACGTTAAGCCTGAGAGTCCCTGTAACAACGAATGGGAGGGCCGAAGGCAGTATCCACAGGAAACGCACCTCCAGACTGCCTCGTTTTGCACGCGGGAGAGCGTGACCGCCCCGTCACTCTCCGGGTTACCGGGGGAGGACACCTCCCGGCCCCCAGCCCCGGGCTGCTGCCGTCCGTGCCTGCTCACTGCTCTGCTTCTGGGCCGAGGGGAGCGAGGGCCCTGAGCAGCAAGCAGAGCGCCCTTCACCGTCTCTCTGCTTCCAGTCAAACCCGGCAGCGTGAGGAACATCATTCAGCACTTTGAGAACAACCAGCCACATGACGCCCCAGAGCCTGGGACGCAGCGGCTCTCCACGGGCAGCTTTCCTGAGGACCTGCTGGAGAGTGACAGGTAGCAGGGGCCCCATGGGGCTCGCCGGCCCCCCACGGAGGGGGTCTCGGGCAGGGTGTGCAGCAGGGCTAATTCCAGGGACGTCCCCCACTCCGCTAGCCAGTACGGTCCCCGCCGCAGAACTCGCAGCCGCTCCACAGTGTCTTCAGAAAAAGACGTGCCGTGTGTCGGCAGTCCAGCCGGTGGAGGACACAGCAGGGCCCCGACCTCCCAGCCCGGGGACTGCACGTCTTTAACGCCTCCTTTGGATTCAGCCCCCGACTTCTGAGCAGCTAGAGGACGTTACAGAGCAGCTAGTCCGGACACCCTAGATGCTGGGACTAGAGAGAACGGGGGCGAGGGTGGTGAGGGGAGGTCCTGGGGAGACAGGGTGGGGCAGGGCCTGTGAGAAAGTGCTGGAGATTGACTCTGCTGGTTCAAACCACTTTCGAGAAGAAAAGGGGATTTGCAGCCGTGGCATCTCGTCTATTCTCTGTCTTTGGCCACGTTCTAATGAGAGCCCGTCTCCAGCCTTGAAGCGTGCTCCTGGACTCCTTCTGGACTGAGGCGTGACAGCAGCCATGTCGTGTCTGAAATTCTGCAGCCAACACTTAGTTAAAACCCCCTGTGGTCGGAAAGCTCCGTGCACGTTCCCTAGGTCACCCTGGCGCTATAGTAGAGGGGGCCCTGCGTATACGGAAGTACCCCGTATGTGCACCCAGTGAGCAAGCACAGGCCAGGTGGCAGCCGAGGGGGGCCACCCATTTTACCTGTGAGACAGCCCTCAGCTACCAGTTCCTGCTCACGTGCACAGTCGCTCCTGCTTGTGTAACCTGTGCAAGCTCAGCGTGCGTGGGGGCTCCGCCATGGCGAGAACACACGAAGCTGTAAGGGAAGGTGAAGGTTAGCTCTGTCCCGAGCCGAGAGGCCCAGCTCTAATCATGGAGTGAATTAAGTGCATAAGTAACAGGATGTGTACCCGATGTTACGGATGCATCAGACACACAGAGACCTGACACCAGTGTCGTGAGAAAAAAAGTGGAGACCATTTGTAACCTTGTGCCCTTGAAGCTGCCAGGTGAACAGGCTGAGACCCTAAGACCCCTAGTCCCCCGTCAGCAGGAGCGTTAGGCTTTGCCAGCTGTAAGCTCACTGGCAGTCTTAGCGGAAAAGGCGGGTCAGGGGTCGGCAGATGTAAGAGCCCCCAGGTCTAGAAGGAGGCATTCTAGGGATCGGGGACCAGAGGTACATCGCCCCACTTGTCGCTTGTGGGGCTTGTCCGGTGCTCAGGTGGAAGGTTACTGGCAAAAGTGCTGGCTCAGCGGGCTTGGCTAGAGGCGTTCCAGCAGCCCCTGGGAGTGGGCTGAGGGGGTCGGCTGCAGGGTGGCTTCTGTCACTCAGGACCCCACGGCAGCTCTGTTGGGGTCCTTGGCAGCTGAGAGACCCATGATAAATGGAAACCAGGGTGCTGGGCCCTTTGCTGCAGCCGCCTGCTGTGCTCTTAGCTGCCCACACCCTGCAGGCCGTCCCTGGCCCTGGAGGCTGGCGGCAGGACGCAGATCAGTGAGCAGGTCAGCAAGAACCAAGCCAGCAGGGCCGAGGAGGGAGGCGCCATCCTGGGGCAGCCAGGGGTCAGAGATGCCAGCCGTCTCCCCACTCACGTGCCATAGGATGCGGGAAAGAGCAACACCCGGCCGTCAGCGTCTCCTCCCGCCACGGAGTCTCTGGGACTTGAGGTGCTGAGTCTTGTCTGTAGGTCTTTCAGCCACACATGGCAGGTGAGGGGGCAGGTCCCTGCCGGTCAGTAGATGCCCCTCCCCCCCAGCCTGCCCCCAGGAGGGGCGTGGAGCTTAGGAAGGATGCCGTGAGATAGAGCAGAACCCACACTGCCGCTGGAGGGGCAGGAGCCGCCCGCGGGCGGAGCCTCTGATAGGACTGCAGGGAGCCCAGGACGGGTGTGAAGGGCGTGCCTGTACATCTTGGTAGAAGATCCTATGGAAGGAGAGTTCTGCCTCAAGCAGGGCCCTCAGTGGGCGCTGAGCTGCTCTGGAGTCGAGGACAAGATGGACCGGCCACCAGATGGCCCAGGACAGGAGCGAGGACCCCATGGTCCCTGATAAGGGCCCGTGGTGGCCACAGCTTTCCTGGAGGGGTGGGGTCTGTGGCATGCACGCAGGTCTGATTCTCTTGGTCCCTGCTCTCCCTTTCCTGGTGGGTCCCCAGGGACGATGAGAGCCCACGTCCACGGAGCCGGCCTGGGGAGGGGCGGGGGGCGCCCGGAGTCCTGGCAGCGGGTAGGAGCTTGTCCGGGACGCAGGCCCCCATGGTTGCTTGCCCTGCTTCCCCAGTTCACGCTCAGAGATTCGCCTGGGCCGCTCGGAGAGCCTGAAGGGCCGGGAAGAGATGAAGCGGTCTCGGAAGGCCGAGAACGTGCCCCGCTCCCGCAGCGACGTGGACATGGATGCGGCCGCGGAGGCCGCCCGCCTGCACCAGTCAGCCTCATCCTCCGCCTCCAGCCTCTCCACCAGGTGGGCGGGGCTCGGGCGGTCAGCTGGGGCCTCTCGGGGCAGGCACAGCGGGGCTGAGGGCTGATGTCTCTCCACAGGTCCCTGGAGAACCCCACCCCCCCCTTCACCCCCAAAATGGGCCGCAGGTGAGTGGGGTGCCTCGGCCGCACTGCCGGCCCTTAGTGGCTGGCCGGGTGGGCCTGTCTGCAGCTGCCGCTCTCGCGTGGGCTGGGGCAGGTGCGACGGGGGCAGGCGCGAGCATGAGTCCTTCCTTCTCTTCCCCAGGAGCATTGAGTCCCCCAGCCTGGGGTTCGGTGCAGACGCCCTCCTCCCCCACCTCCTAGAGGACGACCTGGGCCAGCTGTCTGACCTGGAGCCGGAGCCCGACGCCCAGAACTGGCAGCACACTGTGGGCAAGGACGTGGTGGCCGGGCTGAGCCAGAGGGAGATCGACCGGCAGGAGGTCATCAACGGTGAGCACGTGCCACTCTCACTCGGGGCGGAGGGCGGTCGTAAGCCAGGTGGCTCCCCGCGGACAGGACCAGCCCATGCTGCCGGTCCCGCACGGCCCTGGCGGGGAGATGTCGCCCTGCGATCTGACGCCAGCACTCGGCTTCCTCGGAAATGGTTTGGGGTGACGGTCATTAGCTGGATACTTGCTGACCCCCTGTGCTTTTGTGTCCCTCTCGTCCTGTGACCACCCCGCTCAGAGCTGTTTGTGACAGAAGCCTCCCACCTGCGCACGCTCCGGGTCCTGGACCTGATCTTCTACCAGCGGATGAAGAAGGAGAACCTGATGCCCCGGGAGGAGCTGGCCCGGCTCTTCCCCAACCTGCCTGAGCTCATAGAGATCCACAGTGAGGGGCCGTCCTCCCCGCCCGCTGTCCCCCCCGCACACCCCTTCTCCGGCCGGCCTTGGGTGTCTCTCCCTGTTCTGCCTCGTGCCAGGGCCTCCCTGAGCAGACGGCCCTCGCCAGCTCTCTGGCAGACGGCTCCGTACGCGCCCTGCAGCCAGCCTTCCAGGGGGCCCCTCCCCGCGGCGCCCCTGTCTCCAGCTCACACCGGGCCCGGCGGTGCAGCTCTACCACTGGCCTCTCTGATTCTTCTCTCCGTGCCCCAGATTCCTGGTGTGAGGCCATGAGGAAGCTCCGCGAGGAGGGCCCCATCGTCAAAGACATTGGTGACCTCATGCTGGCTCGGGTACGCTTGGAGGAGCCGGGTCCCCTTTCCCGTGGCCACAGGAGCAGCGGGGGAGGGCGGGGGAGGGCAGAGGTGTGAGGTCTGGGCTGTGTCCCTCGTGCTGCAGTTTGACGGCCCTGCGCGGGAGGAGCTCCAGCAAGTGGCTGCCCAGTTCTGCTCCTACCAGTCCATAGCCCTGGGGCTCATCAAGGCCAAGCAGCGCAAGGAGAGCCGGTTCCAGCTCTTCATGCAGGTGCGCCTCCCCCCACCCCCACCCCTGGCTGCCCTGACCAGAAGTTGGTGTGCTAGTAGCTCAGCGGGGCTGACCAGGGCCACCGGGGGGCTGCTGGGCTGCTTTCCTGGTGCCCAGGGCCAGGCATGCCGGCCTCTCCTCTCCACTGGGAGGGCAGCCCAGACACCTCCACACCCCTCCACACCCCCCTTGTCCCACGCTGCCGCCTCAGAAACACTGGCACGTGCCCACTCTCAAGACAGACCTGGTATAGCTGTCAGAAGGCCGTGTTCGCCTCTTAGTTCCTGTATGCACGCGGGAGGTCTGTTTCCTGGTCTGTAAAGTGGGTGTAGCGCTTGCTCTTGGAGCTTATTTGACCATATCCCTCCCTTGCCCCCACCAGTCGGTCTCTCCCTAAACCTTTCTGAGTCACCCTCTGGGTCCAGGACCCACTTGGCATTTTCACACCCATCTGGGTCCTGAGCTCATAAGGCAGCTCTTAAACGCAGGTGGTTCTCTTTCTCCACTGTCCCCTCTTCCGTCCAGGAGGCCGAGAGCCACCCTCAGTGCCGGCGGCTGCAACTCAGAGACCTCATCATCTCAGAGATGCAGCGCCTCACCAAGTACCCGCTGCTGCTGGAGAGTGTCCTCAGGCATACGGAGGGTAGGGGGAGAACGTCCCCAGGCGCACGGAGGGCAGGGGGAGAGCAGGGGGAGAGTGTCCCCAGGCACACAGAGGGCAGGGGCGGGCCGGGGCCACTCTCAGACCTGGCTCTAGCACTGGTCTGCTCTGTGACCTTCAGGAGTCATTTGTTCCGGTCGGTCTCACACGATTATGAGTGTGCTTTGGGGAGACCAAGGTGCTGAGCAGGGGGAGGGCGTGTGAGGCTCGCCCCCAGCCTGGGGACAGACGCCTGCGTGCAGCACATGCAAGTGCAGCCATGTGTACTGGCCCTAGAGGTGTGGGGGCCGTGCTGAGGGGCTGGCCGCAGGGGTGCTCCCTGGGGCTCCAAGCTTCCCTCACTGCCCTTGGGTTTGGGGCGTTGGAGTCAGGGTATGGTGTGAGGACCCTCCCCTACATCCACCGAGCTGGCTCTGGTCCAGGCAGCGGTTCCCAAGAGCTGACCATGTCTCCAGGGCAGTGCTCTGAAGCCCAGGACTCTCGGTGGCAGCGCCCCTTACATCTGAGGCCCTGGAGTTAGGCGAGGGCGGCACACCTGTGCCCACACTGCTGGCTTACGGCCACCAATGGCCGGGGGTGCTGGGCTCTGACACACCCGTCGGACAGGAGCCCCTCAGCATGGTCTGTGCCCCAATCGGTAGGCGGCACCTCCGAGCACGAGAAGCTGTGCCGGGCCCGGGACCAGTGCCGGGAGATTCTCAAGTACGTGAACGAGGCCGTGAAGCAGACGGAGAACCGGCACCGCTTGGAGGGTTACCAGAAACGCCTGGACACCACCTCCCTGGAGAGGGCCAGCAACCCCCTGGCGGCGGAGTTCAAGGTGGGAGGCGGGGGCCACCGCACACGCTGGGGGCACACCTGGGAGTGGAGCTAGCCGGGGCCTGGGGGACATGGGGCAGGCGGCGGGGCCCCCGCACACCCAGCAGACGGCCCAGTCAGTGGGGACGGGCGCTGGAATCCGCCTAGCCCGGCAGGGGCTGGGAGCTGGGGTCCAGGTGAAGGTTGCTGGGGGGGGAATTGAAAGGGGGCGGGGGGGGAGGCCCAGGCAGAGCCGCTGGCGAGCCCCCTGGTGTGACGCACGGCCTCACAGTGGCCTCTGTCGTGCCGTGGCCCCCATCTGAGTGCCAGAGCGAAGACCGCCTCTTGCTTGCCGCCGGCACCCAGCTCTGCGGCAGCGTGGCGGGCAGCAGTGAACGAATGGCGTGTCCCTCACAGAGCCTGGATCTGACCGCCAGGAAGATGATCCACGAGGGGTCCCTGACCTGGAGGATCAGCAAGGACAAGACCTTGGGTGGGTGCCCCCGCCCTGCCCTCCAGCCCGCACACCCAGGGGCCGACAGGGCTCCTACAGCCGCGCCCAGGGAGGGGGCACGGGACTCTGGCCCTGTGTCTGGGGGCGGGGCCCAGAGGAGACTCCTCACGGCGCCCCCCCGCCCCCCAGACCTGCACGTGCTGCTGCTGGACGACGTCCTGGTGCTGCTGCAGAAGCAGGACGAGAGGCTGCTGCTCAAGTGCCACAGCAAGACGGCCGCCGGCTCCTCGGACAGCAGGCAGACCTTCAGCCCCGTGCTCAAGCTCAACGCCGTGCTCATCCGCTCCGTGGCCACAGGTGCGCGCCGGGCCGGCGCAGGAGGGCGGGTGGGCTGTGGGGGGCCCTGACCAAAGCAGGTGGGCGGGGCCTGGGACGGGGTCGGGGGTGGGGAGGGAACAGTGTGTGCGGCAAGGGGCCCTGGGCCCACTTTCTTCATCTATAATTCGAGGCGAGGCCCCCCTGCCTCTGGCAGCGTGGGCGGCAGCGAGTGTGAGGCAGGGCAGGGGGAGTGGGAGCCGCCGTGAGGAGGGCCTGAGGGTCCAGAACTGCCTCTGGCTCTCCTGTACGTGCCCCTGCGTGCTTCCGGTGGCCAGCTGTGTCCCGCCGTGGTCCCCACCCCGGGTCGAGGGTCAGGGCTTCGAGCACCTTGTGGCCCTGGCTGAGGCTGCCGTCCGGCTCTGCCACCCCCACGCAGATCCTTCCCCTTCCTCACACAGACAAACGGGCCTTCTTCATCATCTGCACCTCCGAGCTGGGCCCCCCCCAGATCTATGAGCTGGTGGCCCTGACGTCGTCGGACAAGAACACGTAAGAATTGAAGGCCCAGGGCGGTGTGCATGAGTGGCGGGCAGTGAGGCCCAGCCAAGAAGCAGGGCACGGGGCGCAGGAGAGGGAGACAGGGCAGGGCAGCAGGCTCGCGGGGCCACCAGGTCTCCAGTGTGGTCAGTGGTCCTTCCTTGTCCCCACCAAGCACGTCCGCCTCCAGGGCCGTCACCCGTCCCTCGTTCCCTCATAACAGCTATGAGGCAGCTCCACCTAGTCAGCGTCTTAGCCTCAGGGTTGTCACCTGTGCGTCTTGATGCCTGTGAGAGGCTGTTTAAAGACAGAGCAGACAGGGAGTGCTAAGCCCAGAGCATAGCACGGGGGGCTGCACACCCCGCGGGGAGGGTCTGCGGAGGCATGCCCGGGCCCAGGCTTTACCACCCGCCCTCTGCTCCTGCTCAACCACAGGTGGATGGAGCTCTTGGAGGAGGCCGTGCGGAATGCCACCAGGCGCCCGGGAGCTGCCCCGGCGTTCGCCCATCCCCCACCGCCCGGTGCCCAGGAGCCGGCCCAGCAGAGCCTCACACCCAGCAGGTGCCCACCCCCACCCTCAGGTCCCCCTACCTCCACCTTCAGTCCCTGTCTGCTCTCCCCCAACCTGGCTGTCAGGGAGACCACCCCCCCACCCCCCGGGCGGGGTGGGGGGTGTAGGGTCGGGGCCAGGAGGAGCGGGCCAGCACCCACCCTCCTCTCTAGATGACCGACCTGTGGTAGGAGCTTAGCACCTCCCTTTCTGGACCAGCCTGCAGCCTCCGCCCTGACGTCAGAGGCAGGGCAGCGTCCGTGAGCTCCCCCTCCTGGCGGGCAGAGCGGCGGGTGACTCCCACTGGTTTCTCCCCGCAGGGTAGGACTGGATGGCTCAGATGTGCTCCACGGCGACCCGGGACCTGAGGAGCTGTCTGGAGGTGTGTTCCGGAACCATCCCTGTGGGGGCCCTCCAGGCCGTTGATGGTGGGACAGGTCAGGGGGTGGTCGGGTGCCGGTGTGAGGTGATGGGAGGGGTCGTTGGGGCTGGAAGCATGAGGCTTGGATCAGAACAGAGAAGTGACTGACCAGCCTGCCTGGAGAGTTCGCTGTGGTTTATTTCCCGCTGCATCTCCCCGCTAGGCTTAGGCTCCATGCCTGCAGGGGGCTTTGCATCAGCACTAAGGTCTACTAAGGGCTCGGGGCAGCGTCTGGTCGTAGTCTGTAGGGCTTCGCTACACATTTGTGGAGTGAGTCCGTGTTCTCGGCCGCTTAAACCCAGAGCTGGACGAGGATGGGACCCCCCACACGTGCCTTCCTTCCCCTTCTCATGCCGTCCCCCCACCCCACGCAGGCCCTGGGCCCCAGCAGAGGGTCAAGGGGAAGCACCCGGTCCCACTAGAGGATCCTGAGCAGGAGGGCAGCATGGAGGAGGAGCCGGGCGCCCCGCCCCACCCCTCCGTGGCCCTGGATGCAGAGGACAGGGGCCACAGGACCAGGGATCCCACCCTCCTGTCCCTCCCGGGCCCTCTGGTGGTGGAAGGGCTCGCTGATGCAGCCCTCCAAGATGGTGAGTGCCTTCCGGGCCCCGCAGACCCCTCTGCCCTCCGCCTGCTGGAAGGCTCTCCCTGGGCCATGCTTGAGGAGGGACGCACACCCTATGTGACCCCCTGTCCACTCGCAGCTCCGCCCTGTGGGGGAGGGGAGCGGGGCCCCAGGCGTGGTGTGCGGAGAAGGCAGCACCCTCTCCCCCTCCAGTGGAGAGCCTGCGGCGCCTGATCCTGTGGGGCCTGCTGCCCGGCCACCCCGAGGGAGCCCAGGCTGCCGGGGAGCCCGAGGGCGACCGCACCCCTACGCCTTCGCTCACAAGCAACGCCTCTCAGCCCCGCAAGCCCGGCTCCCCGTGGCCAGAGAGGGAGCAGCCAGAGCAGCAGGACATGGTGCTCTGTTCTCTGGAGCACCTGCCCCCCCGGGCCAGGAACTCTGGGGTCTGGGAGTCTCCCCAGCTGGACAGGAATCCAGAGGAAGAGGCTCTGAGCACAGAGGCAGCAGGAAGCTACAAAGTTGTAAGAAAAGGTAAATAAGTGGGGACGCCTGCTGGGGAGACAGACGCCTGGTTTGCTAGAGGCGGGCCTTGCAAAGGGCCCCTCGTCCGGGAAAGAGTGAGCAGAGGTTCCCAGATCCCGGGGAGGAGACGCCGCCACCACACGAAGGCTTCGGGGCCAGGCAGCCAAGGTTCAGAGCCTGTTGCCTCACATCCGCGTGACCTTAAGTGAAATCGTGAACCCTCTCTGAACACCAGTGCATAACACGAGGGTGTCACCTAGGGCCTGGCACAAACCCGCTGTCCACAAAAGCCTCCACTAGCTTTTCTCCCAGGTGGCCCAGCCCTAAGGAAGAGCTGAGGCTCTCTTCAGGGGCCTCAGACCCGGGACAGGTGCTTACAGCCACCCCCCGTAGCTGGTAGCCGGTGGCCGTGGGGAGGGCACTGCCAGCGTGGGAGCAGGGGGCACACGAGGCTGCAGGGCAAAGCTGGGGTGCAGGGCGAACCATTGTGGTGGTGAGAGCACGCCCTGACTTGGGACATCGTGGGCGGCATTGCGCAAGAAGAGCCCAGACCAGCTAGGATGGGGGCCCAGGAGGGGTTCGGGTCCCCGGTGCCGGGGACAGGGACGTGGTCTGAGGAGGCAACGGGAACAGTGTTCACAAGGCCCCGAGGTCCTGTCCTCCCAGTGCTCAGCTCCGCCTCCCCTCTGCCCAAGGTCCGCCCTCTCTCCTGGGTTTCCGGGCGCTGCCCTTCCTTCCCTGTGCTTCGGTGAGCTGGTGGCGGGTTCTCTGGGCCCCCGGGCGTCTGCACGGGTGCCTGCGTTCACTGTGTCCCTCCTTTCTTTTCCTCTCCTGCCGCCTTCTCCCGCCCCCTCTTTCCTTCTCTCCTGGTGCCCACTCTCCCTGGTGGTGGTGCTGGTCCAGCTGAGGTGGCGGACGGCAAGGCTGTCCCCACACTGCCCACGAGTGGCCAGTCAGGGCCTGAGCCAACCGAAGCGGAAGGCGGAGCCACGGCCTCGGGTAACGAACTTCTTGGAGGTGGAGCCTGCGGGGCTCTGGGAGTGGACCCCTGCCTGCAGCCACGGGCGCCCCCCACCCCCACTGCGTCCTCCCTCCCTCATGGGGACTGGGCCTCTGGGACTGGGCTAGTTGGGCCGGTGCTGAGTAGTGTAGGGAGTACCCAGCCCTGCACCCGGAGCCACGCTGCAGGGCCACTGTGGAAGAGGCGCACGTGGTGTCCCAGGGCCCGTGGTGTCTCCCCTCCTCCCCGCTCCAGCAGCATTGCGTTCCGTCCTGGAGCTGAGGGGCCCCTAGGACCCTACAGGTGGGCGCAGGGGCTGTGCGAGGGTCATCGGTGGAGCTTGAGATGGGGCAGATGTGACGGAGCCTCCTTTTCCCAAGCGCCCACAGCCAGCCCTGCTTCCTTACCCCCTCCACGGATGGGGCGGGAGGGGGGGCTCTCCCTAACCTCCACTGCCGAGCACCTTCCCTCTGCATGGGCCAAGCTTAGCAGAAGTACCATCCAGAAGGCTTTCTGGAGGAGGAGGGCCTCTATGGGACCTGTGTGCAGTATGAGGCCAGCAGGCGTAGCCGAGCTTGTCCGCAGGACGGCAGCGCGGGCCCCGGGTCCCACCCATCCACGTGGGGGGCACCCAGGCCGCCGCTTCCTCCCTGTCAGCCTCCTAACCCCCTCCTCTTGCCGTGGGGACAGGGAACTGTTTCTATGTCAGCATGCCAGCAGGACCCCCAGACTCCAGCACCGACCCCTCGGGGGTGCCCACAAGCCCCTCCCAGCCTGACAGCCTCCCTGCCTGGCAGACAGAGCCTTGGCTTCTGGGGGAGGGTGGCCGCAGGCACCCCAGCCGCTCCCCCCCCAGCCTGGCCCTCGGGGACACGAGCAGCATCTTCCACACCATCGAGCAGCTCACTGTCAAGCTCCACAGGCTCAAGGTGAGGGGGCAGAGCCCGGTCCCTCATCCCAAGGCCCATCACCCCCAGGGCCGTGACATGCAGGACCCGGGTCCCACACAGCCCTGCTGCCCCTCCAGGACATGGAGCGGGCCCACAGAGAGCTGCTCAGGTCCCTCGGGGGAGAGTCGTCTGGTGGCACCACACCTGTGGGCAGTTTCCATGCAGAGACGGCTAGATGGACAGACCACTCCCTGTCACCTCCAGCCAAGGATGCCCTGGCCTCAGACTCCAGGGACAGCCACCAGCCAGGGCCGTGGTCTGAGGACGGTGAGTGTGGCAATGCCCCCTGGGAACCCACGCAGGGGAGGGGGAGGAGAGCTCTAGGAAGGGGCCTCGTCACCCGCACCCGGTACATTCATTCACACCCTCAGCTTCAGAAAGGGATTTCTCCTAGAAGCGGGGAATTTAGTTTCGGACCCCATTTCCTTGGAGCAGAGAGAGGCCGAACAGGGCTTGCTGCTTTCCCTACTCAAACCGGCTCCTGACAGGCGGGCAGGGCGAGGCCAGGGACAAAGCACACCGCTGCCCATGGACTTGGGCTTGACCGAACAAGTGGGGGCAGCAGACTGCCCCTTCCAGGCCTCATTAGAAACCCCACCCTCACCTCTCGAGTTTGAGGGCCGTGCAGGTGAACCCGAACAGGGAGGCTCACTGCCCTCCCCGCTCCCCCCCTCCCACACAGGCTCCGACACACCCCTGGAAGACAGCACGGCATACGCAGCCTCGTCCCCAGGACTCTAACTGTCCAAACACCAAATCCTCCATGTCCCCACTCGCCCAGGGGACTGGCCTGGGGCAGGGGCACCCCAGACCTCCGCCCCACAGTAGAGGCAGTCTAGCCCAGCCCCCACGGAAGACCCGCTTGCCCTTGGTCTGCTCAGGTCCGGGTCAAGTTGTGTGTTCCCACCTCCCTGGCCTGGCACCCTGAGCATGCCAGCTGCACCCGAACAGGCCCCCAGACCCACAGGTGGCAGGAGGAGGCTCTGTGTAAATGCACTTTCTTCCTCCCCTCCCCTCCCTGCAGGACCCTGGGGCTGGGGTGGGGTGCCTGCACCCTGGGCCTCTTTGTCACTTTGGTTTCCTATAAATATGTATGTACTGTTCGTGCATCTTGCTCTGTAAATAACTGACCTGTTTCTGTTGTTGGGCGTCCGTTGTCTCCTAGTTAACAGCCCAGCTCCGGGGGTCAGAGCTGAGCGCGCTGATCCCCTGGGGGCAGGAAGGTGTCCCAGCCCACCTGGCTCTGGCCAGGGCCGCTCCCTCCTGGGACTCTTCCTCTCCAGGGGAATGCCCGACCCCACCTCTGTCCACCCGTCCCCACCCTGTCCCCATAGAAAACCAGTGTATCAGGTACGGCCCTGAAAACTGGGCCCCAGGAGGTGGGGTGGGGGGTTGAATGCTGGAGTCCCCGAGCTAACCCAGGGCCGTCCCTGGGCCCCCACAGCATTGGCCCCTGTCGCTGGGCCAGCCCCCCACCCTGACTAATAAAATATACACACTGTGCTAGGTGTATATATACATATATATATAAATATATATATAATATATAAAATATAGAGATGGAAATGACTGTTTTCCTGTTAAAATAATGTATACTCTTATTTTCTTTCTTTCATGGTTAAGATTTTTTTTTAAGAAAAGTTAAATATTCTTCAACCGTGCTGGTGTGCGTGTGATTTCTGGAACTGCCCTGATATAAGACACCGTGGTGGTTCTTAGGATTGGGTGCAGGGAACAAAAGGCAGCCCGTAACCCCAGTGTCAGGCCCCCGGACACAGCTCTGGGCAGGGTGTCCCCCAGCCTCTGGTGGGGATGCCGCGCTCGTGGCCACAGCGCGAGCAGACACAGAAGCCCCGGAATGTTACGTTCACACAGGCAGGGGCCCAGAGCCGCAGACCTCAGGCAGGCGTGGCTGGTCCTCGCTGTCCTCAGCCCCTGCTCCCCCCCAAGCTTGGCAGTCCCTCACACGGCCGCACCCCCAAAGCCCCTGCCTCCCACCCTCCCTCCCAGCCCCGACACTCGCTCCGCGCTGACCTCGGGCTTATGGCGCAGCGGGGACTGGCATGCCTTCCCAATGCCTGGGCACTGTGGGGCACTCAGGCAGGGACGACGGGAGAGGCTGACCAGGTCCTTGGGAGCACCACCCCAGGAGCTGCTCCCGTGTCCCCATAAGGGGCTCGGCAGCCAGCTGACGGAGGCACCAGAAGGCCTGAGAGCCCCGGGCCAGAGTTTGGGGCAGAGAGGGCCGCTGTCAGCTGAGAGGTAGGGACGGGGCCAGGTGAAATCTGCAAGGGAGGGCAGGGGGCGCTTCTCCGGAAGCTCCCTGGAGAGTGGGCGTCAGCTCAGAGGCCTTCCCAGTCCTTCGAATAGGTTATCAGATGAGGCAGCACTGAAGGGTGGAGATACAGGGGCTCCCCCACCTCTCAGGCTCCTCTTCACCCCCCTTCCCCACCACATGGGCAGCCCTGGTTTCACCCCTCCCACACCTGCAAACCATGGCATTAGGGTTGTGTCAAGGGCTTGACCTTGGCTATGTAGATATGGAGAGACCCTGCCCTTATATTCATAGGGGAGTCCTGGTCTCCTGTGGATCCAGCAGGGGTGGGGCCTGGAGTCCGCCTCCCCCCCCGCCCCTGAGACCAAAGGCTGCATGCAGACCCTGGTGCCCTGCGGGGAGCGCAGAACGAGCTGGAGAGCCCTGGCCCGCCCACACAGAGGGGCCAAGGTCACCCCTGGCAGAACCGGAAAGCCCTTCAGCCATTTCTGACTGCGTGACATGAACAGACTCAGGCCAAACGCTCCCAGTAGTTCTGGAACAGTTTTCAGACAATCTCAAGGGGAAACATACAGCAACAGAGCTTGTTAGTGACCCGAGGTCTCCCCCAGGGAGGCCAGCCCACCTCGCAGGGGCCAGAGGTGCTGCTGCTGCCCCGCGGCTCCAGGAGGGAGGGGGGCGGGCTAGGTGGAGGAAGCCACCGTCTCCTCCTCGCTGGGCTTGGCCTTACTGATGGGGTCCCTCGGCAGCATCAGCTCCTGGATCGCGGCATACGCAGGACATTGTGGGGAGAAGCAGTTTTTCTAAGGAGTAAAAGGAAGGGGACAGTGGACAGAAGGGATGCAGGTCAGTCCTCTGGGGGGAGCAGGCCTCCGCAGGCGGGTTGGGGGCTGGAGGACACAGACTGAGGTGCTCGTGGTAAACAGCATCAAGGAGCCCCCAGATCTGCTTGGAACCAGGGGACTCACCGCCAGGGACAGCCACAGCAGCCCCACCGGGCCCTTGGACGGGCTCTTGGACTTGGAGAACTGGGCCTGGTGCTGCACAGAGGCCAGGAAGCCCTCCAGCCCCACCTCTGTGATGCGGTTTCCTGGTAGAGGCGGTGGCCCCACTGCACCTGTGACACCCCCCCACCAGCCTCCCAGCCCCGCCCTCCCCAGCCCCTACCCCTCACTCCCCTTCCTGCTCCTCCCCTGCCCCCGCCCCCTCCCCCCATTCTCCCACCCTAACCTCTCCCTCCACCTCTTCCCCCTCTCCTCCTCCCCCTCCCCGCCTCCATTCTCCCACCCCAACCTCTCCCTCCACCTCTTCCCCACTCTCCTTCTCCTCCTCCTCCCCTCCTCCATTCTCCCACCCGGTTCCCTGCCTGCACTCCACCTGCCAGGCCCAGGGCCCGACCTCCCACCCCAAACCCTGTGCAGGAGGGGCTCTGCCCTCATGATGCCCAACCACGGAGAACTGTGTTCTGGAGTCCGGGCTGGGGGGCACCCCCAGGGCAGCACAGGGCCCAGGAGGCCTCACGGCAGAAGGACGGGGGTGCCCAGCAGACATACGGAGGAGGTTGAGGTGCAAAAGGACCTTGTTCCCAGGCAGAAACACCTTCCCGTCTCGGTGCTCCGCGGGCTCCAGGAGAGGGTTGACCATCTCCGTAGCTTCAGCAACCACCTGCTAAAGCGGAGGGAGGGGGCTGCCACCGGCCGCCCGCTCTGGAGACCAGCTGCGGCCCAGGCTTTGTCCTGACTGCCCCAACCCCAGAAGCAACCAGAAGGGGCAGCGGGGAAGGGATGGGCAAGCCCTGCAAAGGGAAGCTGGGCGAGGAGGCTCCCCAGGCCCCTCTCCGGAGCCGGCGGCCCCTGTGCTGAAGCGTGCAGGGCATGTGATCGTTACCCAGCAACGTGGAGGAGAAAGGTGTTCCAGGCCAAGAAAATGGCTAGAGCCAAGGCAGGAAGCGCTGGGGCTTTCCTAACCAAGCAGCCAGTGCAAGGAGGGCCCAGCCCCGGCGCTGGAGAGAGAGGACAACCCCCCAGGCCTCAGGCAGAGGCAAACTGGGAAGAAAGGGGTCCCTACCCCACCGCCCCGGGGGGCCCAGTTGGAGAAGCCTGCCTTTGACTCTTGATCTCAGGGTCCTGAGTTTGAGCTGCACGTTGGGCACAGAGGTTACTTAATAAAACAAAGGAACGTTTAAAGGCAGCCCAGCCGCCTTCCACCTGGCCTTCCTCAGTGGTAGAATCTTGTGCCAGAGAAAACTCCCGAAAGAGGAGAGGCCCCTCCCTGCCTAGGGCAGAGGTCTGATGATGGAGACAGAAGGCGGGACAGAGAGACCCTCAGGCAGCTGGAGGGCTGGGGCTGGTGGGTGCACTGGAGTCAGCAGCCCAGAAGGTTCCAAAGTAAGGTGAAAACCTTCCCAAGTTGAAGGAGAAAAGGGAGGCCCCAGCAGCACAAGAAAAAGGGGCTCAAGGAGCCGAGCACAGGGTGGGGCGGCACCACGACCCTAGACAGCCCTGCCTTCCTGGGAGCCCAGGGCTGGCGGGAAGGGGCGGGGCGGCCACAGGGGAAGGGAGAGGGGCCTCCTCCAGCCGGGGGAGCACTGAGCTCCAACCCCAGAGCCTGGCTGGGGACAGGGCGGCAGAGAGAGACAACAGAGACCAGGGGGTGGGCTGCCCCCGCCCACGCCCACCTCCTCTCCCCTACCTCGGACTCCAGCAGGAGGCTGCGCTTCTCTTTGTTCCCAGTCTTGGGCCCTTTCCCCTTGCTTGGTTTCTGCTCTGGGATGGTGACCTCTGCAGGGGGAGAGGAGCCAGAATGCACAGCGCCCACTCTGGAGACCACCCAGGGGCCCCGGAGAGAGCGGGCCGGGTGACGAGAGACTCCTCAAATCAGGAACTGGGAGCAGCCTCCCCGGCCAGGAGTGCGGGTACTTGTCTCAGAGCAGTGCCGTGGGGTCCCGTCGTGGTAAACGACGTGGGGAGTGCAGCGGGTCAGGACGGGGACCACGTGGGCTTTTGGAACCATCTCGGCAAGAGAAGGAAAGGAGGCCCAGAGACTGACCTCACCAGAAGGTGGAGGCGGAGGATGGGCCTCCCTAAGCCGCGCCCCCACCCCCGCCCGTCCCCTGCACGGAGGGGTGTGCAGGTGGGCACCAGCACTTACTCCCCTTGCCTGACTTTGCAGGGTCTTCTTTCTTGGGGGTTCCTTGTGTAGGTGACTGCCCTGACCCTGACTTCTCCTCCTTCCTCACCGATTCCTGGGCAGCCGGGGAGGACAAAGATGAAGTTCCGCCTCCCTGGGTGGATCGGGTCTGGGAAGGGCCCAGGCAGGACCTTCCGGGCCTCCGCCCTCCAGCCCCGTCCCTCTGCACACGCAGGACGCCCACCCCGGACTTCTCCTTCTTCTTGCTCAGGCCTTTCAGGGTCTTCGCCGTCTGCGTCTTGTCGGGCTTTTCCGTCAGCGCAGCACTGCTGACCCCGATCAGCGGATTCCTCTCCCGGTCAGCTTTGGACTCCCCGTGTCGGGAGGAGGAAGGCTGTGCTCACAACGGGGAGGGTGAGGGGAGAAGCAGCTGCACCCCTTCCTCAAGGAGGGGTGAGGGGAAACGGCTGCGCCTGGCTGTCCCCACCCCATCTCCCCGCCTAAAAGCCGGAACCGCATTTGGGAATCCTGGGGTGGGGGGTGCTATGGGAGGAAATGGGGAGGGACCTGGGGCGGACTGGGCTGCGGGCTCGGATTCTCGTGTTGGGAGAGAAAACAGTGGGAGCCTTTCGATGAACTAAGCGTCGGCCCTGCTCCACGCGCACCGCCGCACTGTCCGGTGCGACCCCGCGACAGTCCTCCAGAGCACGCAGGCCGCGGTTAGGGAACGCGCCCCACGTCCCGGGCCGTGGCCGGCTGCTCGGGGCTGTAACTAGTCCTTTCTCTCGCCCCACAGGAGACGCTCCGCAGGGAGCCCCGGGCGCCCAGTGAGAGGCTTGGGGGGCGGGGGGCGCGGGCGCGCTGGGGACTCACCGACCGCGAGCGCTCCTGCGTCCCTTTCTCCAGCAGGAGGCGGCGGCGCTCCACCACCTCGGTGTGCGTCAGCTCGAAGGGACGCAGGACCTGGGGCGAGCCGCCCGCGGTCAGACCCCAGCCTGGAGGACCCGGCACCCTGCGCCGCCGCCGCCGCACCCACCTCCGCCAGCTTCAGGGCGCCCTGGTCCTGGATGCGGTTGTGCGCCAGCGACAGCCAGAGCAGGGCGCGGTTCAGCCGGAGGCCCTGGGGCGGGGGGCGCGCGTGAGCCGGTGGCCAGCCGTGCCGCCTCCCCGCCCCGCTCCCGGCCCCCCACTCCCTGGGTCCCGGCCCGCTGTCCCTGCCCAGCACGCACGTCTGCGAGGTAGCCAGCACCCGCGTCCCCGATGTGGTTGAAGCCCAGGTTGAGCGAAACCAGGGTCCGGTTGCAGCTGTGCAGCGTGGACAGAGCGCGGCCCAGCAGCTGCGCCCCGTGGTCGTCGATGTTGTTGTTGCGCAGAGACAAGTGCGTGATCCTGCGCTCCGAGGGGGAGGGAGAGCGGGCCCACTTGGGGGGGGCGCCTCCGCGAGAACTCACAGCACAGCGCACAGGGTAAGGAGGGGGCAACGCCCGAGGGCAGAGGGGCAGGAGTTGAGGGCGTCGGTGGGGTCGCCAGAGGGCAGGGCAGGGCGGACCCGGGCTGCCCCGGACGGGGAAAGGGGGTGGGGAAAAGCAGTCTCACGTGCTGTCCACGGCCATGAGCTTGTGATAGGACTGTTCCGGCAGCGGGTTGCCCTCCAGAGACACCCTCCTGAGGACGGGGTTGGGGGGTCAGGGGGGATAAGGTCTGAGAACCTGGAGGCACCGCCGAGGCCAGAGGAGGGAGGGGTCAGACCTGTGGGTCTCTGGGGGACAGCCTGGAAACCCCAAGGAAGGTCTCCCGGGTAGGCGAGTATGTGGGACCCTTCTGCAGACTGGGAGTCCACAAGTGTGGGGGCGCCTGGGCGGCGACAGACCCTCCCTCTCATCTCGGCTCAGGTCTTGATCTCTCAGTTGGGGAGCCCGGGCCCCGCATCAGGCTCTGCGCTGATGGTGTGGAGCCTCCCTGGGATTCGGGCTCTCCTTCTCTCTGCCCCTCCCCCACTTGTCCATGCGCATGTGCTAACTCTCTCTCTCAAAATAAATACTATTTTGTTTTTAAATAAAAATCCACAAGTGCACCATGTGAATGGGGGCCCTCGCCAGCGCTAGTGACCGGGTGGTGAGGTGGCCTGTGAGAGGATTTCGGGATCCCCCTGACAGCCACGCCGGGTGTAGTCCCGCCCCGCCCCCAAGGTGGCTGGACCCAGGGACTCCCTTCCTACTGAATGGAATATGGCACAAGGAATGAGATGTCACTTCTATGTCACGAGGGGACTGTGGCCTTGCGTCTGGGAGCTCGCTGGGGTCCCTGCCTGCAGTGGGGACATCCAGACCTGCAGCCCCAGCCGCCAGCTTCCTGCGGGCCACCAGACACACACATCCCCCCCACCCCGGGGCTGGAGGCACCCTGTTCGCCCGCACGGGCACCAGGTCTCTCTCACAGGAACTGGAAACCAATAAACGCTGGTTGCTGTAAGTCACCTGGTGAAAGGTAGCGTGTTCCGCAGGTCACAGGTCATGGTAACTGATACACCCCCCCACCCCACCCCACCCCACATCCCCGCCAAGCATGGCTTTGCTGGGAGAACCCAGGCCCGTTGCCAAGTCACAACACACATGGAACTAACAGCTAGAAATTTCTCTACTTCAAAGTTTTGTCCCACGGTTATTATCACGGGAGATTCATTACCTTTCGGGTTGGTTCATCTTCCACCTGAACTTCATTACATTCATTTTAAATTATTTGCCCATGTGGATCTGACTTACTTTTGTATCTTAAAATGAATTTCATCGTTTAGTTTCTCCTGCCTACTTGGTTTCTAGTTCTCATGATGGAAACAAATTCTGTTTCCTGGGCTGAGGAAGACACGGCCCCGTCCTTCGGGAATGTCGGTATCGGTATCCAACCCCCCCTCCAAGCCAGCGCAACGCTGAGGGGGATTTCTGTGAAGCAGGATAAACCCAGGGTGCTGGAGAAGCCTCGAGAAGGAGGAGCCAAATCAGCTCCTGGACCACACCTGCAGCCACACCGCCTCCCACCTGGCTTCTGCCCCCTCCTCTTCCTCCTCCACAGCTCAGCTCAGCACCACCTCCTCCAGGCAGCCATCCTGTCTCCCCGGCCTGCCCCCAGGAAATGGGGTGGCACTCCTTCTCCGCCCCCACTCCCTGCCCCAGGAACCGCCACAGTGCAGGCTGTGTCCTAACCCTTCTCCCTCCCTCCCTGATCCTGGACAAGAGCCAGCCCGGTCCGCCCCGGGCCCTCCCCACTTGCCCTGGGCTCTCCGACCTGAGCGTGGATGCGCAGAGAGGCAGCAGGGCGATGAAGGTGCTCAGGGTCTTATCCGTCAGCCCCACCTTCCACAAGCTGGACTTGGGAGGTGCGGAAACCCAGCTGGAGCCTCACCCCTTCCCGCACGTCCCCTCCAGCCACACCCTCCCTCGGGTGCCGCAGCCTCCCACCGGCCTGGGTTCTTTCCCCCCAAGCCCGGCCCACCCACGGGCCCTCACTTGATGGCCTGCAGCTGGCTGAGGGGGGGCAGACATTTAGAGAAGATGCCCAAGATCCGCTCCTCCACCCTCCAACCTGTGGCAGCAAGAGGGGGCGCCTCAGGCGGGGCGGGGGGAACGGGGTGGGGTGAGGGGGACTCAGGCCGGGCGGGGGCACTGCGGGGCGGGGGAACGGGACTGGGGGGGGTAGGGGGGTGTTGGGGACTCAGGCCGGTGTGTGGGGCGGGGGAACGGGACTGGGGGTGGTGAGGGGGACTCAGGCCGGGCGGGGGGCACCGCGGGGCGGGCGAACGGGACTGGGGGGTGGGGGGACTCAGGACGGGTGGGGCTCACCGCGGATGTAGATTTCCTTCACCCACTTCTCCTCGGGCTCCAGCTCCACCTGGATCGTGGGCCGGAAAAACACGTATTTGCTCTCCAGGCTGTTGAGGCTGCAAGACGCCGACAGGCGCTGATCGTCTGCAAGGCAGGGGTGCGAGGAGCGGGGTGAGGCGGGAGGAAACAGAAGCGCCGGCCCGGGGGCGGCCGGAGGGCAGTACCCCCCAGGTGTGGTCGGGCCGGGATCGCCAAGGGTTTGGGGAGGAAGGCGAGAGACCCGCCCACCTCCACACCTGCTCCTTGGTAGCCTCCCCTCGGCGCCCCACCCCTGCTCTGCGCCCCCGCCCTTCGGCCCGCCCGGCGAAGGGAGGCCGTCTCGGCAGGCCCCCCAGGAGCTCCCCTGGCACTCACCCTGGTTGGTCTTTTCCGACATCGAGGCTGAGGGGACGAAGGTCGGGTGCGGGCGAGGCCGGGGGACAACTTTGGGGAAGTCCGCGTAGCCCGAGCGCGTGCAGAGCTCGGCGAAATCCGTCTCGAGGACCCCGGTGCACTGGTATTCCTCTGCGGGGCGGCAGGGCTCACTGCCGCCGCCGGGGGGCAGCAGAGAGCAGCGGGCGGCCCGCGACGCGTCCCCAGGCTCGGCCGCCCGCCCGGGGCTTCGGGCCTCGCGGCGTCTGGCACCCCCCGCCCGGAACGACGTCCTTACAGCCATTTTTAAAACTAAGATGCGTGGTAAAGACTCACGCTGGGGACACTTGAGAGCCAACAGCGGGAAATCCAGATCCCGGAGAAAGGGGGCTGCCGGGTCCCTCCTCACCGCGTTGGGGGCCTCCACCCACGGGTCAAGGCCGCTTCCGCTGCGCTACCCGCCCCCGGAGGGAGGGGCCTCCACCCCCCAAGGTGTCCCCAGCCTGGCCTCCTCTCATGCCCCTTGTTTGCTGCGACGGCCCAGGATCGTCCAGGCCCGACCGATGCGAGCAAAGGAAGGAAGCCAGGAGCACCTCTCACCCCCGCCCCCCACACGCCGCGCTCCAGCAGAGCCTCGGCCTCGGGCTTTTATTTACGCACACGTTTATAGCACTTGCTCCGGTCCCACACTGTTTCAAGTGCTTTGGAAATATCAATTCATTCAAGAGTAACATTAATTCAGACCGACGCCCCCCACATCCCGTCGTGAGGGCTATGCAAACCTGAGTCCCCAGGGACCCCAGCTCTTTCCCACATCCCCAAGGGCATCCCAGGAAGAAGTGGTTCCTGGAGATGGGAAGGGCTGTCCCTGGCGCAGGAGAGAATCTGGAGGCAGAAGGGTTGGGCCGGTGCCAGCCTGCTCTTCTAAGTGCTGGGCAGCCTGGAGCCGGAGCCCCCAAGCACCACTGCCGGCCGCCGGCCAGTACTGAGCCCGAGTAGAACTTGCACAGCTGACCGCAGGGAGCCTGCCCAGAGGCCTGGACGTCTGACAGCGCAGGTGCTCAGCACAAGTGGGGACGAGACCGAGAAGTGTGAGGTTCTAGGGAGAGGCACGTTCCTCATGCGCCATGGGGGAAACATATCCACAGGACACATTAGTTCCAGGGACAAGGTAGTTGACAGGAGGCTCAGGGCCCCGGGGAACCCCCTTGCACAGCCGCCTCCTGCATAACACCTGTTCCCCCTGTTGGAGGAGCCCTTCACCCCTTCCTCGCTTCTACACCACCCTTTTCTACAACAGAAAGTCTCAAACCTGAACAACCTGGGCCCCCTCCCCAAAGACCCTGATTCCAAGGGCCAGGTGGAGTCTGTGAATTTGCATTTCTAACAAACAAACTGCAAACCGGTGATGCCAAGGCCAGCGGCTTGAGAGCCTCTGCCTGCGGAATCTGGAGGAACTTCGCGGGCACGTGGCAACGCTCCGCACCTGCGCTTCAGGCAGCCTTTACCTGGTGGCCAAGAGCAGCTCTAAGGGGGGGCTTGCTCTGCTCCGCTCCCTCCCGCACTCCTTCCTCACACTCTCTGCTGACCTTGCCTTGCACTTCTTGAGAAACAGAAGCCAGCAGATGAGGTTTTCTCTGAATCTCTAACCCTTCCTATGGCCGCCATCACTCTCTCTCTACCCCACTGGAGTCCCGAGCCCCGCATCTGCCCGCCACCGCACACGGCGTTGCCCCACCCAGCATCCCTGGGCAGTCGTCACCCCCATTCTCTCCCACCTGTCGGCCCAGGCTGATCTCACTTCTCTGCCAGCTGCTCCTCCCCTAGTATCTCCGAGAGCTCCACTCTTCTCTGCATATGCTCCCTGCTGCCCCGGAAGAATCTCTTTCTTCCCCAGGCCTTAAATACACCCGGACATCACGGTGCTCTCTCGTGAGTGCTTCAGACCCATGTGTCGAGCTGCCCAGCTGACATCACCCCTTGGGGGTCTTCCCTGTCCGCGTGGATGGCACCTCAACCCACCGACTGCCCAGCCCAGAGACCTGGGAATCATTCTTCCTTCACTTCCCACCCCAGCCAAGACTCCACCAGTTCTTACTACTTCTACTTGGGAACTCTTTCCAAGAAGCCTAACTCACTCTCCCTCACTGCTCTATTCCAACTACCACTGTCCCCCATATGGACTGGCCACATGCCTTGTGATTCACCTCCCTGCCTCCATGCTCTCCCACTGGTCATGCAGAGCGGGGGCTGGGGTGGGGGGTGCGACTGGGTTCATCCCTGTAAAACGTTCTACATCGTCTTGTCTCTCCTGGAAAATGCTTTTTCTCCAGCGCTCCCAGCTCCCCTCACCCCCAGCCACCCTGACCAGGAGATGGCACCTGACCGAGGTCGACAATCAGAGCCGCCTCCCAAGTGGTTTTCCCAAGTCCAGGGACAGCAAGCCCCTGTCTCTCTCAAAGTGGATAGATTTGAATCAAAAAGCCTTCCGACAGGTGTGCCGGATCGCTCAGTCGGTAGGACATCTTTTGATCTCAGTCTGGGTCATGAGTTGAGCCCCACATTGGGTATGGAGGCTAAAGAAAAAAAAAAAAAAAACCCTTCCAATAAATTCCCCTTTGTGGCTCAAGGTTCTGTTACATGCAACACACAGAGCCACACTCTTGTACTCGGCTGCTGGTTTTCTTCCCCCCCCAACTCCCCACCACCCCGAGAATGTAAACGAATGTAAACGGACCCTGGGCATCTCTGTATCCAAAAAGCAATTGTTGAATGAATGAGTAAATAAAGGTCAACTCAAAGTAACCTCCTGGTAGGCTCCCTGCCCACACCTGGTGCCCCCCGGGGTGCCTTCTCATGCATCTCATCACACCACAGGGTGGGTTCTCTAGGATCAGTTCCATTCAGGGCTGTGCCAAGCTGACTTTCAAGAGCTGGGCTGCAAGTACCGTGATCTGTGTGCCAAGATGGAGCAGAGGCTGGGCACGGGGTGCACAATGCATGCTTGTGGGATCAACAAAGGAATTTGCAGTTTACAAAACACCTTCCCACCGCCAGCTCCCTTGTTCCCCACACGTCCCTACTACAGAGAAGAAAAGGTGCCGGGGCCACACACCTAATAAGGGTCACCACGCAGCACAGCCCTGCGGCGCGCCAGGAGCTGGTTACACGCGCCTGCTGAACGCAGTCACCGGAGCTCCAGGCCGGCGCGGCGCCGCGCACACGCCCTCCCGCCCGCCTACCGGGGTTCCTGGACTCCTCCTCGCCCACCGGCGGCACGACGGGGGCCGGCTTCTCCTTGGCCCCGCGATCCCCCTTCTTGGTCACTGTGCCGGACGACTTCAGGGTCCCGGGACGCGGGGCCCTGGGGGAGGCGCCGGGCGTACTTGACTCGCCCGACATGCCGGCGCCGTCCGCAGCGGCCCTGGGACCACCCACGCGGCGCAGAGGCGAGACAGGGTTCCGTGGGGCTCGCCCTGGGGGCGTGGGACCGAACCGGGGGTCTCTATTCCGCTGCCACTGCCCCGCCGCGCCCGCACCGTAGCCTCCGCGTCCCTCTCCACGACAACGCACGCGGCGGGCGGGAGCAGCGGTTACAGCCGCAGGTGGGGGAGCCTGGGGCGGGGCCAAGGGGTTTGCTCGCGGGCGGGTGGGCGGGGCGAGCCTCGGGGCGGAGCCAAGGAGCTTGCTCGAGGGAGGGGCGGGACCGGCGGGAGGAACGGTCACAGCCGCGGGCCGGAGGGTCCGGGGGCGGAGCCAGGGACTGAGCGCGGGGCCTGGGAGCGAGACACCGCCCGGCCTGGCCGGGGGTCCGGGCGAGGCCCGGGCCATTATGGGTGGGGCCTGGGGCGTGATGGGGCGGGGCCCGGAGCTAACCAGCCACCCGGGAAGCTGCGTCCCCGGAGAGAGCAAGGGATGGCGGCGGTGCGAGGAGTCTAGGAAGGGAGGTTCGGGGTGGGGGGGGGCAGACCCACCCTCCGGGTGCGCCCCCCTATCTGTAAGGAGAGGGCTCCTGATGGAAAAGGCGTGGTGCTGGGCTTCGATTCCCGACTCCCGTGTAGATAGCCTCCGGGAGGCGTGGGCAGCCAGTGGATCCGCCAATGAGGTCACGAGGCAGATCTCGCTTCTCAGAAATCTTGGGTTCGAAGTGCTCGGGTCGTCTAGCCCCCCCGGCCCCTCGTGGGCCTCCCCTCTCCCGGCCGCTTTCCGCCACCACCCTCGGCTCTGCCCCACTCGCACTCCCAGCACCTCCCCGCCTCGGCGCCCAGCCCTGTGCCACTCTTCCCGGAAGCCCCTGCCTTGTGCGGCCCTCAGCCCAGAGTGCGGTCACGGCTGCCTCCTTACTGGCGCTTACCACGGGTGCTTTCGGCTCACTCAGCCTTTGGGGAACATTTATTGAGTGCCTACTGTATGCCAAGGAGAACTGATGTTGAGCATACTACATGATCCCTGCCTTCAGGGAGCTTACACTCCGGTAGGAGAGGCAGAAATTAATCAGATGATCACACAACACAGTACAGGGAGAGCAGGTACTCTGGGGCCTTTGGCAGGCATCCGGTGAACACAGCTGCTATCAGCACCACGCAAGAGACGAAGTAAGCGAGGCGCTTCCCCCAGGACCGGAGGTGAGGGACAAGTGGCAGCTAACAGGTGAGGGGAAGAGAAGAGCACCGGATGTGCAAAGTCCCCGTGGTAGGAAGAAGTGTGGCTACTGGGTGGACCTAGAGCCCAGGGTGACTGGAACGGAGTGACAGTGAACACAGTTCAAGGTGAGGCTGGAGAGACAGGCCAGGCCAGCAGAATCCCTAAGGCCTGTGACAGTTCTGACTCTGGCCCAAGAGCCACGGGGCGCCCGGGACACCCACACGCGTAACCTCACCGCCGTCTCTTCTGAGCAGCTGGTTGGAACAAGTGCCCGGTGAAGGCAAGGAGGCCAGTTAGGCTGTGGCTAAAGGTCACTGGGTCTGGGCTGCCTTTAGACTACAGAGTGCGTGCCCCAGATGGGTGTGTGCAGCGCCCGCGTGTGTGTGTGTGTGCGCGCACACACACACACACACACACAGCCTGGAAGAGCACAGAAAAGGAATCCAATATACATTTTTTTAAATTTTTTTTAATGTTTTATTTATTTCTAGGACAGAGAGAGAGACAGCGTGAGCAGGGGAGGGTCAGAGAGAGAGGGAGTCACAGACTCTGAAACAGCCTCCAGGCTCTGAGCTGGCAGTCAGCCCAGAGCCCGACGCGGGGCTCGAACCCACGAACTGCGAGATCATGACCTAAGTGAAAGTCGGACGCTTAACCGACTAAGCCACCCGGGCGCCCCTCCAATATACATTTTTGACATTAATCTGAAATCAGAGTTTTCTAGCAACATTCAACCCACCAGTTTATATACAAAGGCCCCGGGGCCTTGGGGAGCAGCAGGTTGGAAAACGTACAAAAGGGAAGGCAGGCCTCCTGCTGACCAGAGTCTCCCATGATGGACCCTGGGAGCCAGGCCCGGGTCTCCCGGACATTCACCTCCTTGTTAGATGTGTTCAGGTTCACGGCCGACCGGTCCTCTCCGCGCCGCTGGCTGTACAGCAGGCTCTGCCCCCAGCCCCGGGCAGCGAAGGACGCTGGCTTCTGCACACGACCCTGACCCTTCAGCGGTCCTGGCGCCGAACTGGGGGTGACGGGGGGTGCCGGACTGGAGGCAAGTCATAGTGTCCAGGGATGTGGCTGTTCTTCGGGGAGTCGTAGTGGCCAGGGGGCAGGCCCGGTGGCAGTGGGGGCTGGGAGGCCACAGAATCTCCATCTGCGGACAGAGAAGGCACGGGAGGGGGAGCTGGCTCCTCCCTCCTCACCCCTCTCCTCCCTCTGCAGCCTCTCCTGCCCACAGACAGATGGATGGTGCCAGTTTGTGTAGCTCTTCAGCCGCCATTGGGGGAGGCCACCTTGACCTGCCCACCTCACAGGATATGAGGACACTTTGTCACCAACCTTGTTCCCCTCTTTTCTGGGCCACAAGGCCACAAGTCAGGTGCTGTCAGACCAAACCCTCAGCCCTGTGAGGCAGGCCACCACTCACGGGCTCTCAGCGGCAACGTGACTTCCCAGACGGCATGCCCAAAGTCCCCGCTCTTGATGCCGCACCGCGCCCGCTCTGTGCTCTCTCTCCCTGACCCTTCTTTCTCCCTCCCTTGTCCTCGTTCCCTGTGGCCCCTGCCCCAGCGGAGAAGGGGACTCACCATAGATCAGAGGGCTGGGCTGTTCATAGGTTCCACTATCTCTCTGTGGCTGGGGGTGTCGCCACCTCTGGCTGTCCCGGAGCGGAGGGGGCTGCCTGGGGGGGGACCCTGAGGGGGAGCCTTTCATCTCCACATAGCTGCTCTCCCGGAGGCCCCCCAGGAGGCCCGGCAGGTCCCGGATGGTGGCGTAGGGGTTTTCGCTGCTCAGGGAAGCCACGCTGGCCCCCAGCCCCTCTTCGGAGATGGGCCCTAAAGAGAGGGGAAGGGAGTCAGGCTCTGTGGCGGCCCTGGCTCCCAAAGCCCGGCTCGGCCTCCTCCCTCACCCCTGCGCCAGTACCTTTACTAGAGAACGGGCCGGGGCCGTCACTGCTCCGATAGCTGCGGCTGTAGCTCAGGCGGCCACTGCCTGCGCAGGGGGAGAGGGAGGCAATGAGCAGCCAGACCCTGCTCTCCTCCCCAGGCTCCTACCTGCCCCAACCGGGGCCCAGGACCCTTCTGCGGACACAGGCTCCGAGGGAGCAGGTGCTGGGCCGCACAAGCCCCCCTCCCCAGAGGCCCTGGCCTCAGGCCCCCTACCCCGTCCAGAGGTCGCCCTGCAGGGGGCTCCTGGCTTCTGGGCCCCTACCCCCGGGGCCCCTACCCCTGTCCGGAGGCCCTGCAGGGGGCTCCCTGCGTCGCTTCCAGTCAGCAGGCAGGGTGCTGTGGTTCTCCTGCCCGTGCGCTCCCACCGGCCGCTCGGGGACCTGGAGGCTGGCAAAGAGCTGACTGCCTGGAACCTGATGGCGGAGGGGTGGAATAAGGAGAGGAATACAGAGGACGGAGCTCCGCAGGGAACTGGGTCTGTGTCACGGCGCCCCCACGGCGGTGCACCCCCTCCCCCAGCACTGACCTTGTTGGGGGGCGGGGGCTTCGGCGAGCACTGCGACAGGGTGTGGTAGCTGGGGTTGGAGTAGTAGTGACTGTAGCTGGGAGGGACATCTGCGCAAACAGACAAGGCACGCGGTGACCCGGCCGGTCAGAAAGAGGCCCGGGCCCAGGACCGTGGTTCCGTCCCAGCAGATCCGACCTCTCTTCTCCCCTCCAGCTCCCCGCTTCGCCTCTTCCAGGTCCAGGGAGGGACACAGGAGCCCCGCACCCTGCGCGCCCGGAGCCCACGCGCCAGCGCCCACACGTGTGCCCGCCCCAGGCCAGCTCACCTGGCATGACGTACTCAGAGCCACCCAGCCGCCCGCTGCTGTAGGCCACCGCCAGGTGCTGGTGTTCCTTGCCCTTTTGCCAATGGCGATAGCCAACGAACAGCGCCAGCAGGGCTACCACCAGGGACCCCAGCACTGCGATGCCGATCACTGCCCCCAGCGAGTTGTAGGCCACTGGAGAGGTAGGCATCATGGTGAAGGGCTCCTGGCTTCCTAGCGGAATGGGGCGGCCCCTCAGCATGGCACCTTGCCTCTGCCGGTGAGCTTGGGGTGCAGCACAGGACAGGCCCCAGGAGGGGTCAGGGCCTTGAGGGGCCCAGGTCCTGGTTCCCTGGGGACCATCGGGCAGACAGGAGAACTCACCAATCCTGCAGGGGGCGCCACTGTGCCCCGGGGGACACACACAGGCTCCCGTCTCCGGGTGGCACCTCTCTCCGGGACCACACTGGCATGACTGAGAGCAGTTGGCACCAAACATCCCTGGAGGACAGCCTGGGGGAAAGGCAAGGGGGCAGTGGGGGCGGGGGACCCAGATCTGCAGTGTCCCCCTTGGGGCCAGGGCAGGAGTTCCC
This sequence comes from Proteles cristata cristata, assembly GCA_017311185.1. Taxonomy (NCBI): domain Eukaryota; kingdom Metazoa; phylum Chordata; class Mammalia; order Carnivora; family Hyaenidae; genus Proteles; species Proteles cristata. The sequence continues at coordinate 330,637 of JAESUZ010002811.1, forward strand.
CTTCTCTAGGTACCTTCCAAGCAGAGATGTCCAGTCCAGCCTGGGGGGCAGAGACAGCTCCCATCCTGGGGGTGGCAGGTCCCCCCGTGGCGGCACTGGCAGAGCTGGGCACAGTTGGGTCCCCAGTGCCCTAGAGGGCACGCTGCAGGAGACAAGGTGGCTTTCTGGCGGGGCAGGGCCACCTCCGTCTGGATGACTCCCCAGCCCCCAGCACCACTGAAATCTTCTCAGCCTCGGTCTCCCTGGGACACCAAGCTTTTGAACCACAGCTGTGCACGGACGGCTCACACATGCTTATCACATGCCAACTGCCTACTGGAACCTGCACTCGGCTATCTAAATTTTTTTAATTTATTTCTGAGAGAGAGAGATAGAGACAGCGTGAGCAGGGGAGCGTCAAAGAGAGAGGGAGACACAGAATCTGAAGCAGGCTCCAGGCTCTGAGCTGTCAGCACAGAGCCCGATGCGGGGCTCGAACTCATGAACTGTGAGATCATGACCTGAGCCGAAGTCAGACGTTCAACCGACTGAGCCACCCGGGGGCCTCAGTGCTTGGCTATCTAATAGCCATTTCAGGATCGCATGGCCGGAGCCAGACCACCAAAGGCTTCCAAACCTGTCTGCATTGTTTAGCTCTCGGTTCTTTTTTTACCTCTTTATCGTAAAAGAGAAGAAAACGTCCATACCATCTGAGGTACAACTTTTGTGTGTCTGACACTCACAAATAATCTAATGGTACCCATGACCGCACTCCAGGGGAAACCCTTCCCCTAGATCATGCCCCTCACCCCCCGCCGAGCCTGCACCCAGCCTTTTTTGGGGCCACGGCTCCTCATTTCCCATTTCAACGCTTGCTGTGCTTGGTTTTGGGGACTAACCGTTTCCATGATGTTCTTTATATATTTATGTGGGGAAGAAGCCACATACAAATAAATACAAATTGAAAAGTGCAGGGGTGCCTGAGGGGCTCAGTCAGTTAAGCGTCCAACTTCAGCTCAGGTCATGATCTCACGGCTCGTGGGTTCAAGCCCTGCGTCGGGTTCTGTGCTGACAGCTCAGAGCCTGGAGCCTGTTTCGGATTCTGTGTCTCCCTCCCTTGCTGCCTATTCCCTGCTCATGCTCTGTCTCTCTCTGCCTCAAAAATAAAAAATTAAAAAAAAAGAAAAAGAAAAGTGCAGAAGGAAAGGAGCACGTGTCCAGATCCAAGCCTGGGGTCCCCCCGCCCCCCTGCCTGGACAAGTAATGCCCTTCCCAGGCGTCCCATGCAGAAGGGTGCACGTCTGTTGCCCTGATCAGCCCCCTGCTGTGCCCTGAGCACCGGAACAGGACTCAGCATGGAGGTGACACCCACCAAATATCTGTTTGTATTCTTCCTAGAAATTATGAAATCCAAGTGGGTGCAGAGGCCTCTACGCCCAGCACAGGGAAACAGAAGCCTCTGGCCCTCAGCCTGCCTCGCACACGCACACACACTCACGCTCACACACGAGGGCCAGCACGTACGCTGGGAGCAGTCAGGGCCTGTCCAGCCGGCCAGACAGTAGCAGGTCCCGTTGGAGGGGTGGCAGGAGGAATGGTTGGTACACTTGCAGGGCACGCAGCGTTTGCCATAGCGGCCGGGCTGGCAGGCTGCGGGAGAGAGGCTGCGGTGACTGGAGGCAGGAAGGACCCCTCCATCGGGCTTGACCCCACTATCTCCCTCCCTCCTTCCCAGCAGAGAGGAGTCGTGGGGGGCTTCCAGCGCCTGAACCCGCGCCCTACTGCTGGCAGGTGGGGGAAGGAGAGGGAGCCTCACGCCTCTGGCAGAAGGGGCCTCGGAACCCGGGCGTGCACACGCAGTTGCCGTTCTCAGGGAGGCACGTGCCCCCGTTCTTGCAGGAGCAAATGTTACTGCAGTTTGCTCCCCAGAAGCCCTCAGGGCAGGGCAAGTGGCAGCGGGGGCCTGTGGGAGAGAAGGGTAGGGTGAGCCCAGCCTGCCCCCCGGCCCCGCTTCCATAGAGGCTCTTCGGGACACGTTTCCTGCAGGACGCATCCCTGACTCCGCCTTGCGCAGGGGCCCGGACACCGAGAATGCTCACCCGTCCAGCCAGCCTGGCACCGGCAGCGTCCATGAACAGGGTCACAGCCGTCAGCGTGGTCACAGTCACAGCGACTGGCACAGCCTTCACCAAACTGTCCTTTCTTGGAGAGAGAGGGGCAGGCAGTCAGCGGGCAGGGGGGAGGCTGTGACCCGCCAGCAGGTGACCCCTGGGCAGATGGGCTGTTGAGCACTTACTGGGCACGGAAGCTGGCAGTGGGCCCCCCGCCACCCAGGAGTGCAGGTACAGGCCCCGGTCTGGGGGCTGCAGGCTACCGCGTGGGCACACTGGCAGCTGGCGTTGCAGCCAAAGCCCCAGGTTCCGGGCGAGCAGGGCACAGAGCAGTTACCAGGCTGCCAACCTGCAAGAGGGGCCCTGCAGGTAGGCTCCCGAGCCAGCACCCCAGGCCTCAGCCGGGCCAGGCTCTGGGCTGGGAGCCAGGGGTGGGCTGGGGGCCCTCCCGGCCCACATGGGAGACGAGCATAATCACTGGTAGAAGCCGGACAGGGGCTGAGCGGCTGCTGGCGGGGCTCCGCTCCCTTCTGGGGCCTCTTCTGCAGAACGCGGGGGGGTTGGCAGCGAGCCCGAGTGCTTACAGGCCCCACCAGGTAACTGAACGAGTTACACAGATCATGTGTCAGACTCCAGGGAGGGGTGGGGACTGCAGCCTGGAGGCTGGTTAAATGTAACAGAGGACCGCCCAAATAAAATACATCCGTGTCAGAATCCAGTGTAAAGGTGGCCAACAGGCCACCCGGATAGGTCCCTGAAGCCCCTCCTGGCCCTGCCATCGCGCAGTTTTAGATGACGGAGGGTGAGAAAGGCTCGCCAAGAGGCGCCCTCTGGCCTGGGCCTTTAAGCAAGATTTTTGTGGTCGAAGAAAAGCAAAGTGGATATTCCAGGAAGGAAGTAGCCTGGCTACTTTCCCACCATCCAGCTGCTGCCCAGGGGACCCCACCCTCACCCTCACCCTGCTGCCTCTCGCCTGCCCTGGGCCCGCCCCCCGTCCTGGGCCCGCCCCCGTCGTCCTGGGCCGCCCCCGTCCTGGGCCCCGCCTCTCTCCCCGTGGGCCCGCCCCCGCCCTGGGCCCGTCCCCGCCCCCGTGGGCCGCCCCGCCCTGGGCCGCCCCGCCCCGTGGGCCCGCCCCGCCCCTGGGCCCGCCTTCTCCCCGTGGGCCGCCCCGCCCTGGGCCCCGCCTTCTCCCCGTGGGCCCGCCCCCGCCCTGGGCCCGCCCCGCCCCCGTGGGCCACCCCGCCCGGGCCCCGCCCCCGTGGGCCGCCCCCCGCCCCGCACCCCCCCCCCCCGCCCTGGGCCCGCCCCGCCCCGTGGGCCCGCCCCCGCCCTGGGCCCGCCCCCGCCCCGTGGGCCCGCCCCCGCCCTGGGCCCGCCTTCTCCCCCGTGGGCCCGGCCCCACGTCGCCCCTCCCCGGAGACAGACCCACGCCCTCACCCTCCTTGCAGACGCAGGCGCCGTCGATGGGCGAGCAGGCCAGGGCGTTGAAGCAGGAGCAGCGTGCGGAGCAGTTGACTCCATAAGTGTCAGGGGGGCAGAGGCTGGCGCAGTGCGGGCCCTGAAGGCGGGGGCGGACTGTGAGGCGGCGGCCCGGCTGCCCCCGCCCCGCGCCCCCGAGCCCCCGCGGGCCGCGCCTCACCGTGTAGCCGGGCGCACAGCGGCAGCGGCCGCTGTCGGGCAGGCACACGCCGCCGTGCAGGCAGAGGCAGTGCTCCTGGCAGCCGGGCCCGTGCGTGCCCTGCGGGCAGCTCTCGTTGCAGTGCAGGCCGGCCCAGCCCGGCAGGCACGCGCACTCCCCGCTCATCGGGTGGCAGCTGCGGCGGGAGCGGCGGCGCCGTCAGAGCGGAGGGGGTCCGCGCCCTCCTCCCCGGGCCCCTCCGCGCAGCGCGCGCCCGGCTTCGCGGAATCGGGCGCAAGGGGGGTGCGTTGCGAGCGCGCCCCCGCCCCGTCCCCGAAGCCCCTCCCTCTGCCTTCTGTGACATCCGTCCCGCCCTTGGGCATGGCCTGCCCCGCCCTGCGCGGGGTGGTGGGGGGCTCGGCGCACCTGAGGCTGTGCTCCGGGTCGCAGGTGCAGGGCTCCTGGCAGCTGAGGCCGTAGCGGCCGTCGGGGCAGAGGCGCTCGGTGCAGCGGTCCCCCGAGAAGCCGTGTTCGCACAGACACGCGCCGTTGGCCGGGAAGCAGCGGGCGCCGGGCGCGCAGTCGCACGTCTCCGCACAGTCCTGCCCGAAGCGGCCCACGGGACACTCCTCACGGCACCTGGGCGCCTGCCGAGTGAGCCCGGCGGAGGTCCCCCCCTCCCAGCCCCCCCCCACACCGGGCCAAAGCCTCTCACCGATCCCCCGTGTAGCCTGGAGCGCAGCGACACTGCCCAGTGAAGCGGTCGCAGAGGCCACCATTGTGACAGCGACACTCTTGGGAGCAGTTGGGTCCGTGGAAGCCCTCCGGGCAAGGCAGGGAGCAGATGGTGCCCTGGAGAGGCAGAGGTGCACAGAGCCCCGGCGCCCGGCCCCTCCCCCTGGGCGCAGCACCCGATACCCCCATACTCCAAACCTCCGCGGGGTCCCCAGAGCCCACCCCCTTCACAGGCATCCTCCTCCCAGTCCTGCTGAGAACCCCCGGACCCCGCCCCAGCCCGCCTACCATCCAACCCGGTGGGCAGCTGCAGGAGCCCCCGGAAGCCTGGAAGACGCCCCCGTTGTGGCAGGGATGGGTGCTGGGGCAGAAGAAGCCGACAGCGCCCCGCACACAGGACCGCTCACAGCTGCGGGGCAAAGCGGCGGTCAGCGGGCATACAAGCAGCCGGCGCCCCGCTCCCCTCCCCGGGCTGGCCGCCTGCACGCTTCTCCCTGGCAAGTCCTGAACCCCCGGCCCAGGGGGGCGTCCGTCCCGCTGGTCCCTGCTGAGGACACTTGTGTCCCGGAAGGCTCACCTCCCAGCTCCTCTGCGAGGCGGGACCCTGGACCTTTATCCCGTGCACGCCCCCCTCCCCCAGTCTGCCTGCGCTTCCTGCCTCGGGCCATCCTGGGGCCCTGCGCCAGCCCCACTTTACATGTTCACATACATGCAGGCTCGTGGCGTCTTCACAGCAGGCCTTGCAGGTGGGGACAGACAGGACACGAGCTCAAGGTCCCTCAACCAGCGGGTGGTCCGGCTGAGACGAGGGCCTTGGCCTCTCCATCCCGCCCCACTTGGGACCCTGTCTGAGTCCCCTTGGATCCTCACGTCTGCCCGTGGGGTCTGCTGTCTACGACCCCATCGCGCACCTGGGCCCAGTTCTCTCCGGGGGGCAGAAGCAGGCTCCGGTCTGGGGGTCGCACGGTGCTCCGTGGCACTGGCAGCGGAACTGGCAGGCGGGACCATAGTGGCCGGGGGGGCAGGGCTCCAGGCAGCGTGGGGGCCGCAGGCCGGGGGCGCAGGAGCACGCTCCGCTCTTGGGGTCACAGGAACTGCCGTTGCCACAGGGACAGGGCTTGTCGCACTGCAGCCCCCACACCCCTGGGGCACAGCCTGGGGGCGGGGAGGGCAGAGGGGAGTCACCAGGGCTCTCAGCCCTCCCTGGCCGCCTCTCAGTCCGCAGCTCTGTCTCCCGGCCCCCCTCACCCTGTAGCACCCCCTCTCCCGAAAGGGCAGCGGCTGCTGTGGGGCTCTCGCGGGTGTGGGGGACTGGCCCGGGGTGTGACCTGCGCCGCCAGCTACTCACCGCTGGAACAGTCCTCGCCCCTCCAGTCCTGCGCACACTGACACCGATTGGGCGCCACGCAGCGGCCGTGGACGCACTCCTGGTCACAGAGCGCTGGGGCAGAGACCAGGGAGTGAGCCGAGCCTCCCCTGCCCCCACCCGCCCACCTTCCTTTGCCCCGGTGGGGGGAGGGGCTGACACTCCCCAGAAGCACCAGCACTTCTGCCTCTGAGACCCAGAAGACTGAGGGCCAGCACTCAACGGACGCTCAGAACTCGAGGCCCCCCAGCCCCTGTCTGTGACATTCTCCAAACACCTTGTTGGGAAAAGGGACAGGAGCGCCTCAGGGAGGGACCAGACACAGATGCTGCGCAGGGGGGTGGGCTGGGCATGGGTCAGGCAGGCTCCAGTCGGGGGCTTGGGGCACAGGGGTGCAGGAGAGACTGAGCAGTGACAAGTCAGAGGCAGACAGAGATAGGAAGAGATAGAGACGGACCCAGACCCACAGTGACAAAGAGACACAGGCAGCCCAGAGACAGAGATACAGAGAGAGACTATTCCAGGACTCAGAGAGAAGGGGCGGGAGAAACATGGGGTCAGCTAGGGACACGGGTAGCAGGTGGCAGCTGCTGTCCCGGGGACCCACCCGGGGCTGCCAGGAGGGATGAGGAGGGGTGGGCCAGACCCTCGCACCCACGGCCCCCCAGGACTCACGGACACAGATCCCACTGCTCTCATAGAAGCCCCGGCAGCACTGCAGACGCTTCCGGTGGTCTGTCTTCACCACCTGGCGGTACACCGTCCTGTAGACAACCCTGGCGGAGACGGCAAGGTGGCCCTCAGCCCCCCTGCCGGGGCCGGGCTGTCCCCACCGCCCACCGCGTGGCACCGGGGCAGGCAGGGGCACTGCTTGCCACTTGGGGCTGGGGGTGCACAGAAGGAGCGTTCCCTCCCTGCTCCATACCCACCCCCACGGCGCACCCCACAGCAGCCTCCCCAAGCCACGCCTCGATGCTTCCTCTGTGCTGCAGGGTCTCTGAGGAGAGAATGAGGGTGTGCGGGGCCGTGTGCGGCCAGGCAGCGCGTCCGCCCGCGGTGGGGTCGGGTGGGCACTCACGTGGGCCGGGGGCAGGTGTGGGGGCTCTCCCAGGGCCGGTCACAGGGCTCCGGAGGGAGCAGGCTGAAGGGGCGGGAGTGAGACTCCTTGGTGGTGGTGGTGAAGCTGCAGGGCAGAGGCGGGGTGGGGTGGGGTGTAAGGACAGGAGGGGGTCAGAGCTGGAGTTAGGGGAGACCTCAGGACAGGGGGCAGGGGGGCCCAGGGGGCCTCAGGGGGAGCAGAGAGAGCAGAACCAGTGGGGAGGGGAGGGCTGGAGAGAGGCAGGGAGGCTGGGAGGAGAGGGAGAGGAGACCGGGGGGCAGCAGCGCCCCTCACCTTTCCCAGAAGCTGCAGCTGTTGGGGTCGTTGGGGCTGAGGGCTCCAGCCAGCCGCAGGCCCAGGCCCAGGCCCAGGAGGAGGAGGGGGCGCAGAGCTGGGGACATCGCAGAGGCCAAGCACAGAGCAGGGACGGGCGCCGCAGCCACAAGCCTGGAGGACAAGTGTCCAGAGACGGCTGCCTCTGTCCCCCAGCCTTCTCTCCTCATCACCCCTCTCCTCTGCAGACTGTGCCGCCGTCCCTCCCAGCTCCACTCACTCACATACACCAGTGCCTCTCGGGGGAGTGGGGGGGCGGTGACCTCTAGAGGCGGGGATCCTGCCTCTGAGCCCCAGCCCAGGGCACTTTGACATTGGTACCAAGGTGTGAAACCAGGGCCAATGGGCAAGTCAGGGGGGAGGCCCCCTAGGCGTGGCTGGAGGAAGGACTGTCCAGCAGTCACAGGTGCTTAAAGAATCAGCCACCTCGGGGCACCTGGGGGGCTCAGTCGGTTGAGCGTCCAACTTCAGCTCGGGTCATGATCTCGCGGTTTGTGGGTTCAAGCCCCACGTCGGGCTCTGTGCTGACAGCTCAGAGCCTGGAGCTGCTTCAGAATCTGTGTCTCCCTCTCTCTCTGACCCTTCCCTGCTCACACTGTCTCTCTCTCTCTCAGAAATAAATAAAACATTAAAAAAAAAAAAGAATCGGCCACCTCAAGCGGAAACCTTCCCATCACCGCATGTCTGCAAGTAGAAGCCAAAACCACCCTGGCCTAGTTGAGCACAGCTGCCAGGACAGGGCCAGGTGGCCCAGAAGACCCCCCCCCCCACCACTGGTACGCCCCGGCTTCTGGGAGCCCACCGTGCGCGTCTCTACCCAACTCCCCGCTCACAGAGGACACGTCAGTAGCTTGAAATCAGGCTCCGGTTACTTATGGGGGGACATGAGCCGGCACCACAGACCAGGGCAGCCCCATCCGCACCCCCCAGAGGCGCCTGTTAAACCCTGGCCAGCGCACCTCAGCACCCAGCCCCAGGATCCCCAGCCCGACCTCAGAAGGAAGAAGCCCCCACCTCCCTCTGGCCACCCACCCCATCAGCCATCTGGAAACAGCTGGAAACAGCTCCTCTCCACCCCCTCCAGCCGGGCCTCGCCCTGGTGGGTGGGAAGCAGGTCAGGACCCGGTCTGGCCCCCGAGCTGGGAGGGGCTGAGCTGCCGAGGGCCCCCCCCCACCGCGGCCGGAGCTGCCGAGGCCCCACCTCCTTCCCCCCCCACCCCCCCGCAGCCGGAGCTGCAGAGCCCACCCCCGCGGCCGGGCCCAGGTTCTGAGTTAGTGTTGCTGTCCCTTGTGCTGGCTCCCTGCTCTCTGCGCCCTGAGGCGGCCACATCTGCTTATAATTTTCCAGAGAAGAGAGAAAGGTCACAGTGGCCGGCCCCTCACGCCCCTGAGTATCTCTGGAATGCCGCCTGGCCCCACCCCACGCCCCCCACCCACACACTCCCAGGGTCCCCAGGGCAGCGCTCCAGTCCTCCAGGTCTGAGTGAGAGAGGTGCTCCCTGACTTAACCCAGTGTTGCCCTCCCTCGGCTCCCGCCCCAGAGATGCCTCCCGCTGTCTCACCCCCACACTGGCTGCTGGCCCCGTGGGCTTTCCTCCCTGTGGCCCTTTGGCTGGTGGCTCTGTCACCGCTCCTCAAGGGCACACGTCCTCCCCTACCCTTCTCTGTGCTCCCCAGTCGTCCGCAGTCCTCCAGTAACTCACCAGGCCGCTATGGCCTCCTCCAGCCTGAGAAATCAGCTGAACCAGGGCAGGGCGGCTGGGCGGCTGGGTGCCCCGGGCCGGGGGCCTGGGGGGCCAGGGAGCGTCCTGGGGGATCCCAGCGCTCAGGATACAGAGCCTGAAAACAGGAAATAGAGCCTGGCTAGAATGTGTGATGCGGGGGAGGGGAGCAGGGTCCTGGGCTTCCTCCTCCAGACACCCTGAACCCGGAAGGTGGGGTGCAGGGGGCCGGCCAGAAGCCTCTCTCTGTTAGCTTGTGTCTGAGCGGAGCACTGTGCCCCCCTCCCCAGGCGCTGCGGGGGAGAGAGCCTGTTCTCGGCGGGCCTGGCCAGTCAGAAGCGTCCTTCAGAGGGTCACCGGTCTGTGCCAGGGCACCCCCACATCGTCCCTTCTCCCACCATCCGCAAATGATCCCCTCCACCCTGCGTGCACTGGCCACCTTCCCGGGTCCAGGGCCCACCTCCAGGGCGTCCCCGTGGGCTCCCAGCTGACCCCTCCCCCCTGGCAGGGCCCCCAGCTGTCACACATCTCACCCTCTCCACCCCAAGGTCTTCTCCGCACTGGGGCTCAGTCTGGATTCAAATCATCACCCTGGCCCCTGGGTGAGCCTCGCGTCCAGCCTCACAGGGACCCCCTCTCCCGGATCTGTCGCCAGAGCTCAAGGCTGCAGGGGGACATATCCCGTGGAGACAGGTCAGGTCGGAGCCCGGAAGACAGTCACTGCCTCCTAGACCAGCTTCTAGAGGAAACGGTTCACCTGAGGGCTCTGGAGCTGGGCAGGGGGGCGTGAGGAGGGCTTGGCCATGACAACCCGAGAGTAGCTGGCTGGAGGGGTGGGGGCGATGGTTTTCCCAGAGGGCCTGGGTTCCCAGATGGATGTTGGATGGATGCCGGATGCCGAGGAGGACACTCCAGCTGGTCAGCGGGTGGGACTGGAGGGGAGCGTCCACCCCCAGTGGGTGGTCCCCAGGGAGGGAGGGTGGGAGGTCCTGGCAGCGAGGAGGAGTGTTTGGCCTGAGGGACCTCAGCCCCTGAGGAGGGAAGGTACACAGGCCTGACCCGGAGCCCAGAGCCCCGGCCTGGACCCCAGCTTGTTCCCGTCTGAGACTCTGTCCCCCAGGGGCTGGGGACACTGAGGCCCTGACCGGCCTGCCGCCTCCCTCACAAGGCGCATCATTTACTGCGTGGAGAACGGTAGGGAGCTGCGTAAACGCCGGCGGTAGGTGTAGTGCGCCCTCTCCAGGTGAGGACGCGGCGCGGGTCCGTCCCCCGCCCGGGCCACACAGCCAGCAGGGGCCAAAACCCAGATTGGGGCAGCCTCGGCCCACGCTTCCCAGCAAGCTGGCCCCCGCGGAAATCCCAGGGGCTTTGCATCCCTGTGTAGCAGCCTCAGTTATGCAGGGGGGGGTGGGGAGGGGGAGGAAGGCAGGGGAGGAGAGGGAGCGGTCGGTGGGGGGGGGGAGAGGGGTCTGCCACACGGACACACCAGAGGCGTGGGAACGTGGGTTCTGGACGGGTTTACAGTCAAAGCCGAGCTTCTCCCTCCTCCACCTCGCTGCTGCCCCGCCCCCCCGCCCCCGCCAGGCCCTGGGCCCCCTCCCCCCCCCAGGGCTTCCAGAGCCCCAGCCCCAGCTCCTCCTCCACGCAGCCCAGCGGGATCCCCTCCCTCTGGTGGGGAGCCCCTGCCCTCCTGGTGCCCCAGCCCCCTCAGCAGGAGGGACGGGACTCTGGGTCTGAGCTCCTGGTGGACAGGACGCCAGATCGATTTCTCCAGGAGACAGAGAGGGAGGTGGCGCAGGACGCCCGGCCCGCGGTGAATGCCAGCCCTCAGGTCCCTGGTCTGCAAAATGGGGATGATAGGCTGTCCGGAGGACTCATACAGGAGTTACGGTCGCTGTCACCAGGATGGCGGCCCGGGTCCCAGGCCCCCCGAGCCCGTCCCCGTCCCCCACTGCCCTCGGCGCCGCCGTACCCTTTGAGTATTAATTCCAAGAAAAGCTGTTTGTTGCTGCTTTTTTCCCCGAAGAACCCCCACGAGGATCCGGGAATGGGGCCTCAGCTGCTGGCGCAGGAAGCGAAGTGGGGGTGGGAAGGGGCCAGACCCCCCACAAAACCTGATCCCTCAGAACCGTGGGCTGCCGGCCAGGTTCCTCTTCAAGCCAAAGCCGGCTGATGAGTGGGGCCGCCTGGGCTCTGCCGCCCCCCGCCCCACCCCCCCCCACCGGCCGGGGCACCACCTCCAGCGCCTTGCTGGGTCCCGGCCCCTCCTCTGGTCTGTCTCCCCGTCCTGCCCTCCCATTCAGGAATCCGCAGGTTCTAGGGCTTACAAGTTGTCACACGCATATCGCTTGAGCCCTGTGAGCCTCCATTTCCCCATCTGTAAGCTGGGAGAATCACCCCCACATCTCCCAGGGTGCAGTGGGGGCTGGAACAGAGCCTCAGGCCAGAAGCCGCCGGTGCGCCAGGTGCGCCAGGTGCGGAAACAGAATCCGCTACGTTCCGGCTCCGCCTCTTTGTTTTTGTCTTGTTGCTCGTCAAACACTCTGCTTTCTGCCTTGTTTTCCCTTCCTCCATCAGTTTCTGGGTCTGTGTCTTCCCGCCGCTCTCCTTCCTTGCCTGTATCAAGGGTGCCGGGTACAGCACAGTTGTGCAGTGTGTTCACTGCACCAGGGGATCCGGCCTCGGGTGCGGCGGGGGAGCGGCGCCCGGCCGCACTCTGACCCCGCGCCACCTGCGCCACCTGCGTGCGGCTGCCCCACTCCGGGGCCCCGGGCACTCACGTGCACACGCCGCACACGCAGGCACACAGCCCCTCCCGCCCGCAGCCCGGCGGGCCTTCTAGCCAGGAATGTGTGCCGGATGGAGGGGCAGGAAGCCTGTGTGTGAGCCGGAGGCTGGGCGGGAAGGGGGCAGGGGTGAGGGGCCGGCCTTGTGTTCTCTGTGGCTCAGGAAACAGAAGCTAGAGGGTCCTCAGCCCGACCTGTTTACTCATCAGGAAACAGGGAAACTGCAGGGATTGTGAATCACCAGACGCGGATCGCGTGCCACTGGGGGCTGGCGCCGGAGCCAGCCGGGCCCTTGCCGCCACCCGTGGGTGCCAGCGATGGCCCCCTGCGTTCACGGGCGGTCTCCTCTCACAGAGGCCTCAGGTGAAATGACTGGTCGTCAGAGGCAACAACAGGATTAGAACCTGCTTCAAGAACAAAGCGGTGGGTGGAGGGAGCCCCCAGATGACACGGGCCAGGGTGCAACTCTCCTTCTGACCCCCCCGCTCACTGCCACCCCCAGACACCCTCGGAAAGCACAGCTCTGCTCTGGCCACTGCCCCTCTCTGATGCCCTCTGTGGCTCCCCACAGCACAGGAAAGGGTCCCCGGGAGCCAGGCCGGCCCGGGCCCGTCCTCACAGCCTGTCGCGGGATGCCCCTCAGTGGCTGCCCCCCTCGGCCGGCCTGCGGGCGCTCAGCCCGGTCACCACAGGCCCCGCGGCCCGGAGGAGCCCTGGGCTGCTCTCCGGGGAGGCCGGCTCCACACGACAGGGACCAGCACATCCCCAGGCGCCACCCAAAGTCTCGGACCGTGTCCCCCTCGGGGGGGGCAGGGGGAGCGGGGGGACCGAGCGGGGCTGTCCTAGGAGCTCGCAGCCCCTGGAACCCTGCAAGCCGGGCGGGCCTGTGGGGGGTGTCTGTGATCCGGTTTCCCCTCCCGGCTGGGACACCCCTCAGTCTTACTCCCCCGGGGCTGCTAGTGGTCAGGCCGCCCCCCACGTCCCCTCCCTGCCCGCACGCCCCCTCACCCTGTGCTCATGAGCGTCTGTCTCCCCCACTGGAAGGGAGCTCTGTGGGGTCAGGGCGCGTTCCTGCTCCCGGCGGGCAGAAGCCACACGTGAGCCGAGCGGATGGACCGATAACCCCCGAGCCCCCTTCTGCCCCCGGGAAGCCCTGACCTGACTCTGCGGGGCTCGGGGGTGAGAGAGGGGTGTTCGGAGGCCGTGGCTTCACCCCGGCTCACGGGCCAGAGGAACTGCTCCCTCCTTCCAGGGCCCTCGGGACCCAGGACGGGCAGGAGGCCGGAAACTGGGGTTCAAAAGGAGCCTCCACCCTGGAAGGCGGCCCCGGACCTGGCCTCCTGGCTGCCGCCTCCGAGTTCCTAAGGGATGAGGGCACCGTCGTGCGGGGCACTGAGTCACCTGGAGAGCGGGGGCTGTGCCCACTCGGCCTGGCCCTGACCCTGTGCCCTCACTGTCCATCTGGCCCCCTCTGAAACAGAGGGACTGGGCCCCTCCCATGCCGTACGTGGGGGTGGGGCCGAGGCGGGAGAGGGGGCCCAGGAAGCCCGATGCCCCAGAGCTCCCCACACGCCATTTCCCTCTGGAGACCCCTCCATCCGCAGTCACCGCCCCCAGTTACATGCGCGCAGGGGCCACGCGACCTCTTCCATCTCTCGGCCATCCTAAAACATGGGTGCTGTCGTGCTTCCCGTTTTATAGATAAAGAAATAACCCCAGAGAAGTTAAGTGACTTGCGCCCGGTCACACAGCCACACGACGGCTGAGCGGGGATCTGGACCAGCCTGTGCGGCCCCTCTACACCCTCCTTCCCCCAGGATGTCTCTTTGGTCTTCCGACACCCCCCCTTTTTGCTCCTTCTCCAAGACTCCGCTCCCTGCTCCCTTCTGCCCTTCCCTCCCTCTGGCGCTTGCTTGCAGAAGCCTCGGCCTTTGCCTCTGTTTCCATATTTTTGTCTCTTTCTATCTCTGTTTTTGTCTCTGTCTTTGTCTCTCCTTCCCTGTCTCCCCTTCCTCGCTGGCTTCTCCCTGGAAGATTATGAGCCAGAGGCCGACACCCTCCCCAGGCGGATGGCCTGTCCCCTCCCGCGTCCGCGTCCAGGGCAGCTCAAAGGAGAGGCTGGGGAGCACAGTGGTGGAGGCGCTGCCTGGCCCCAGCCCCCTCCCCGGCAGCTGCGGCGGCTGGCGGCTGGCGGGTCGCAGACAGCAGCCCGCCCGTGACCTCTATCTCTATCCAGGTTTCCGACTGGTGATGGGCCGCCTGAGAGCCAGTTTCCTCTTCTGGGAAAGTCCGATAGGGAGTGGGGTTAGGCAGGAGCGAAGACACTCCTGGGCTTCACCTCCCGGTGAAGAGAGGGGGACAGAGGGGGAGGCTGGCCTCCCACAGGCCCCAGGTGGCAGGGAAGGGAGCCCCCCCTGCACTGGGGAATGTGCTGGGTAGACTCCAGGGGGCCCCAGGAGGGGAGAGGAGCAGCAGGCGACAGATGACAGGAGACGGGACAACGGCCCGGTCCCCACGCCCGGCTCACACGTGCACACAGGCAGGCGCTATATTGTGGATTGGGCTGGGCTGGGGTTCAGAGAATAGCTCCCTGCCCGCATTGCACCCCTGCCCAGCCCCAGCTGAGGCCGGGGGTGACAGCTGACCCCTTGCCTGGAAGGGAGGTCTGGCTGAGCCTGGGAACCTCCGCCTAGTACAGGCTGTTCCCATCTCTGGGGACTTGGGGTCACAGCCCAGTCCCGGGAGAGGTCACTCACAAAAGGTCAGGACAGGAGAGTGAGAATCCAGTACTGGAGGCCGGAGATGGGGTGGGGCTCCGGGCTGGCCTTGCTGGGGCCCCTGTCTGGGTCCAAGCACCCCCCCCCCCAAATCCCCAGCCTCCCACCTACAATCATCTGCCCATTCCAGGGCTTTCTGAGGATCCAGATGCCGGAGACCTTTGGCCAACTTTCTGTGCTCAAAACTGGCCCCGCTATGAGGGGCGCACCTGGGCGGGCCCCTAACCTTCCGAGCCTCTCCTGGGGAGGGGGGCTGCACCAACAGTGTATTGCCCAGACCCGCGCTGTGCTCACAGGGGAGCATGATTTTGCCCATCTGAGCCTCCCAACAACCCGTGGTAGGCACTGTATCTTATGATTCCCCGCTTAGACACGAGAAACTGAGGCACAGAGAGCCCACGGCCAGGAAGGGCCAAAGTGAACTTAGAGCCCTGGCAGCCTGGACTCCAGAACTCGGGGCTCCCCTCAGCCAAGAAGAGCCGGCACCCCGTTCTCTGTCCAGCCCAGAAGGAGCCGCGAGTGGGGGAGAGGGCCCGGCCCCACAAGCCGCCCCATGTCACTTACGCAGTCCCCCGGGGAGGGCGACCCCAGTGCCCTCGGCCCCTCCGCCGCCCCACCCTCGCGCAGGGGCACCCGCAGTCGTTCCCCGGGGTAAGGGGGCTCGCAGTCACTCACCTGCCTCCGACCCGGGCTGTCGCCGGCGTGGGGTGGGGACCGCCGGGCGGCCAGGAGGGGCCGGCGGGCCGGCGGGGAGGCGGGGCGCGGCCCGCGGGGGGGCGGGGCAGGAAGGGGCGGGCTCCCGGCCCGCGGGGCAGGAAGTGTTGGGGAGCGCGGGGAGGTCGGGGGAGCCGGCTAGGGCGGCCACGGGCGCCGGGGGAGGGAGGAGCTGGGGAGGAGGACGCTGAGGGGGCTGGGGGGCTGGGGGCGCCGGGGACTGAGCCAGCCGGGGGAAGGGGCTGGGGACTCCTGGAGAGGGGCCCGCGGGCGGAGGGAGGCGTTGGGAGGGTGGGGGCGCCGGGAGCCGGAGGGAGCGGTGTTGGGGTGGCAGCCAGGCCTGGAGCGGGCAGGGTGGGGAGGTGGTGTCCCCGGACCCGGGACACCCCCACCCCCAGCCTCCCCAGCTGCCGCAGGGCCCGGGCTTGCTCCGCGTCCCGCGCCCCAGTCTTCCAGTCTGCAAAGTGGGGCTGTGCCGGGGGCCAAAGAGCCCGTCTGCGGCGGTCACCTTCCCTGGGCGGCCCGGCGACCGCGGGACCCGAGGCCGGCCGCAGCCCGCTGTCCCCTCCTCCGCTTCCGCGCGAGCAACCCCGGCAGCTGCGACCCCCGGCCCAGCCGCCGCCCCTGCGCGGAGCCCGCCTGGTGCCTGGCGCCACCTGGCGGCCGCAGCGCGCACCCGCACCCCACCCCTAGGGCCCGGGACCGCGGGGTCTCTCCGTCGGCGCAGACCATTTTTGTAACAACTACCGTTTGCTTTCCTCCTCGCTTTCCTCCTCGCTAGCCCGTTAGCGCCATTGAATCCTTAGCTCGAGGTCGGTTTCACCTACAGAATGAGACGGCTGCCCCGCGCCGTTGGGGTGCCGGTAAGTGGCGGCAGCAGGATTTGAACCTCGCTCTGTGCCTCTTCCGCCGCTCGGCACCACCGCCCCTCCAGGAAAAGCCAAGATAGTTTGAGCGAGCAAGGCAGGAACGCCCCTCCTCGGAGAGTTTTAAAAATCAGCTCTATTGCGGTATAACTGACGAACAATAAAAAAAATGTACCCGATTAAAAGTGTACAGTTTGATGATGCCTTTTAAGATTTTTTTTTTACTTCTGGAAAAATCTACATAACAAAATCTACCATTTTACCCATTTTAAAGTGTACATTTCGGTGATACACGCACGTGCATATCGTGCAGCCACCATCCGTCTCCATAAGGAGACGGTTTTCATCACCCCAAACTCAGACTCTGTCCCCACAAAACACGACCTCCCCCCCTCCTTCCCCCAGCCCCCTCCTTACCTCTATCCACTTTCTGTGTCTGTGGATTTGACCACTCTGGGGACATCATATAAGTGGAATCACAAGCTATTTGTCCTTTTCTGTCGGGCTTATTCACATGATTTGATGGCTTAGTTCAGTGAATTTTGACAAATGTGGCAACCTGTGTAACCACCACTCCAAAGTATTTTTAATTTTTTATTTATTTTTAATTTTTAATGTTTATTTGGGGGGGGGCAGAGAGAGAGAGACACAGAATCCAAAGCAGGCTTCAGGCTCTGAGCTGTCACACTCGAGGCTCAAACCCATGAAGCCTGAGATCATCATGACCTGAGCTGAAGTTGATGCTTAACCAACTCAGCCACCCAGGCGCCCCTTAAAATAATTTTTTAAACCCAAGGTGGCGCTTGAACTCACCACCTGGAGATCAAGTGTTGCATACTGCACACAGCCAGGCACCCAATCAAAATAATATTTTAAATATTTTCTCTCCCCCAAAATTTCCCTTGTGCTCTTTTGCAGATAATGCCACATCCCCAACCCCAGCTCTGTGCAATCTCTGGTCCGATTTCTGTTACTGTACAATTGTTCATCCGAGAATGTCGTGTAAATGGACTCACGCCACACTTAACGGTTTATGTCCCGAGCCTTCACTCACCAGAAGGCTTTTCAATAGCTCATTCCTCCTTACCACCAAGGGGCATTGCACTGTATGGCTATACCGCGATTATCTTTACCTCCACACCCCAGTTGATGGGACTGGCCGCTTTGGCTTTCCGGTTTTGAACTACTGTGAGTACAGGTGCTCTGAACGTGTGTGTGCAAGTCTTGTGCAAACATATTTTCATCTATCCTGGTAACTAGGAAGCCCCGTCCTGATAGCTTCCTTCGGTGGGATTGTGGGGTTTCACCGTGATGAATCCTTTATGTATTCTGGTTTTGAGTCCTTTGTCTTTGAATACTTGACAGTCTTGAGAATACTTTCTACCCAAGAGACTTGCGTCTGAGGGAGCTGGCAAGGGCTCAGTGTGGCTTCGGGGGGTTTGCCGCGGGGAGGACTGAGCACATGCTGCTCGAAGAAGGGAAGGGCCCGAGACGCGTTCGCGGGTGAGAGACCAAAAGCCTCCAGCAGGGGGCAGCAGACACCAGCGCTCAGCGCCAGGGTCCGGAGGCCCAGGACCATCGAGTTGCAGCATGTCCGAGGCCAGAGGGGCCTCGAAAGTCTTTCGATGCAGCGCCCTCTAGGGACCAGTGGGGGGAGCTCAGGTCCCACCTGCGCTCCGGCTCCGCCCAATCCAGGGTCAGGTTCAGCATGACGACGACACTGGCCCTTTCTCTGGCGCCCTGTCCAACCTCTGCCCCTCCCTCCCCACCCCTGCATAAGGAAGTTAAACTTGCTTCGCCTAGACTGAGTGCTTCCAGCACTGGGGACTGGCTGAAATCGCCTTCGTGATCCAGAGCCAGGCACAAAGTACGTGCCCCTTGGGGCGCCTGAGGGGCTCAGTCGGTTAAGCTTCCGACTTCGGCTCAGGTCATGATCTCACGGTTCGCGGGTTCAAGCCCCACATCGGGCTCTGTGCTGACAGCTCAGAGCCTGGAGCCTCCTTCAGATTCTGTGTCTCCCTCTCTCTCTGACCCTCCCCTGCTCATGATCTGTCTCTGTCTCTCAAAAATAAATAAATGTTAAAAAAAAAAATAAGTACTGCTCCTAAACGTCCCAGCGGTGGTTGGCCATCCTGTGCAAGGCTCCTCCAGCCCCCTGGGCCCCAGCTCGGCCTCCTGGGCCAGCCCTGTGGCTAGAAGGATGCCCCCCAAGAGGGGACAGGTGATCCAAAGTCCTCTTTCACTTTATTTTTTTTAATGATTATTTATTTATTTTGAGAGAGAGTGAGCAGGGGAGGAGGCAGAGAGAGAGATGGAGAGAGAATCCCAAGCAGGTTCTGTGCTGTCAGCACAGAGCCCAACAGGTGGCTCAATGTGTGGCTTGATCTCACAAACCCGAGATCGTCACCTGAGCAGAAATCAAGAGTTGGATACTAAACCAACTGAGCCACCCAGGTGCCCCAAATGCTCACTTTTTTTAAGTTTATCTATCTATCTATCTATCTATCTATCTATCTATCTATCTATCTATCATCTATCTATCTATTTTGAGAGAGAGCCAGTGGGAGAGGGAAAGAGAGAATTCCAAGTCAACTCCATGCGGTTAACGTTGGGCTCGATTCCACGCATCCTGAGATCATGACTTGAGTGGAAATCAAGAGTCGGATGCTCAACCAGATGAGCCTCCCAGGCACCCTGATTTTTTTTTTTTTTAAGGGAGGCTTTCCACCGAACCCGGGACTCGAACTTGGCGATCAAGGGTCATCTGCTCTACCGAGAGACCCAGCCAGGTGCCCCAGCTCATTCATTCGTTTGCTCAGCAAGCATTGTTTTGTGCTTACCTGGTGCCCGGGACACAGAGTAAGCGACCATGACCGTGACGATGACGGCAGCTACTTTTATTGAACAAACCCTACTGATAACCAGGCTCTCCCCTAAGACCTTTATATTTCATAACTTATTTGGGTGAGAAATAAAAGTGCCTTGCTGTCAGGTGCTCACCTGCTAGCTGGGGAAACAGTTATCATTCATTCGTTGGTGGAATACAGATTCGTCGAGCACCTGTGTGTGCAGCATTGGGGCTACACTGTGAACAAAATGGGGAAAAGTCTTCGTCTAAACAGAGACAGAGAAGGAAGCTTGCCCCCTAGTCGCGGTGCTGGCGGGGAGACGATGAGCACGCAATCAGTGAAATCCTGACACATGTCGCGGTAGGTGCCGCCGTAAACCAAGGGAGGGAACAGTGCGGGAGGGGAGGGGAGAGCTGGGGGTGGGGGTGCCGGTTTGGGAAAGGCGGTCAGGGGTCAGGGAAGGCCTCACTGAAAAGGTGACCTTCTGGCGAAGGCCTAAAGGAGGGACGCAGGCCCAGGAAGAGCAAGTACAGGATCCCAAGGCCAGAGCACAGGCCTTGTTCAGACCAGCTGGGAATGAGGGGGTGTGGGCAGCGGGCGGGCCCAGCCCTGAAGGCCCTTGTGGCCTGTTGCAGTTTGGTCTGCGAGAAGGGTTACACTAGGGGACTTGGAGCAGAGGAGGGTCATGATCCAGCTCAGGCTTTAACAGGAGAGCTGCAGGCTGTGGGGAGCACGGTGAAGCAGGGGGCGTGGGATGAGGTCGCTGCGCTGACCCGGGGGCGGCTCAGGACCCCGGGGAGCCCAGCCAGCGGCGGCGTGTGGGTGCCTCTTTCCTCCAGGATGGGAAGGGACTGCTGGGGAGCCCCAGCGGGGGCTGCCTCGAAGGGACCTTGGGGTGGGGGGGCAGAGGGAGTGTCCCAGTGCCGCCTGCAGGGAGCGCCGCCTGGTGTCCAGGCCTCCTGAGTGCACAGCTGGGCACAGCAGGCCAGGCCCAGTGCCCCCCGCGGCTGTGCACACGGAGGGGAGGGTGGCCTCCACCCCCATGCAGCCCCCTCAGGAGCCAGCTGGGGCGGCGCAGGAGCGGCAGCGAGAGCCTCAAGGGAAAGCCCAGAAGGACAGAGCCTCCTCGCTGCTCAGCAAACCTGCGCAGGTACCGGCGGTGACGCGGAGACGCTGCCAGGACCCCCCTCAGGGGACTTGACCCTTCCTCGCCCCCCGGGTCTTCGGCTGTGGGTAAGGGACCCTGGAAAAGGAACTATAACCCCAACTGCCCCCCTTCCAGGCTGGCCTCCCCTCCCCTCCCCTCCCCTCCCTGGCTCAGGCTGCCAGGTCCCTGCCTTCTCTCCCTCCCCGCCCCCCCCTCGTGGTCCGTGGCCTGAATCTGCCCACAGGCCCCACCCCCTGCCCCCTCCCAGCCCTGACCGCTTGCTCGGTCCCATCCCTCAGCCCTCCACTGTAATCACAGCTCAGCACAGACCCCCTCCTGTGAATAATTGGGGCTGATTTAGGGGCTATCAGGGGAGAGAGGGGGGGCTAATGGAGTTTGTGGGGGGGCCTGGTGATGAGAGGAGTATGAGAGGCAATTAGCAGAGCCGGCAGCCTCAGGAATCACCTAATGCACCGGCTGCAGTCGGGGCCGGTGAGGGGTTGGGGGGCGCACTTGGACTTGGGGAGGGATCCTGGCCATCCTTCAGCACGTCAGCAGGAGGTTGGAGGGCAGACAGCAGGAGGGACTTCCAGCGAAACAAGGGGCAGGGGGGCAGGGGGCCAGGCTGAGTCAGGGGCTCCTGCTCCCCCACGCCCCGCCCCCAGTGCGGGTGCATGTGCGCACAGACCACACACACACACACACACACACACGCACACGCACGCTCCCCCAGCTGAATCCTGTCCCTCGCTGGGGACCGGCTCCTGATTAATACCAACATTAGCCCTCAATGCTCTCCCCTCCGGGCCTCCCCCTCATTAATTAACTCCTGTCCCAGCCCAGAGGAGGGGCAGCCAGCTCTTCGGGGCAAAAGGAATGAGTCCCTGCCCCTCCTCCTTGCTTCTGAGCAGAGAGAAGGAAGGACCCTGAGGAAGGACAGGAGGGACAGTGTGCCTTTCCGTCCCCAGCACCCCCGCGGCCTGCGCCCCCTCTCACAGGCCCTCACCCCTTCAAGTCTCGGGTCTCCCTGCAATCTGAGCACCAGCCCCACCCCTGCAGGTGAAAGAGGGGCCTCCGGGGACGAGGTGGGCAGCCAGACCCCCGAGCCCCGTCCCCTCTCTGGTTTCACCTTGGGGACAGGAATCTGCACAGCCAGCCGCGTGCAGAGAGCCAGGTTCACGCAGACCTCCTCACAGAGACGGCCACGTGCAAACACGGGCAGACACACCGGTGCCAAGTGACAAGGGGACGATGGCGCCTTCCCTGGGGGCACCGCCCACAGCGCCCACGGGGCCGTGCCGGGAACACGCAGCACCCGGGACACGGAGGCTGCGGGACAGGGGCCACGACGCGCCACAGGACACCCGTGTTGCTGCAGGAGGCTCTGCCCCCGGAGGGGACCGCGAGTGGCCTGGACTTGAGCTGGAGCCTCAGGAGGAGGGACCCCTGTCTGCTTGCCTTGGGCTGCCATCTTGAGTCTCTCCAGCCCCGCTGGGTGCCCCCCTCCCTCCCTCTCTCCCTCCCCCCTTCCTTCCTGTCTTCCTCTCTGTGTGTCACACCTGCACACACACTTGAAAGTGAAGTACAGTGAACTGAACTCAATCAAGCCCACACCCCCACAGTCCCCCACTCACCAGGCGGGAAGCTCGACCCCTCAGCCTTCTCCCCCCCACAGCCTTCGGGTCTCCTCCAGGATAAGGGGTGGAGCCCCTCCCAACACCCCCGTGAGTCCCGTTATAAGACCAAGTGAGCCTGGAGGCCCGACAATCGATAGCCCTCAAAGATGAAGACGCTAATAACTATCCCCTCTTGTCCTCCGATCTCGTCTACATTAGCTCTGACCACAGGCCCAGGCACCTGGGATCCGCCGTGGGCGGGCCTGGAGCCGAGTAACCCCTTCGGATCCAGGTGGGAAGCGGGAGGGCAGAGCAAGGACTTCCTGACGCTCGGGAATGGAGGGCCCGGGCGGGAATACGGCGTGGAAAGCACCTACACCGGAGCCCTGACTCGAGTCTGTGACCTCAGAAGCACCCTACAGGGTGCCAAGGTCCATGTCTAATCCCTGAGGGCTGCCTGGAGGAGGTGAGCTGGGAAGGGAGGTCCCCTGTCAGGGCAGCTGCAGCTGAGGGGCTGGTGGGGATCCGGTGGCCAGATCTTCTGTTCTGTGAGCACTCTCCCCACAAAACACGGCCCTGCCCGCCTGGGCTGCCTCATCCCCAGAGACCAGGGCCGGGTGGGGGGTGGGGCGGAGGAGGAGAGAAAGAGGGTAATAAAACCAGCAACCTTCTGCCTGGGCACCTACAGGCCAGCCCCTGCTGGGAGGGACTCACACAGAAGACTCGCTTAAACCTGCAAACCGCCTCATGAGCTTAGTGCTATTGTTATCCCCATTCTGCAGAGGGGGACACTGAGGCACAGAGAGGTTGAGCAACTTGCTCAACATCACAGAGCTGATGGATGCAGATGGCGGTCCTCTGGCCCCAGAGTCCCTGAGCTCAACCTCCAGGGAGCCTGGGCCTGGAAGAGGAGGAGGGGACCCAGCTAAGGGGGGGGTGGGGGTGGAGGGATGGCTAACGACGAGCTTCTTGGTCCAAGTGCTTGCTGGGAGACAGGGCTCAGAGCGCAGCACCCAGCCTGGAGGCTCTGCCCCCACCACCCGGGCTCTGCCTGCACCCCAGGCCCCTGCCCCTGCCTCCACTCGCACCCCTCCCTGCCTCTCCGTGGGCCCCTCCCGCAGCTCTGGCTCTGCCTGGCCTCTGCCTCCCCGGCTGCAGATCCCGCCCTTCCCATCGCCCCAGAGCCAGCCGCTCAGATGTCCCCGTCCAGCACTGGAGTCTGTGAGGGCACCCCCTCCACCCTCCACCCCCCACCCTCCGCGGGCCTGGCGGTAGCCTGAGGTGGGGACGCCTGGGTCCTGGCTCCTCCCCCGACTGTCGCCCCGCCCCCACTGGGCAGCCCGTCCAAGGCCACTTTAGGAATTTGGCAAGAGGGCTCTCGCCAGCTGGGGCTTCGAGCCCGGGGCCTGCGGAGTCTGGGGGTTCACGGGAGCGCGGGTCCAAGACCTCCAGCCCGGCTGCCCCGGCCCTCTGCCCACACGGTTCCTGGAAACCCGAACAGATGCCCGTCCCCTTGTGTCCGCTCAGGAATCGGCCCCCAGGGGGCCGTGCCAGAAGGAGACAGAGGCTGCTTGGGAAGGCGGAGGGGGGTCTACAGGCTTGGACCCCTGAGCTTTTTGGAGAGCCCATCCCACACTGGGGGGGAACCTGGGGGGCCCCACGGGCTTCAGGACCACCGACTCCCTCTCTCCAGAGCCAATAGGGGAGAGGCCGGCAGAAACTTCCTTAAGAGGAAAGTTCTGGATGTTTTTCTCGATGCTGGGTGTTCTGCAGAGCCCACCACCATTTCTGAGCTGTCTTCCAGCTGAGACAGCCTTTTCCTGGGCGGGAGGGGCCGGGGGAGGGGCCTACGCTAGGTCTAGGGCTAGACCCAGATGTCTGGCCCCCACAGCCCCAGGTTGCTGGCCATGTCCCAGCTCCCGTGGGGTCCTCAGGGTCCCATTCCATTGATCCCCTGCAGGGCATCCATCTCAGCTGGTGCTCAGCCCCTGGTGTGTGTGGGGGGAACAGCTAATGGACTTGGCACAACCAGGAGGTAATTAACAGGGAGGGGCATGTGCCTCACCGGGGTGGAGGGGGCACCATTACTGACAACGGAATCCAACAGCTAGAGCGAGGGGCGAGGCCACGTGTGTGTGTGTATGTGTGTGTGCGCGCGTGCGCATCTGCATGGGAGTGAAGAGCAGCCAGTGCGGGGCTCTTAGGCCAGGAAACCAGCAATGTGGGTATAAGTCCCCCCTCACCAACCCAGGCAACGGGTCCGAGTGACTGGCTTCAGCTCCTCTTCCCAAATTGATGAACGGCTGTCCCGTCCTCCGTCCCATGCTCTCCCGGAACAGCCCCCCACCCCCGTTCTCAAACGCCTCACCTTGCCTTACCTGACCAGCTTTTCCAGTAATACCTCGGGCTGTGGTTTTAAGAGCTTCTGATGCCCTTGACCTTGGAAATGCCCCACATGCCCTGGAAAGTCCTTTCTGCTGCCTGACCTCCATCCCCTCTGCTTCAGCGATGGCCCAAATCCTGCTCAGTGCAGGGGGGGCGGCTATGCCCCTACCCATGGGGCCTCCCCGCTGGAATTGGCCCCCCTCCTCAGCCCTGAACAGAAGCCCCAGAAGCCAGGGGGTCGGGGAGGATGGGGGTGCAGGGGAGGTAGAAAGCGCCCCCAAGACCCCATGCTGTTCTCCAGAACATTCTGTGATTCAGCTGCGTGTCGCACCTGTGTCTGTTTCCAGCAGGCACCTGCACCGTCTCTCCCTCGGTGTCTGTCTGTCTCTCTGGGTGTCTGTCTCCCCCCACCCCCGTTCTCACACGTCCCTCTGCAGTCTTTCTGCAGGTCTCCTGAGTCTGTGGGTCCTGTCCCTGCCTCCCCCGCACGTTGCCACCGGCCCCCTCACCGCACCCGCTGGGAGCCCTGCCTTGCTGGGTGGTGTCCCACCAGCCTCATTCCTCCCAGGTCAGGAAAGCAGGGCCTGTGAACTTGGCCCTCAGGGACCAACCCCCCTCCGCCATCAATCAGCCTACAGCCCTGGGTCAGACCTCCATTAGCACTAACCAGCCTGGACAAGAGGCAGACACCGTCGGGCTAGGCCTAGGGGTGATAAGGCCCAGATTGAATCACCGTGGGGGGGGGGGGCTGGGCGCCCAAGGACAGGAGGCGGCCACGACACCGGCCCTGAGGAGCCATGGGGAGTGTGGGTTATCGTGGGAGCTGAGCAGGTGATTGGAAGTGATGGGGCGGGAAGGGGGACGCTGCTCCTCCAGGGCTCCACGTGATGAAGATGGGGGCAGGGCCCAGGTCCTGAGGGTAACCTCAGCCAGCCCCGAAGCCTCCAGAAGCCCGGGGCCACTCAGTAAAGCCAGTGCTGTTCCAAGGGGCAGAGGGGAAGGGAGACCCCACCTCCTCGGGCAGAATGGGGCAGGGAGACGCCTGTGTCCTTCGGAAACGGACACCTTGTCCAGCCCTGGCCTCCAGGTGCTGATGGCCAAGCACTTAGAGCCAGGAAGAGCGACGGAGGGGAAGCAACGCGGGGTCTCGCCTCCCTCAGCATCCCTGTGTCCGTTCCTGCCCTGTCCCTGCTGCGTGCGCACGCACATGCACGCGGACACATGCGCGTGCGCACACTCAAGCTCACACTCCCTCTCTCTCACACACTGGTCCTACTGTGTGCCTGCTCGCTCTGCGCACACCAGTAGACGGCACACCTGCCCCAGGGATGCTTTCACCCGGTCCCCGTCCCCGTGGCGTCTGACTTCCCTCCCTGGGGGGGGACAGGCGATCCAGGCCTGAAGCTCTGGGAAGCCTGCCCTGAGGCGGCCTCTGCACCAGGTGAACACAAGGGTCCCAAGGCCGGAGACTCCGCCACAGCTGGAGGTGACAGCTGCGCGGAGTAGGGCCACGGCTGAGGGCAGCTACGGAGGGAGGCTCATCCGCTACCTGGGTCCCCTCCCGGAGTGACGTCATCCCAAGAACTGGCAAGAGACACACGGTCAAGGGATAATAAATATAATCGCTGTGACGGAACCTGCCCGGAGAAGCAGGGACGTCCTGCGCTCCCGGAGCCCACCTGTCCCCTCCGCATGCTGGGGGTGAGTTAGATGCTGAGATCACCGAGGGGCTGCTGGGAGTTCCGGGGGTGCCGGGCAGGCCCAGGGCTCCGGCTGCCGGTCCCGGGGGGCGGGGGGGGGCCTAGCCCAGGACGTCCAAGTAGACGGGAGGCGCCCGGGCCAGGGCCTGCAGCCGGGCGTGCACCTCCTTGATGCTGTGGCGTTGCTGGGGCTCCCGCTGCCAGCAGCCCCGCATGATGGCGTAGACCTCCGGTGGGCAGGCCCGGGGCCGCTCCAGCTCGCGCCCCTGCGTGATGCACTCGATCGCCTGGGGCCACCCGAGGGAGAGAGAAGAGGGTGCGGGGTGCTGGAGCTCCGCCCCCCGAGGCCCTGGGGGCAGGCGCACACAGCTCTGGGCCTCGGGGTTGCTGATGCGACACAATGCGGGAGCCCCACACGGTTCCTCTCCACTCGGGACACCCAGCGGGGGAAGGAGTCGCTAGGAAGACTCTGTGGGTCGGAGCTTCCAGAAGGGCCGGAATCAGACCCTCGGAAGACCTGCCTGGTGATTTGAGGGAGGGGAGGGGCCCGGGCTTTTGCCAAACCCGTCAGCCCAGTGCTGAGGGCTGAATGGAGGGAGGGCACGTCCCCGCCTCTCAGCTCCGGAGGCCAAAAAGGAAACAGAGCCGGATTGCGGGTCAAGGGCCTTGAAAAGGGCTGGCTTTCAGTTTAAGGCACGAGCAGCCCCACTCCCTTTTCTTTCTGTGGACGCCATTCTGTGGGGACCTAGCTGCTCTGAAAATGTGAAACTGCAGCAGGGGAGATCAAAGTTAGAGTCCAGAGCAGCGAAGGGACCCAGGGAACGAGAGATGGGGGAGGGGAGGTGCGGAAGGGGCCCGGAGCCTCGTCGCCCCTTCTTCCCTCCCTCCCCATTAGAGGACTTGGGTTATGGGCTGCACTAATTCCATTCCTTCTTCTCTCAGTGCTTGAGAAAATTAAAATCTATAACCCTCTCCCCCACCCCACCAGCCTCCAGGGAGCAGACTGCATTAGGAGGAGAAATGGAAGCTGACAGCTGCGAGCCAAGGAGGGGGAGGGGGCTGCTCTGGGAGACAGAACACCTGGGGCCCGCGCCCAGCGGCCAGGGCCCAGGGAGCGGGCCTGTCCTTCCTGCAGTCTGGCCTCCGCCTTCCTGCTGCAGCTCAGGCCCTCGGGCGCTGTGCTCCTCCTCCCAGGCCTCTGCCTTCCACCCTCATAATGCCTGCGAGGTCTGCAAAGTGCAGCTACGGATGGGGGTCTGGGCCCCATCTGTAAAGTGCTTTGGGGGCTCCCCCAGGAGCCAGCTGGGCCTGGGCTGGGGCGGTGAGTGGGAAGAATGTGGCGGGGGAGGGGGCCCAGAGTTGCAGGACGCTGGATGGGGGCAGAAGGGGATGGGTGGGGCGGGGGGGGGCAGGAGGGGACTGAAGGGACAGGGCGGGGCAGAAGGGCTTGTCGGGGCAGGGGGGCGGCGGGCAGAGCTGACCTCGGGGTTGGAGAGCTGGTACCAGGGCTGCTTGCCGTAGGTGAAGATCTCCCAGAGCACCACGCCGAAGCTCCACACGTCGCTCTCGGTGGTGAACTTGCGGTAGAGGATGCTCTCGGGCGGCATCCAGCGGATGGGCAGCATGGTGCGGCCCCCCACCTGCGGGGGCGCTGGGTCACCGGCGGGCAGCCCCCCACTTCCACCCTGTTCCCGCCCACGGAGGTGGCCCCGGGCCGCACTAGGAGGGAAGCACTGAAGAGGTCTCTTCCCTCTGTCGGGAAAGCAGAGAGCCGAGCAGGGAAGCGGGGGGTTCGAGTCCCGAGCCGGACAGCCTGGGTGCCCACACCAGCGTCCTGGGCCCAAGGGGGGCCCAGGGGTTCCCGTGCACGTGTGGCCCCGGGCGGGGGCCAAAGACCCTTACGCGGTAATAGTCGGTGCTGTAGATGTCCCTGCTCATGCCGAAGTCACCGATCTTGACCACTAGTCCCTGACCCACCAGACAGTTGCGCGTGGCCAGGTCCCGATGCACGAAGTGCAGACCCGCCAGGTACACCATCCCGGCAGCCACCTGGCTAGCCACGGCCAGCAGCTGCGCCAGGCCCAGGGGGCCCGGGGCCACGTCCTCCCTGCCAGCCAGCAGCTTGGCGTCGGGCCCGTGGGACCTGCCGGAGAGTGAGGGAGAGGGGCCGGGCTGGGGGGACAGAGCCCCCCGGGAGGTGGCCGGGGTGGACCCGGGAGGATGGAGGAAGGAGGGAACGGGGAGGCGGGTGTCTGGAGGGGCCGGGATGGGGGCCCATCTCCAGAGCCTCCACCGCTGCCCACACTTTCTGCGCCCCTGCCCCACCCCCAGGCGGCCCCCTTGAACTCTGAGCCCAGCATCCACCTGCCCGCGGGCACCTCCCACTCAGTCCTGTAGATGCTTAGCATCTTCTGCCAAGTCTGCCCCTGCCTCCGTGAGAGGCCCCTCCCTCCCCAGGCTCCGTGCCTGGAACCCGGGGGCCCCTGCCTCTCTCACTGCTGCCTCAATATCCAGCCTCCTGCGGGGTCCTCCTTCCTTCCTGAGGTTTCCCCAATGCCCCCCACTTCCCACACAGCCAGCCACCGCTTCAGATCAGTCCCTGACCACTCAGCTCCACCCCCCAGAGACCCCTTGTGACCCCCCCTGCCGGAGCCGATGGCTTGTCACCACTGCCTCTCCCGCTGGCCAACTTTCTCCTCGTCCATTTATTTCTTCCTTTCTTCCAAAGCGTGTTAAACACCAGCGTGCCAAGCACCAGAGCGAAGGTGGAGAGACAAACAGGTCGCAGTGGTGCAGTGTGAGGGGCACCTGGTGAGCACTCAGGCCGGGGATGGAAGAAGTCAGACGTGGCTGGGAGGGAGACCCAACGTGCCAGGCAGAGGGACTGTAAGTACAAAGGCCCTGAGGTGAGAAGGAACAGATGGCCTCTGAGGGAATGTCTTCCAGACTCATCTAGAAGCGTTCATGGTTCCCTCCTTTGGTTCTCCGTGTTCCATCCAGCAATGGGAGCTGCTTTTCCCACACGGGGCCACCAAAGGCAGCAGGTCCCTAGCCTGCATGGCCGGCCCTCAGCACTGAGCCCACCCGGGGGGCGGCGAGCAAGGGGAAGGCTTCCTGTTGACTCCAGTTCCGCTGAGCCCATCCATCCCCACACTCAATGTCGGGTCCTCCTTCCTGCTCCCCACCCTCCATGGAATAAGCTTAGACCCTGAGGGCTCTCCCAGCTGAATTCGGGACACCGACTCTGAATGACCCCTCCCTTCCAAGGGGGTGTCTGAAGACCAAATCACAGCCATTAATTGAACAGCCACAAAATGCTTTCTTATCCACAAGCACAGTCCCCACCTTGTCCTGCTTGCTGAAGGGGAAACTGAGGTCAGAGAGGAAAGCTACTGGGTCAGAGCTGATCCAGCCCTGGCCCTCCCTCTTCCTGCCTCACACCTGGCACTGCCCCATCCGGCAGAAGGGGGGACTCTCATCCAAGAAGGACTCAGCAAAGGGAACAGGTGACCATCACAGGGGTTAAGAACAGGGCTCTACTGTGGGAGCCCGAAAGTGACCACGAGAAAGCGTGGTTAGGGACGCGGGGATGTGCCTGGACTCGGGGCTCCCTGCCTGGGCACGGCATGCCTGCAAACAGGATGCTCTGCCAGGAGGCCTGCACACAATACCCAAGTTTAATGGTCCGCTCGCAAACGAGGGAACATGCCCTCCTTAGAAGTAAGGAGGAGGCTGGAATTGTGAGCAGGCCTCTTAGTAAACATGTTGTGGTCGCTTCCTCCCTTTGCTCTCCCCTGTCCTTGAAATGTGTTTGGCTACTTGCCCTTAATTGGTAAAGGAATGCATCTTGTAGATTTCAGTATGTATCCAGCTACCGGGGTATAAAAATAAACCTCAAGGGGGCTTGCGTAGAATTTTTCCTCCGGCCAGAGTTGTGTCTGTGTCTGTCTTTTGTGTGTCTTGTCTTTTGTCTTTCATCCACAACACTCTATCTGGAGTCATACTCCCCCCTGGGCCATTGACTACCTGCACGCCCTGGGGCAAGTCACTTAAGCCTCATCTGTGAAATGGGCACCTTTCTTGAAGTTATTAAAATTATTGGCACAGGGGCGCCTGGGTGGCTCAGTTGGCTAAGCGTCCAACTTCGGCTCAGGTCATGATCTCACGGTTCGTGGGTTCGAGCCCTGCGTCGGGCTCTGTGCTGACAGCTCAGAGCCTGGAGCCTGTTTTGGATTCTGTGTCTCCCTCTCTCTGACCCTCCCCTGCTCACGCTGTCTCTCTTTCTCTCTCAGAAGTAAATAAAACATTAAAAAAAATTTTTTTTAAGTTATGAGCACAAATCCGTAAACGTGTTAGAGTCAAAGCAAGAGCAATGAATTTTTCGTAACTTTCTTCAAGTGTAAATTGCCACATACTCCTGGAGACTTTGAAGAATAAGAATCTATTTATGTTATGATACAGATGTGCACAAGCACACGCAGCCGCAGCAACTGGACTTGCTGAGCACAGAACAGGGAACCTGGAGCTCAGCCAGCGCCTGACACACGCGTTTGTTACTGTTGCTGTAACTGTCTAAACCCCACCTCCTGTGGGCCCCATTTCTCCGTGCCACGCCACTCGGCCCCGCGCCCCTCCCCCATTCACCCCTACCCACTGGCAAATGCATAACACTTTCTGCAAAGCCACCTCTCCCCAGGTACAGCTCCACCTTCCTGACTGCCACCACCCTCTCCTCTGCACATGCTATGCCCCCGTGCGCACATCTGCCCTAGAGCTGCCTGGGGACAGGAGCCGTGCCTTCCCTCTACTTCCTGGCGTCTCCCCCTGGTTCAGGGCTGTGCTCGTCGGGAGGGGGCTCCAGCACGGGGTGGGGGCGGGGCGCGCTCGTACCGGAGGAAGCGGTTGAGGTCACCGTGGCGCATGTACTCAAAGACCATGAGCAGCGGGCGGCCCTCAGTGCAGACCCCGAAGAAGCGCACGATGTGCTGGTGCTGGAGCATGGTGAGCAGCTGGGCCTCCCGCTGGAAGTCCTGCCTGGCGCTCTCGGACACCTCCTTCAGCGCCTGGACCGCAGGGCGGGGCGGGACTGAGCACAGCCCGGCCCCTCCCGCACTCACCCTCCCAGCGCCTGAGCGCCTGAGCGCCTGAGTGCGCTGGCAATGATGGTGCTCGGGGAGGTGGGGCCCTGGCCCAAGGTTCTTCTCAGACAGGGTCTCACCTTGACCGCCACTAGCATCTTGTCCTGCTCGGGCAGCAGATTGTGGCACTCAGCCAGGAAGACCTTCCCAAAGGCGCCTTCGCCCAGCTCCCACTTGAGCACGATGTCCCTGCGCTTGATGTGATGAACACCTGCAGAGAGGATCGCGGAGTGAGCCCGGGAGCCTCAGCCCCTGGGAGGAGGGGTGGGACCCCACAGGATCAGCGAGCAGGCCCGCGTGGGGGCCAGGGGTACCAGCCAAGGGGGTGGGGGCGGATGGGAGGGAAGGCTCGCTGGGGCCTGGGGTGGGCAGAGGGGGGATACAGGGGCTTCCACACACACGTGCACACGCCCCCAGGCTCACCCCCACCCGGACCCAGACAGCCCCTCACAGGTATCACTGAAGTACTGTGGGTTCTCGATGATGTGGCCTCGGAGCCCAGAGCCTTTGCCCTCGGTGGGGGACAAGGAGCTGCCACCTAATGTCATGAAGTGCAGGGACATGGCCAGTCCGTCCTCTGGGGCCAGCACAGCTGCGCCTGGGGAGGAGACACAGCCGTGGGGAGGGGTCCCAGCCCAGCTGTGCGCCCTGGCCCCCGGCGGGTGCGCGGTACCCGGCAACCCCACCTCACGACTTGAAGGGGAGGAACGGAGGGCCGAGGGAGCAAGTCAGCCGGCAGGGGAAGGGGAGGCACTGTGGCCTCTCTCGGTCTGGCTCCTGTCCAACCCCAGGCCCCGTGGGCCACCAGAGAACTCCCCCGCCACCCCCCTGCAGAGCTCAGACCTCCCAGACCCACTTAGTGTTTGACTACAGTCCAGCCACCAATTAGCAGCTGCTGCCTCTGCCCCAGCCCTGACACACTCACTCACACTCACGAGCCCCGCAGCCAGACGCCCAAACACCCCCACACACCCCCAACCACTCCACCTGCGCGCGGGCCCCCGACACAGAGGACAGAGTCAGGAGGAGCCAGCAGGGCAGACTGACAGGCAGACTGACGGACAGCCCCGCTCCGGCGCCCCCACTCACGGTTGATCCCAAACTTGTTCCTCTGTCCACATTTGTTGAGCACAAGGAAGAAGGCGGAGAGGAGGAGGCAGGCAAAGACGGCCAGGCCCACAGCCACAGAGACCTGGGGGGGGACAGACCACGGCCACAGAGACCTGGGGGAGGGGACAGACCCACGGCCACAGAGACCTGGGGGGGACAGGCCCACGGCCACAGAGACCCTGGGGGACAGGCCACGGCCACAGAGACCTGGGGGGGACAGACCACGGCCACAGAGACCTGGGGGGGACAGGCCCACGGCCACAGAGACCTGGGGGACAGGCCACGGCCACAGAGACCTGGGGGGGGACAGCCTGGGGGGGACAGGCCACAGAGACCTGGGGGGCCAGGCCCACGGCCACAGAGACCTGGGGGGACAGACGGCCACGGCCACAGAGACCTGGGGGACAGACCCACGGCCACAGAGACCTGGAGGACAGGGGGGCCAGGCCCACGGCCACAGAGACCTGGGGGACAGGCCCACGGCCACAGAGACCTGGGGGGACAGGCCCACCGGCCACAGAAGAGCCTGGGGGGACAGGTCCCGGCCACAGAGACCTGGGGGCCAGGCCGGCCACAGGAACCTGGGGAGGGGGACAGACCCACGGCCACAGAGACCTGGGGGGACACAGGTCACAGAGACCTGGGGGGGGGCCACAGAGACCTGGGGGGACAGACCCACGGCCACAGAGGGAGGGGGCCCAGGCCCACGGCCACAGAGACCTGGGGGCCACAGAGACCTGGGGGACAGCCCACGGCCACAGAGACCTGGGGGAGGGGCCAGGGACAGACCCACGGCCACAGAGACCTGGGGGGGGACAGGCCCACGGCCACAGAGACCTGGGGGACAGGCCCACGGCCACAGAGACCTGGGGGAGGGACAGACCCACGGCCACAGAGACCTGGGGGGCCAGGCCCACGGCCACAGAGACCTGGGGGACAGGCCCCGGCCACAGAGACCTGGGGGGACAGGCCCACGGCCACAGAGACCTGGGGGAGGGACAGACCCACGGCCACAGAGACCTGGGGAGGACAGACCCACGGCCACAGAGACCTGGGGGACAGGTCACGGCCACAGAGACCTGGGGGGGCCAGGCCCCACGGCCACAGGACCTGGGGGACAGGCCCACGGCCACAGAGACCTGGGGAGGGGACAGACCCACGGCCACAGAGACCTGGGGGAGGCCCACAGCCACAGAGACCTGGGGAGCCAGGCCCACGTAGAGACCACCTGGGGCCAGGCCTGGCCACAGAGACCTGGGGGGCCAGGCCCACGGCCACAGAGACCTGGGGGGACAGATTACGGCCACAGAGACCTGGGGGGACAGGCCCACAGCCACAGAGACCTGGGGGGGGGCCAGGCCCACGGCCCACAGAGACCTGGGGGGACAGGCCCCACGGCCACAGAGACCAAGGGGGGACAGGCCCACGGCCACAGAGGGGGGACAGGCCCACGGGGACCTGAGGGGAGGAGCAGGCCCACGGCCCACAGAGACCTGGGGAGGGGACAGGCCCCGGCCACAGAGACCTGGGGAGGAGACAGGACCCACGGCCACAGAGACCTGGGGAGGAGCAGGCCCACGGCCACAGGAGACCTGGGGGAGGGGACAGGCCCACGGCCACAGAGACCTGGGGGAGGGGACAGGCCCGGCCACAGAGATCTCGGGGGGGACAGGCCCACAGCCACTGGAGACCTGGGGGACAGGCCCACGGCCACAGAGACCTGGGGGGGGACAGGCCCACGGCCACAGAGATCTCGGGGAGGAGCAGGCCCACGGCCATGGAGACCTGGGGGAGGGGACAGACCCAGAACTTCTCCTACAGCCTCACAGCTCCCCCAAAGCACACAGCTTCTCTGGACTGTGTGGGGCCCCGCGCCAGGCCCCCCGACCTGCCCCCTCCAGTGCCCCAGGCCGTGGCTGTGAGGGAGGCTGATGGGGCTCAGGCCACACAGCAGTGGTCCCCACGCTGTGACCAGAAAGGACAGGCAGACAAGCGCCTGCCCGGACTCGGGATCCCAAGCTTGTGGCCCCACACTCACCCCAAAAGGGGTTTCGTCTGTTTTCTCCACTGGATCTCCCGATGTGCTGTTCGAGTCTGCGGGGACACAGGGACGAAGCGCAGACCTTGGCACACTCGGTGCCTCCCGCAGCATCGCCTCCCCGTCCCCACTGACCCCTGGGGGATCCGGTCAGCTGTCCCCTCTTTCCCAGCCTCGGCTTCAGACCAGACGGAACCTGCCCTCCAGCCTGAGCTACTCACCCACTGGCGAGAAGGAGACTGCCGTTGGGGGAGGAGGAGAGAAAGTCGTCAGATGCAGGGCGGAGAGTGCCCCCCACCCCGTCCCCCGGACTCATCCCGTCCCGGGCAGGGTGGGGCTGGGAGGTGACGCTGCTGGACCTTGCCAAGAACAGGCACATGGCCCTTTTCCAGCCAGGCCACAGATGCCCTGGGGCAGCGCCCTCTCTTCCTCCAGCCCAAGGGAGTGAGTGGCCTGGTCCAGGGGTTCGGGGCTCCTGAGGCTGGGGGGGGCGGGGCCAGACACCAGAACTCCAGACCCCTTTCTGCCCAGGAGCGGGGTCAGGATCCCGGAGGCAGGCGGGCCAGGCCCTTCCTGGACACCCGGATGTGCACCCAGGGGGCGCCCGGGGCGCGGGGACGGGTTACAGGCCAGCCCTCGCACCGGGGATGGGGTCCTCGGGGTTGAACTCGAAGGGGTTGTCCATGAAGGCCGCCATGACGGAGGCGGCAGCCCGGCCGGAGGGGTTGGCAGCCAGCAGCGTGTAGTTGCCGTTGTTGACGTGGGTGGGCTGGTTGAGGCGCAGGCAGCCGTGGCGCACGGTCTCGTTGGCCGCAGGCTCCAGGAACTCGGTGAAGATGAAGCTGGTCTCGTTGAGCGCCGAGCCGTTGAAGAGCCAGCGCAGAGACGGCGCCGGCTGCCCGTCCACCGAGAAGGGGATGCACCAGTGATGCAGCTCGATGGCAGGGTGCAGCTGCACGCTGGCGGGGACTGTGGGCGCAGAGAGGGGCGCTCAGGTCAGGGCGCAAAGCAGGGGTGGGGGCGCAGCCCTGGGGGAGCGGCGGCCGCCCCAACAAATTCCCCAGGAGGCACGTTTTGGAGAAAGATGACAGTAACTCTTAAACAAACCCGGCAGCAGGTGTATAAAATTCAGAGCTTAAAGCATTTAAGTGGTGGCCGTGCGTAGGCGACAGCCCGGAAGAAGGGGGTGCCTGGCTGTGGAAACTAAGCTCGCCTCGTCCTGGATAAGAGAGCCGGGAAAATTAAGTGCAATCAGGCTTAAGCAGATCGGGAGAAGAGCCTGCACATCAGACAAGCAAAACAGTATCTAGCTAAAAAGCTTTTTGAAAACAGATATGGGTTTGAAATAGACCCAACCTAAAAAAAGCAAAAGCCTCTTCATAACAGACGTGTGGGCAGCGGGATCCCCCTCAGCAGGGAAGGGAGGGGCAAAGCCACGCCCCTGTGTCAGTGTCAGAATCTGCACACGTGGTGCTGAGCAGAAGACACAGGCACAGTCTTACCTGCAGCGAGTCTACGCGTGTGAGGCGCAGGGACAGGCATGCATACGTGCGTCAAAGTGTTTTTGAAAGCAAGGAGATGAGGAACACAAAAGTCAAAATGGGGCGGAGCGAAAGGATGGAGAAAGGGAGTGTTTTCTGAAGAGCTGAAGGTTAACTGTTTAAAGTGTCTGGGTTTAGGGCACCCGGGGGGGCTCAGCCGGTTAAGCATCCGACTCTTGGTTTCGGCTCAGGTCACCATCTCACGGTTTGCCGGCTCGAGCCCCGGCTTCGGGGTCTGTGCGGACAGTGCAGACCCTGCCTGGGATTCTCTCCTTCTCCCTCTCTCTGCCCCTCTGCTGCTCGCCCTCTCTCTCTCTGTTTCTCTCTCAAAAACAAATAAAAACTTAAAAAAAATTTTTTTTAATATTTTTATTTATTTCTAGGAGAGAGAGAGAGACAGCATGAGCAGGGGAGGGTCAGAGAGAGAGGGAGTCACAGACTGAAACAGGCTCCAGGCTCCGAGCTGGCAGTCAGCACAGAGCCCGACGCGGGGCTCGAACCCACGAACCGCGAGATCATGACCTAAGCGAAAGTCGGATGCTCAACTGACTAAGCCACCCAGGCGCCCCAAAAACTTAAAAAATTTTTAAATAAAAAAATAAAATCTCTAGGTTTTATGCTCAAATCTATACTATAATCCACAATATATAACGCACAGGATTTAAAGTAATTTGCTGGCAGACCTCGGGAAATTAGGCGGCGAGCCTACAGAAGAACTCGGGAGGGGAATTTGCGCGACAAGAGCGCTACAAAGGGTCAGGCGGTGCAGTGACCCAGCAGAGAGCGGTGAGAACAGCCAGGCAGCAGGCTCTGAGGGCCTCAGGTAGCAGGGCTTGGGCAGGGTGCCAAAAAGAAATCCATCTCCATCCCTCTGGCCTTGACCTCCCCCCCCAGGATCAGGTTTTCATGGGAATCTGGAAACAGCTGGGCAGGAGCAGCTGTGGAGACCCGTATCCCAGCCCTTCCTCCAGGCTCCGCCCTCGCAGCCTCTTCTCAGGGAAGAAGGGGACCTGGGGGCGGGAGGGGGGGGGTTGTTGGGACTCACAGGAGACGTTGACCTGCACAGAGACTTCAGCCCGGCCCACATCATTCTCCGCCCAGCACGTCACATTCTTCCGGTTGAGGTCACTGGTGACATTGGCCAGGGTCAACCCCAGGGTCGGCAGAGCCCCCGATTGCTGGGTCAGGGAAGAGAGGGGAACATTACGAAGAGTGCCAGCAGGCTTCGGTGTGGAGGCAGGGGGCGGGAGCTGAGGCCTTTGGGGAGCCCCTGTGGCTCCAGATGGAAAAGAAAGAAGGGGTAGGGGGAACGGGGGCGGGGGAGGAAAGAGGCGGAGGCGAGAATATAGCAGAGGATGCCCACCCTTCCTTCAGGGCTTCCTCACAGACTGTCTCCTGGATCATTAATTTAATGGTCTGAAAAATCTAGAACAGGACCAGTAACCTCCAAATAGGCAGAGAATACCCTGAACCAAAACCACCTTCTGAGCGGCTAACCAGATGCCGAGAATCTCAAGTACCAAACAGACACGACCCATCGGATGAACCAGCTGGGGCCTCGCCACCTGCTCGTTTTCATTTCACACACAGTCCTAATGGTCTCGGCCGAGGAAGACCAGAAACACAGAGATGGCGCCAAGGACAGGGCGGCAGGCAAAGGGACCGCAGCAGCATGACCCCGCCCCCTTGGCAGATGAACAGAGTGAAGTTAGAGGCAAAGCGGCTCGTTTCTGAATCATCACTGAAAGATGGAATCAGCTTCAGATTCTCTTCCTAAGAAACTGTGGAAACATGCCAGTTGCATGACCTTAGGACAATTCTTATCTTGCTGAACCATGGTTTTCTTGTTTCGTAAGCTAGAGAGGTAGACGAAATGATCTTGCGACATTTTAGAAAGCTATTTTCATAAAAGGGTGAAACTACATTAGGCAGTGGACAAACCTCACTTATCTGGAAATTTCATAAATGTGGGATCCTTTGGATAAGTGCGAGAGGAGGTGAATGTCCCTAGGTTTCCAATGGAGTGTAAGCTGGAAGAGTCCAGAAGAGCCCTCTGGTCTCCTGTGCAAGCTCTGGGTCCAGCCTCCTCCGGGGGATGCCCCGCCTCGCCCCGCCTCTCCCCAAGCTTCTCTTTGGCGTCCCGTCTCTACCAGGTCACTCGGGGTATACAGCATCCCCCTAACTTTTCCCTTTGAGCTGCCATCCTCCAGTCTCCTGAGCGTGACCTGTACCACCTTGCCCTCTATTTAACCCACTTGGGTGTGGCTTTTCTATAGGAAGTTTCTAGAAAACAGAAGTGGTAGCAAACATGTAAGTTTCCCAAAGAGGAAAAGTAAAACCCTGGAATTTCCAAAACCGTTGAGCAAAGGATCTCTGCACAGAGGTCACGGACAACCTCTCGCCCCTGCCTTGTTCCCTTCCGGCCGCTCACTCTCAGGGGGGCCCTGCTCTCTGGGAGGGAAGGAACCACACACAGTGCTAGTGACCCCTCCCCCGTGTCTGGGTCCCTGCCTCTGCCAGTTCCTCCTTCAATATTGTTCCAGGGGCCCCCAGCCATTGTGGGGGATGGCTCCCTCCCAAAGCGAGGGCCTCCACACGGAACACATGGGTCCGGCTCCTCCAAGGGGTGGGACCTGGGGCATCGCTCCCTGTGGGGCCAGATTTTTGGGTGGGCGCAGCCTATCGTCCGCCCCTGCTGATCTTGTCATCAAGGCCCGAGTCCGCCATGGCCACACTCAGCTGCCCGTCATCGGCCTGAGGACGAAGGGCGAGGCGTGGGAAGATACCCAAAAACACATCTGCGGGACAGAGATAGCCGCCAGAGTGCCCAGAGGCAGGCGGGGCATCAAAGGTCATCGTGTCCACCTCCCCAGTTGACAGATAAGAGAACCAACGTGCAGGCAGATGTAGGGAGTTTTCCACAAGTCAGTCCAAAAATTAATTCGTGAGAAAGCCGGACCCAGACCTGTGCCTTCTTTCCTGACATGGGCATCACACGCCCAAGCGGATGTCGCGTCTGAAATCTCCAGGAAAGGACCGGAAAGGCCCTGAGGACTTACCTGGGTGCCAGGACCACACCTGCTCTCTCCCCGGTCCCGTTTCCTTCTCTAGAAGGCAGGTGGACGGGGCAGATGCTCTGTGAGTTCAGGGACCTTCTCTGTTGCAGCCA
Organism: Proteles cristata cristata; assembly: GCA_017311185.1. Classification (NCBI taxonomy): domain Eukaryota; kingdom Metazoa; phylum Chordata; class Mammalia; order Carnivora; family Hyaenidae; genus Proteles; species Proteles cristata. The sequence continues at coordinate 369,435 of JAESUZ010002811.1, forward strand.
GAGAGGGGCCTAAGTCCGGGTGGCCCCAGCAGAGGTTGGGGTCCCAGCTGGGCGGGTGCCCGCCCCGAGGGCCTGTGTGTACCTGCCCCACAGAATGAGCCTGAGCCCCACGCAGCTAAGCCAGGGCTGCCCATCCCTCCGGCTCTACATCTTCTTACTCACTGTCTCTCTCTTCCTGTCTTTGCCCCGTGGCCTGTCCAAGCCTCTCCCAGAGAGAGGGGAAGGGGCCGGGGCGGGGGCCCAGGGCTTCTCACCGTCACCGTGGCTGACTCCTCCAGCTCCGTGAGGATCCAGCCGGCCTGCTCCAGGCCCCGCCCCTCCACCTGGCATTGCAGCCACACATCGTCCCCCACGTCCACTGAGGCGTTGGGCATCTGGACCTTCAGCACGGGCACGGCTGTAGGCCCAGGATGGCCAGGGGGCGTTAGAGCAGGCAGTGGCCTCGGGCCCTCCCCCAGGGCCGTGCCTTCCCCCCCCCACAGTGGCCCTGAGTCCCCCCTGGCAATGCCTCCCACGTCCGGTGCCCCCAGCATGCAGCTCCTTCCCAGCCCGTTACGGCACCTCCCGCACCTACCGCAGCTGGCGTTGGCCAACAGAGCCAGGGGGCCCTGCCCGGGGCACTGCAGCTTCTGGGCACGCACTCCGCCCAGCCCTTCCTCCTCCCAGCGCAGCAGCCAGTGCAGGGCGCAAGAGCAGCGCAGAGGGTTCCCCGCCAGGACCCTGTGGGCACGGGGGACACTGAGAGAGCCAGGGTGGGCCGGGTGGGCCCGAGGAGCCACAGAGAACAAAGTGTCCCATAAGAGGGAGTGCAGAGCGCGGGGGCGGAACAGCTACAGGGAAAGGAGAGGGGACGGAGGAGAGGCCCCTCCTCCCGGGGACCCAGGAACAAGATATTGTCACAAGGAATCAAATCCAGAAAGTCAAGGAGCCCGCGGTGGGCTCCACGCAATTCCCTTGCCCCAGTGGGGTCCCCGGGGTGACAGGCCATGCGAGGACTCTGGGCAGGATGACAAAGGGGAGGGCACCAGGGTGACCCAGAGGCCTCAGGTGCCAACCACACACAGACCCCTGCTGCCGAGCCGCCCCGCTGCACAGGGTGCTGGCGGGGGAGGGGGCAGGTGCGCCCCACGTGCCCTGGCCCGGAGAATGGCGCCGGCCCCCAGTGGGCCTGTGGCCTCTTTGACGGAGGTCACGGTCATGTGCGATCAGATGAGTCCCTGTCTCAGGTCTCAGCTCGCGGCCAAACACAGTCCCCAAAGAGCGCGCTCCGTAGCCCCCCACACACAGTCACGCACCTCCTTGCAGAGATGCGAGTGCCCGCGTGGGCGCACACACGCACACACTCACGTGCGCGCACACACACGCTCCAGCCCCTGGAAGGCCCACACTCACAGCTCCTGCAGTGTCAGGCCCTGGACGGTTTTCCAGGAGAGAGACTCCAAAGCGTTGAAGGAGAGATTCCTGTGGGAGGCGAGACAGAGACAGCCGCCTTCAGCCGCAGCTGCCCCCCTCCAGCCCAGGGGGAGGGAGGAGGAGCCACAGGAGGCTGCCCTCTGGCTGCCCCCCCGCCCAGGGCAACTAGAACCATCCAAGGGGGCACCAGGGTCGGAACAGGTTAGGCCCTTTGAGTCCTCCTCTCCTCCCTGGGACAGCAAGGGTTAACTCCACTTAACCCTCCCCAGACCCCAGGGAGGGGGTCCCAAGGAACAGCCGCTCCCTCTCCCCAACCCCGGCCCCAGCTGGCAAAGTGCTGAGGCCCCAGCTGGAGGAAGGGGCTCCATCTGTGCTCCCCGACCCACGAGCCTGAGCCCGAGCCGGACGGGCCGCAGGAAGAGGGGGATGGTGACCAGGACGGTGACAGAGTCCTTCCTCGGCTCTCCCCACCCTCTTCCTTCCCCTCCTCAAGGACCCCGGGGTCCCTAGCTGGAGACATGGAGAGGCAAGCCCCGAGGGGTGCCCGAGCCAGGTCAGGAGCCCCGATCCTCCCTTACGCCCCGCTTCCCCTGCGGGACCAGCCCCGGGCACCCACGGATGGAGGGGGAGGGGGGGCTCCGGGTGCTGAGCGGCTGGCTCTCGGCTTTCGCTCAGGCAGGATCCCACAGTTCACTGCAGGATGGACAGGCCTGCTTGGGATTCTCTCTCTCTCTCTCTCCCTCTGCCCTTTCCCCCTCCCCTCAAAATAAATAAACATTAGAGGCGCCTGGGGGACTCAGTGGGTTAAGTGTCCAACTTCAGCTCAGGTGACCATCTCACGGTTGGTGAGTTTGAGCCCTGCGTCCGGGCTCGGCGCTGGCTGTGTGGAGCCTGCTTGGGAATCCCACTCTCTCCTCTCTCTGCCTCCTCCCCCACTGGTGTTTTCTCACTCTCTCTTTCAAAATAAATAAACTGGGGGTGACACAATCTCTCAGCAGGTTGATTATGAAGGTTCACTGACATTACATATTGTAAGGTGTCACTGGGTATGCATTTTTAACTGAAGCCCCAGTATGTAGTCAGGGATGCAGCATCACCTGTGTGTGTGTGTGTGTGTGTGTGTGTGTGTCTGTGTGGGGGGGGGGGAGGGGGAGGGTCAGAGAGAGAGGGAGACCGTGGATCTGAAGCAGGCTCCACACTGACAGCAGACAGCCTGATGTAGGGCTCGAATTCATGAACCATGAGATCGTGACCTGAGCCAGAGTCAGACACTTAACCAACGGAGCCCCCCAGACGCCCCGCATCACCTTTTTCTTATAAAACCACGGGGCGCAGCAGAGAGGTCAGAGTCCCCTGCACAAGCCCACGAATGGCAGGCCTCACTGCGCAGCCCGTCTCTCTGCTACCCGGGGAAGGTGGGGGTGCTGAGCCCCTGACCTCAGAAGGCCAGACAGGGGCTGCCAGGAACTCCAAGGGTCTCTCCTGCCCGTGGCCGCCCCCCCGCACAGAAGGGGGGAAGGGTGACAAGCGGCAGATCTGATCCCCGACCCCCCCCCCGCCCCCGCTCCCAGGCCACCCGGGGGCTCCGGCCCTTGCGCCCTTGCCCTGGTGTGAACCTGAACTCCAGACGGAAGAACGGGCCAGGCACCTACGACCTACGAGACGGACGTGTCCTATAGGTGAAGCGCGGGGGAGGGACCGCGAGGGCCTTGCAGCTGATGGGGTGGGAGCTGAGGGCCCCCACATCCCTGGAGCAGGTGCGGAGGAGCCGCAGGAGAACGGGGGAGACTCCCGCCCGAACAGCTGGGGCTTCTCCAGAATGAGGGGTGGGGGCGCAAGCCCAGTAGCCGAGTCCGGGGCCTCCCGCTCCCTGTGCCCCGCCCGCCACTCACAGGTGACTGAGCCGAGGAGTAAAATGGAAGGCGTCTGGTGCCACGAAACGGAGCCCGCTCTTCACGATGGTGCTGGGGAGGAGGCCAGCAGGGTCAGCCCCGGGACCTCAGATACCCGCCCCGGCCCCCCATGCCCCGCGCCCGCCCCCCCCAGCCCCTCACAGCCTCCCCTGGGGCTTTCTGGTCTCCTCCAGCCTCCTGGGGTCTGAACCCCAGGCCTGTGCCTGCACCCGCACCCACCCCCGCACCCACCCCGCACCCACACCCGCACCCACACCCGCAGCGCCTCACAGGCCTCTCAGCTCCCCCAGGCCCCTCAGGTCACTGGGCTCCAGATGCTGCAGCCGCTCTTGGCTCTCGATGTAGCTGTGGGGGGAGGGGGTGGGGGTCACAGGGGCTCAGCCCTCGAAGTCCCACACCCAGCCCCCTGCCCCCTCACAACCACACGTGCAGATGCATGCATACTCATGAACACTTGCACACATATGCCCTTGGGCACAGGCAGACCTGTTGCACACATATGCACGTGTGTGCGTGCACACACATACGCAGAGGCACGCCTCACACTTGTCACACGCGCACGTGCATTCTCACACCGTTGCGTGTGCGTGCACACTGCACAGCTCTCGTGTGCGCGCACACTCAGTCATGCACATGGACAGGGGCACGCCTCCTCAATGCACGTCACACTCGCTCTCGTGCGCATCAGCACGCCCACAGCCTCACCTGCTGACACGTGCGGTCGTGTACCTCTCTTGTGCACAGATGCACTCACGTTCGTAAACACACAGAAGCCCATTCTCGGCTTGGTCCTGCCTTCATGCACAGGGCCTCCCCGCACGCGCTCAGAAATGGGGGTCACCCAGAAGCACTTGCTTCCAAGGGCCTGGGCTCCCCACGGCCGCGACCCCCACCCCGCCCAGGGCGCAGAGGAAGCCCTGTGGTCATGCAAATACGTGCTCCCCAAACACAGTCACCAGCTGGGCTGACCCACACGGCAGAGCGCACGCGCGCACTCACACGCACACCACCCTCTCCCCCTCAAAGCCGCGGCCCCTCCCTACTCAGGCAGCAATCCCTACCCCCCCATCTTTCGGCAGGGCAAGCGAGAGGCACAGCCCCTTGAGCCCCTGCCTGCCCCAGCAGAGACCCAAGAAAGGGGAGAGGGGCAAGGGGAGGAAGGAGCGGGGGTGGAGGGTGGAGGGGCAGGGACTGGCTGGCTCACATGGCGAGATAGTGATGGGAAGACGGGGGTGGGGTGGGGGGGAGAAAAACAAAGAGGGAAACAGACACCCAAAAGAAGAAAACAAACAGGAAGAGACTGGCAGAGAGAGAGAGAGAGACAGGCAAGGAGAA